>JAULBW010002213.1:0-324564 GCA_032358265.1 Vaucheria bursata | reverse complement strand
TGAACTGCTTGAATCTTAACCTAGCAAGTTTTGAACGATGAAGCAAAAAATTTAAATCCTTCCCGCTTCAATGCAATTTTGAATGTTGGAGTTTGAATTCTAAATTGTGACTCATAAGTTTCTTTTGAGAATGAAAAAGTTTAAGTGCATTTTGTGTTGCTACTATCAATATTGGGAGAATAATAATACATTCTTACTGAATGCATAGTATTGCACAAAGATAGTAATTTATCCCTCAAGTTTTTAAGTTGAATGAACAAATTATATTTCTTTCTTTAATGATCATTGGTATGGTGCTGAAAGGCTTAGAATAAAGTGTATTTCTTCAAAGTATTATTAAATATCAAGCAAATTGAAATTTGTTTAATCTTAATATTTATTTTTGTACATTTATTATGTAAAATGTTAATATTTTTGCAGATGTAAACTGAAATTGTTGGAACTTGATTGCAGTTATTGTTTGATGTAGTCTTTACTAATTTAATTTATAATGGTAGGCTGTAAATCATTGAAATGCTACATATAATTTTTTTAGTCTCATACTTATTTATTAATTTTTCCTATATTTACTAGGCAAACCACAGTAGTAAATGATACGAGATGGTGGCTTATATTTTTTAAATGTCCCAGAGGTGATATATGCACCTTAACAGACTTAGCTGATATAGTATTTTTCATTTTACTAATAGCAGATGTGAGTTTTGGTTTTGAAAAGTAATTATCCAAACTTCTTAATATACTTAATTTCATTGATATATAAAGTTATGGGCAGTTTTTTTCATCTTGATATGCTTTTGAGTGTGAAATTATTGGACAAGAAATGTGATAAATTTAAAGCAAGTTTTTGAACAGAGATTTGTCAATGAACAAAAATATTTTATTTAGAAAGCATTTTAGAAGGAGATAAAGATCCAACAGGATAACTCTAGTGTTACACCCAAACTGTCAGGTACTTAAAATATAAATTATTTGAAAGTACAAAATTGGTCACTAGATTGTACCTAGTATATTTAACCATTCAAAAACTATTTTGAACTTTGACTTTCTGGCAAATATGAACTCATTATGTGCATAAAATTTACTAAGTTATGTTTTTGTTCATTCAAATTTTTCCCACTGAAGACATTTTTATTGGCTTTAAATTTCATATTTTTGCTTTAGCAGCCAATTCTACACATTCCTCAAATATTTTATGTACAGAGAGTGATGCAATGATGTGAATTTTACTATATTGTTGAACAAGATAAGATAATATATTTTAAACCTAATTAAATGATGTAAATTAATGTCTATGGTGTTCCTGAAGTTTTATCTCAAACAAAAGGTTGCAATTTTTTAAATATATGCAAAAGATAATTCATTTATGTACGTTACATACTCAAAAATTACTTTGGCTCTTCGTTTCAGATTGAACTGCAGAATGAAGGTAGAAAAGCTCAGATAAAATCTTTTTTGTTAGTTTCGATTAAATTGATCTGATTTACTGTAAGGCAATTTGCAGAGACAACTTAGTCATAGTTTCATGGTCATGAAGTAGTTATAAGCTTTACATTTAAGTCATGCTGTTTCTACTTTTTAAAAGATATTTATGTTACATTGATTATTCTCTTAATCTCAGATAAAATGCATGGGAGTAATATTGATCCAGACAATTATACTAGCATATTAACTGTATGTTTTGAGGCAAGCTGAAGAAGACCCCCCCCCCAAAAAAAAATTAAGTTTTTTACTGGTTTTTTACTATTTGTATACACAACTCATTGTTGTTTAATAAAGCAACAAGTTCTCACTTATTGTTAATAAGTACATGTAAAATGTATTAAAATCTATTTTTTGAGTAACATATTGAAATTTTTTCATAACTTGCAGTGCCATGCAAATATAACTTAAAGTTGGAAATGTTTTATAATTGATTTATAAATTATTGTTAAATAGAAGGAAATGCTACTAATTTTGATAACAAAGAAAACTAGCATTATAAAAAATTGCACAAATTTGGTAGAAAAATGTGAGCAGAGGTTGCACAAAAGTAGACAAAATCAAGGAGTCAGCAATGAATAAAAAAATAAAGTGTTATATTTTGGATGAAGTTTTAATAATTTTAAATTCTCTGTTTTGAACTATCTGTACTTTTATATCCAAGTTTTTGTAATATTGTACTGCAGTAAAAAGTAAGCACTTTTTTTTTATTCATTTTTTTAATTTAAATTCTAGCAGTTATATTGAACTGTCCTCTTGGCACTTGTGGTGAAGAGCATATTGATCTGTATCTTTCCATGTTCTAGGCATTGTGTGTTAGGAACCCAAACTCATCAACCAATTCCGAGTAATTAGGCAAATTTTGAGCAAGAATTACTTGTATTTTAACAAGTAATTAGATATTTGATGTGAAGATTACTCTTTGCAACATTGTGAGGAACTAATATAATCTACATATATCAAGTATTTCTCTTCTTTTTTTGTGTTGTTGTTGTCTGTCTATTAATTTCTGATAGTTTGCAACGAGTTTTGGTGAAGTCTGAGTTAAATTTAGTTCAATTAGTCAAGATGCATTATTAGTGCAATTAAACACAATTCAAGGAGAGATAATAGAGCTACAAAGCATTGCAGCTTGTCAAAGCAATAAGATATCACACTTGGGATGTGTGATAGAGGAACAGAACCAAAAAATTGCACAGTAAGAAGTCCAGCCATTGTAAGGAACTGCGGGGTCATTTAGAGAACCATGCGTAGCAGATCCAAAGACATTCAGTGATGATAGAAAGAAAACTAAGCTGTTTTTACACCAGCTTAAAAATTTCTTTAACGTATAGCCTTCTCAATTTCCAGATGATAAGGCAAAGCTTACACATACTTTTTCACTTCTTTGTGGACCTGACTTTAAGTGGGCTTCTCCTTATTTGCAATCTGATCAAAGAGCAATGCAAAATGCAGATGAGTTTGTAGAGTTATTTCTATTAGTTTTTGGTAATGTGGATTTAGAACAGGAAGTAGAGTATGCAATTCTAAAAACTTGTCAAGGAAATTGGCCTGCAACTGTCCTAGTACCTGAGTTTCAGAAACTATCACTAGAGACCAAGTGATCTGAAAGCATTCTAATTAGCCTTTTCTACCAAGCACTAAACAATACATTGAAGGACAGAATATGTAAAGCTGAACAATCAGATAGCATAGTAGAATATTACAAATAAGTAGCTTGCCTGGATAATTGGCTTTTTAAATGCAACCAAGAATGGTAAATGACTAGTAGTTCCAGAGATCAAGTTTTTCTGTTGTCTAATATTCTACCTTAAAATATCAATGCAATGATAATAGGAACAAGTTGCTTTGCACCAAGATCAAGTTGCTTTGCACCATGAACAAGTTGCTTTGCACCAAGAACAAGCCCAAGAATACAATCATTGTTCAAGTGAAAGAAGTCACAGAAAGTAAACAAGAGGTGAATAATGACCAAAGTAGTTCTAGCAGTGAAGGAAGCATACACAGCTGTGGTCCACTCTCAAAAGCTAAAAAATACAAACAGCATACTAATAAACTGCATCATTACTATGGGAGTGATGATCATGTAGTTGCTTCCTGCCCTCAAGTGCCAAAAACTTGAGGATCCACTGTTAAAGGAGGAATGGACGGGCCTTGTTAAATCTTCTCAGAAAGATTCATTTGGTTCAAGGACATTTACCAGTGTCATCTTGAGTCAGACACTAGGATACTGGTTGTATCTCAAATTGAATTGCATTATCAGTCAAGATACAGTTTTGGACAGAAGGAATGCAAAAAAGATTTCATTTGATCTGAACATGTCAAACAGTCTTTAGGTTAGTGTTTGTTTGGATTTGGGCTCGGACCTTAGTGTGGTGGAGAAGGCATTCTTCACTTGAATGGGAGCAGCTATGCACCCATGAACAACACCTTCACAGCTAGAGGTCACTGTTGGAAGTATGCTGAAAATGGGTAACATTATGCATTATACCTTCTTAACATTCATATATCATGAATATTTATTTTATTTTAAGTTTTACATACTGAACTACAGTTATAGTGATATTGTATTGGGGTTGGATTGGTTGCAAAAATTCAACCCAAAAATCAATTGCAAGAAACTAACATTAAAATTTAAAAAAGATTAAAAAAGAAACCTCATTATGCAAATTCATTGGAAACAAAATATGAAAATGAAGATGAATCAAATAATGAATATCATAGTAAAACAACATTCCCATTCAAGTATTTGGTTGCATGGACTTGCAAAGTACTGAATAATAATAACCCTGCTAAAGATTTTGAATTTTAAAATGAAATTGAGAATATAAAATAGGAATTACCCAGGCACAATAGAGATTTTTCAGTAGTATACTCTACAATTGAGAGTAATATACTGCCCAAATACAGTAAATACAAAATTTCAATTGATATTCTACCAGAGAAGATGGTTCCATGGGGACCCATATACCTGTTATTCATTCCTGAACTTAATGTATGAAAGGACTATATTGATGACAATTTGAAAAAGGGTACATTTGCCCTTCTAAATCCCTTGCTGGAGCACCAATATTTTTTTATCAAATAAAATCAGGGAACCTAAGACCCATTATTTACTACCATGGACTAAATACAGTTACAGTTAAATACAGATACCCGTTGCCATTAATTCATGAATTACTTACCCATTTCACTAAAACCCGTGTATTTTCAAAGATTGACTTTTATAGGGCAAATATTTTAATACAAGAGAAGGCAATGAGTGGAAGTCTGCTTTTAGATGCAGATTTGGCCACTTTGAGTATACCATTTGCCTTTTGGACTTACAAATGCTCCAGCAATGTTCCAAGGCCTAATTAATGATATATTCTATGATCTGTAGGATGTCTACTGCATTGTACACCTTGATGATATATTGATATATTCAGAGACAATAGAAGATCATCGACAACTTGTTTAGACTATATTTGAATGCCTATGCAATAGTGCACTATACGCAAAGCTGGAAATATGTGAATTTTCCAAAACTCAAATGGAGTTCCTGGGTTACATCATTTCAAACATAGGTGTTGAGATGGACCCAAGCTGGACTGCCAGTATATTAAATTGGCCAACCCCAATTAAGGTGAAAGAATTACAATCACTTTCAGGATTCACCAAATTCTATTGTATATTTACACCTAAGTACACCAAAATAATCCAACCCATATTAAAACTACTTAGGGAAGATACACCATTTCATTGATCCACAGAATGTCAATCCTTGTTAGACAAACTATGTAATACTTTTATAAGCAGTGATTTTTTAACACATGCTGACACATCCAAACCTTTCATACTGGAGATGAAAGTGACCAATTTTGCACTTGGCAGTACTCTATTGCAAGAACATGATGACATGTGGCACCCTGTGGTATTTTATTCCAGAACACCAACACCTGCCAAAATCAATTACAATATGCATGATAAAGAACTATTAGCAATTTTTGCCTGCTTCCATCAGTGGCGTTCACTGTTGTCAAGTAATACAGAACCTATTCAAGTTTGTACCAACCACCAGAACCTTATCTATTATACAAATACTCAAGAACTGAACTGGCAACGGGCACGCTGGTTGACTTTTTTGTGCAATTTTGAGTATAAAATCATTTATCAAGCTGGAAAAGACTGCAGAAAGCCAGATGCATTTAGCCAGTGTATCAATTATGAATTACATGAGGATGAAGAATGTATGCAGATTCAGAATAGGACACTTTTAAATAAGGAGAAATTTCTAATGGCAGCCACAAGAGTACCAGAAATTAATTTGCTGCTGAAGATAACCAACAATGGAGTGACAAACAGATTTTGGACCTCCAAAAACAAGGTACTCTTACTTGTATTGATAACATTTTGTATTTACAGAGAAAAATAATTATACCATACAAATTAGTTCCAGCAGTTCTATTTAAATGTCATGATCAGTTATAAGTGGGCCATCCTGGAAGCCAGAAAACATTTACAGTTCCCAACTGTTCATATTGGTGGCCTTCATTACGCATTGATGTTAATGATTACATTCAAATTGTAATATTTGTTCCAATGAAAAATTGATTAGAATGAAACCAGGAAGCCTATTACAGCCATTACCTGCTGCTCCACAACCCTGGTTCTCAATTTCAATGGGTTTCATAACTAATCTGCCCACTGCTGAAGGTTTTGACTCAATATTGGTCATAGTTGATTGTTTTTTTGAAGATGGGACACTTTATTTCCTGTACCAAGATAATAACACCAGCTAGACTATCAACCCTATTCATCAATAACATTGTACAGCTGCACGGTTTACCCAATAATATTATTTTGGATTGAGGTTCTCAGTTCAGTTCACAGTTCTGGAAGTCTCTCTTGAAAAATCTCAACATTCAAGGTAGTTTATCCAGTGCTTTTCACACACAGTCTGACAGTCAGATTAAAAGAACCAATCAAAAACTTGAACAATACCTATGGGTCTATGCAGATCCAAATCAATTCAACTGGGTAAAGAACTTAGCACTTGCAAAACTAGTATACAATTTTGTGTATCATGATACTATTGAAATGTCCCCTTTCATGGCTACATATGGTTCTAATCTGCTAATTAATTTTGATACCAAACTTATTGAACAGACACCACCAACAGTGACAGATTGAGTGGTACGGTTAAAAGACAATCATATACTAGCAAAATTACAACTGGAGTGGATGGCATATCAAATGAAGAAATATGCTGATCAAAACATTGACATGTGGAATTTTAAGTTGGAGATCTAGTATTTTTAAACTGCCAAATTATACCAACAAAAAGACCTTGCAGAAAATTTTATTGGAAACAATTCAGACCATTTTTGATTTAAGAAAGAATCAATGCTGTCATATTTTGTCTCAAACTACCACAATAGTTTGGGTGCATACGCAATGCATTCCATGTCTCATTACTAGCAAAGAAAAAATAAAGTAACATTATTGGATGAACAAATGATAATCCATCACCTCTGTTAGTCAACAATGAAGGCAAGTTATACAAAGTCAAAGACATTTTGGATGCAAAGAAGGTCAATAGCCAAATAAAATATTTAATTCCATGGAAAGGATATACAGCTGAGCACAACACATGGGAGCTGGAACATAACTTACAGGAGTGCCAGGACTTAATTGATGAATTCAAACAAGAGCACATGGAGAAACCAAAGAATTGGCCTGGGGGGGGAACTGTTAGGAACCCAAATCCATTGGCCAATTCCGAGTAATTAGGCAAATTTTGAGCAAGTAAGAATTGCTTGTATTTTAACAAGTAGTTAGATATTTGATATTGTGAAGATTACTCTTAGCAACGTTATGAGAAACCAATATAATCTGCATATATCACAAATTTCTCTTCTTCTTTTGTGTTGTCATTGCCTGTATATTAGTTTCTGACATTGAGCACCTATATTTGAATGTTGAAATACTTACCAGTAACTATTTAATTCATTCATTTCTTTTTAAATTGTCATAGCTAAGCTTATTTTACCTACCTGTTGATCTTAATTGTTAAAAAGTTCAATGTACTGCTAAAATATTTAAATATAATCATCTCTTGGAATTCTTCAAGATAAATTGTTTCCTTCTTTAAAACTTATTTCTTCAATACCTCAAACCATAAATCTATTAGTTACATTGAAATGTAATGTATATATCCACATCAAAGTAATGCAGAAGTTATACAGTTCTATCAGAAAAAAATTTGGGATTAATCAATGCTTAACAAGCTCAGAACTGTAAAGTTGAGCACACAAAAAAGTAAAAAGAATAGGTAATTGTAAAAAAAGAGTAACAGAACATTAGAGCAGCACAAAGCTTGTTGTCCAATATATAAATGGTGCGTTATCAGTTGGAATAATCCATTTTTGCTGTTATTACTGCCCAAACAAAATCTGCGTACAAAATTATAATATCAGAAGAAAACCACTTTTAATTTTTATGGCTACATTAGATATATGTAGAAAAAGATTATTACCTATTTTTAACACCAGTTTGCTAATACTGCAAAGATTAAAAATATTGTTTATACTTGGTCTTAGAAAACTGTGCTAACCAGCTACTTTGAAAATAAACACTTCAATGTATTATTTCAATGAAATCTAAGGATGCAGTAAAGATTTTCCTTGCTGGTTAAACAAAAAAGCAGTATAAATCATACAATTTGCAATTGGTTTATTTTGTGTTTCTAAAACATAGACTTAAAAGAATGTAAAACTTTGTAGCATGAGATTTACCTAATTTACCTAAATAGCTGAAAATATGTGTTAGGAATCAACTTCCTCAAGAACCAATTCCATTTATAGCTGCAAAATGAGATTTGAGAAGATTTGTACAATCATACAATTCAATAAAATTTGTACAATTCTGAGATTTAAGGAAAATCATGTAAATGCAAGTTTAAGGAGAGTCACACGGATGCAAGTTTAAGGAAAGTCATGCATTCACAATAATTAGGCTGCATATACTTTTGTTGTTGTGTTGATACAGTATGCTCATTCTAATCAATGCAAATAGTAAATGTAATCTTTCTTCAATAATTTTTGTTTGTTATCATCTGTATATTATTGATTGCATTCCTAATACATGTCAATACAAGGTCTCTCCAGTGTGGTCAAAGCTGGCGTTGCTCCTCCCCAAACTTCTGTAACAGGTATGCCTTTTGTGTCAAAGTGAACTCAACTTAAGCTTCAAAACGGCAAACAAAATATATACGGTTTTGCATTTTGGCAACAAAAAAAGATACCTTTGTTTTAAAGAAAAAAATTATTTTTTCTGTTTTTTTGCCAGAATCCAAAACATTTTAAATGTAGCAGAAAATTTTGTTACATAGAAAACTGAATTCATCAGGAATGAAGCTGTAGTTCTTACATGTAACAGGCTCCCCCATTGTTTGAAACCAAGCTAATGGTGTTCCCTGTAGAGCTCATCATTGAAACTTTGTTCATTTCTCAAAGGTCAAAAATTTATTCTCTGTGACTATTTGTGAAAAAAGGAAATCTTCCCGTAGGGAAAATTTGCTCTTAAAGTCCATTAAAAAATACTTTTCTTTTGATGATTATTCTTAATGTATTTGCCTTACTTGTTGACACCTGCAAAAGGAAAATTGAGAAACTATTAAAATATATATTATACAGTCATTTTTTGAAATGTTTGGCAAGCTTTCTAAAAGTACTAAAGTTTAACTAGATTTATTGTGAGCATCTAGCTTGCTCTTCTTGACTCTTTTGTTTGATTTTGCAGCACATTTTTTTGTGCAGTATGACTTGTCTTTCGTGAATGCTAAAGCATTTTTTATTGCTACAAATTATGCCAGCTCAGACAGGGTCAGCAGATGTTTATTTATGTACTTGTGATAAATAGGACTAAAAGAAATCCGAAAATCTAGGTCAAAAATAAAGTTTGGTATGTATCGTTTTGTAAAAGTAACATGTTTACATTTATTCAACTGAAAATCAATGTTTTAGTTAGAGACATAATATCCGTTCAGGGTCCATTAGATTTTGGAGGTTACTTTTTGTAAGGCACAGAACAGTACTATCGCACAACGACTTTTTGGGTGATAGGAAAATTCTTGATGGTTCAGTCTACACGACATTTGAGGGTAAAGATATCTTTGAGAGCCTGATAAAAGGCTCTATTTTTTAAAAATGTTTAAAATTTAATTTTCGGTTGAGTTCGATCTCTAGGATTACAATTTCAACCGTCGATTTCTTGGGTATTAGCGTTGGCTAATATGCGGTATAAACCTAAATAGATTAATAAAGTTTAAAATAAAACTATGAAGCCTTAACATGAATGTACTCGCAATAATTAATGAATTACCGCTTTTTAAGTTGATTCTCCTTAGTTTCTAAAATCTGATCACGTACTGGATTATGATTGAGGCATTTAACAAGTATTACAATATACAGCCAACAATTTGATTCAATCTTGGTGCTGCAATGCGTTCTCAACAAGAGTATAGTGACTATGAAAAGTTATCACTGTGGGAAAGAGAGAAATGGCTACCATCATCTCGAAGTTGGCGTTCGATCTCTACCTTAACATATCTCGTAATGATAGCAATTGCATTAGTCGCAAAAATTCCTTGCGCACAATCAGCATCTTCATTACTGGCGGTGGATGGAAAATTTATTTTAAATCATCGTGTGAGCATGTCAAATAAGGATTTAAATGACGAGAGTGTTGTGCCTGATTATATGGCTGAAGTAACTCTGCCAAGGGCGAAGAAACAAGATTTCATTAGACCTAACGAAAGATCTAACGTGCTAGATAACGGATCTTTGAGGTTTCTGACTAAAAGTCTTCACTACCCAGTTCTTACATCAAATAATGAAAACATTTTTGGCTATCCATGGGTAAGATCTTTGAGCCCTCTATTGATGCCCATTACCGTAAAAAGATAATTTTTTTGGCAAATAATTTGCATTTGAAAATGTATACATACATATATCAATATCAAATTAAAAAATATATTTGTAATTTTTTTATTTACATAGTATAGACGATTTTTTGTGTATTGATAAATTTATTTTCTCATTGCTTTAAGACTGCAGTTGAGTAGAATCAGCACATTAGATTATTTTTGAAAATATCAAAGAAAACAATAAATGGAATTGTTTCCATCGAAAACATATATTTTAGGTAACATTTATTTCCAAATTTTTTCAGATTTTTTCTGAATATCTTTACGATACAATAGCAATTAAAAAATTGTGAACTGTTTGTATCTAGAAGAATGTATAATATTTAGAACTTATCATCAACTTATTTTAAATCAATATTGATTCATTTGTCCCGACTAATATTTTAGTCGACTAATTTAACTATCGGCATCATTAAGATAATAAAAAAATTCTAGTGCAGGAAGAAAAAATTGTATGAGAGTCCTATATATAACAGAAAGTTAACAATATTCCTATATTTATAGAATTCATATATATGGGTGTTTGTAAAATCTCTAATTATATGCACTGCGATGCAAGTAACTTCGGATATAACATTTTTAGACTGCCACATTGACTAATTATACCTGAAAACTAATGCTTAACTCGGTCACAGTGTGGATTTTCATTTTTTAGTTCTACATTGAATTTTAGATCTAATAAATTTGTGGAGACTACCAAACTAATTTGTTCTATTCAAAAATAAAAAGCTGAACTTGGACAAATTATAAAATTTTTGTTAATTCGTTGTACGTTAGCACTCGTTAAAGGCAAATAAGTTATATTGGAAGTGTATTATACTTTCCACAGAATTTAGTCACTAAAAAACATTATTTCAGTGGTTCTGAATTCAATACATGCATGTAAATTAATTTACTTATAGTGTCAACCAACTAGTGCTATTTTAATTTTGGTCGTTGTCCTTAGCACTGGCACTCTTTCCCCCGAAGGAACTGCAGTACCTTTCAATTTTTCTCACGATTTCAACTGCCTAAACTAGTGTTAATAATACTAAATTTTACTGGCAACATCATGCATTTGTTAACATTAAATACTTTGGACGGTGTAGCTAATAATACAATTGCTCATTTATTAACAGTTTTTCAACAAATATTTGAAAACTTCTAAATTTATATCAATCGATAAATAATTAATGTTAAGCAATATGTACATATTTCTTGCATTTTCCGTTATTTTTTTCAAGTACAGTGATTAGTAAAATAGTTTTACTATATAATTGTTGCAAGTATGAACTTTCATATCTAACATTTCATTTAAAAAAGTTTTAGCATCATTTAACTTGTTTGTTGGGGTTATTTTTTCAAGTTGTAGTTTGCCAATATCTTTCTTTCAGAATAAAAAAATGAACTTTCCAGTGATTCAGAATTATTCTTATCTTGTCTATAGCCCCACATTGTCGAGCCTTTTCGAGTTACAGTATTTGAGGCGGTTGGAGAGTCTGTCAAAAACAGGTAGCGTAAAAATGAAAAATATCAATTTTATTGTGAGAAATGCAGTCTCGGATTTATGCTTCATATTTTGATATTTTCTTATTACAAAAATAATATAGTCAAAAAAGTGCATTTAGGACTTTATCTGGTATCTCTTGTGATAAAAACTGCCTTTTTATTCTGTAATTCTGTGTGGAGAATCTGATATATAGTATGCAGATTTGCACTACCAGAAGGGGAAGGGCAAAGAAGGCATGATAGTTTTATATTTTTATTGAAGGACACAGTACCCCAAATTATGCATCTGTCGTGGCTTTATACATGTTGTTTCTCAAATGTAATAAAGGGAAATAGAATAATTTATACACAGAACAATATTTTTTGCCATTTTTAAGACACCTTAGGTTGATCAGTTAGGGTATATTTAGATGCCAATCATTGTTAGAGATAGTACAAATCATTCATGATATGATTACTTACCAGTTTATATTGATGCTGACTAGTTGACTAGGCATAAAGGCTATAGTTGCTTCTTTTAAGGTGCAGGCATAGAAATCGGTATCCAAATAAATTTTATTGCAGAGCAATCTCGAATTAAAGTTGAATTTTGTGATTTTAAATGCAACTAATGTTACTCTATCCACCCTTTGTTCTCTTCTCTGCGTATTTTCTATCTTTAAAGTTTATAGAAAAAATTTGAACAATCATTTTGATACGGTAGTAGAGGTGAAAAAAGAGCAGAAAGAGAAGAAAGGTTGTCAGAGTGTTGTTGAAGGTGCTTAGATAAGAAACTGTAGCTCAACTTGAGTAATATTCTAGAAATATATCCAATAACTACATATTCAATAGTGGTTATGCTAAACTAAATTATATGCCATACAGTTGATAATCTATAAGTCAATGGTCTATCGTTTGATAGTTTTATACTTCACTGACCTCTTTTTCTGTGTTTATTGATATCATTTGTCTTATGTGTAACTGACAGTTTTTTTTGTTAGATAAATGTTATCAGTTTGTGGAACATCAACTGCACTAGTCTGCATCACTTTGAACTAAGCATGTTTTTCAATATTGTAATAAATTATCTCTTTCCTAAAAACTTACCAGAAATAGAGAAAAAGTAAGCTACAGGTGGGAGTTAGTCGATGCTAAAGGTTGTGTTATTGCAGAGATGAATGGAAAATCTGTGCAGCATACATTTACAAATGTCACTGAAATAGTCTTTGTGACATTGAAGCAGGTAATTTTTGCATAATACAGCTTTTTATATAAAACATTCTTTAAAATTAAATGCTGTATGGTTCATAGTATGCAATAATTTGACTGTTCATATGTAACAGCCTTTTAAATTCATTAAAATGCAAGTTGTAATACTATATAATATGAATTTCATGTGTAATGAGCTTTTAAATTCTACTCAAGACTGTAAAGAGTAATGCATATGACTGTCTGCCCACTGAAAATATCTTTTTATGTCTTTTCACTGAAGATTGCAAAGTTTATTGAATTTTTTGTTTGTTTTAGTACTCTTCAAAAGGTAAGCTTTTAGCGTTTCACACAAGTAGCGTTATATGCAAATACGTAAGGAGAGAGGTTAGGGAACTCACGGAAGTCGATTTGAAGCTACTTTTAGACACTATGCAGGTGATTCATTTGCCTCAGTTTCAAGTAATAGGTAGAATATTTTATTTTACAATTGTTATCATTAAAATTGGTTTACAGACAGGAAAAGCGCATACAAGTGAGAAATAGATTTTCAAAGAGAAAACGAAGTAATATTAATTTTGAAAATTGACATCCATATTTAAAGGGGCGAGTCATCAAGTTTAAATTCAAATGTTTATATTATCAGTTCACAATTTTACATAAAGTTTGGCTTCTACAGTTCTATATTCAATATATTCTGATTTGTATATGAAGCATAATTAGCGAATGTCAAAGAATTTTTTGAATTGTTAACTAAACTTTGCATATAACAATTCTGCCTGGACTGCAAGAAAAAATCACTATCTTCTCAAGTCCTTACATTCAAAATCTGAAACTGAACATGGCACGATGAAACTTTTTGCTTATAAGGGGAAAAATATTTAAAATTATTTTGTTATACTCAAATGTTATCAACAATAGTTTACTTTTATCATGTGAATTGGGTTGTGGTAGTTTGTGTGTTGCACAGTGACAGTTATCCTTACTGTACAGTGACAGTTAATCCTTGAAGGTTCTTCCAGTATGGCAGTTCAAATAAAGCAATTTTATACTGCCGCAACTTCTGCACCTCATTAAATCTCAGCTTCAGTTTTGCATCAAATTTGGATGAAGTTCATGTATTGCCTCCACTTTTTTCTTAAAATGTAGTTTTTTAGAATTTTACATTCTGGGGTACTAAGATGTATAGTTACAGATTTATTTTTTTAATTTTTTCTCAAATAAAGCTAACTGAGAAATCAATCGTTTTATTATTCGCTTTATGTATTCATTTTTACAATAATTTGAATGTGTAATCAATTAGAAGGTATCATATTTAAACAGATTATTTGATTTACCTGGTATGCACAAAGCCTTGCTTGCATCATTTACATTTTGAGTATTAGTTGGCGTGTTGAATGATTACCAGTTTCTACTTGAAGTAGATTTTTTTAGAATAACAAATACGGCACGAATAAAACTGAATCTAAACGTGCAAATATATACTTCAGTGACTTTTCAGCTCATAACGGTTTAGTTTACTACCATATTTTAGAAATTACTCTAAAATATGATGCCTGTGTTTTATTTCAATTTGATTGGTCATATGAAATAGAATAACTTTATTTGTCCAATTACATTTCAGTGTAATTATGAGGTGTGTTCTCTAGGGTGTCTTTTCAGACTTTTATGAACTTGATTATTTTTTAGATTTTGTGGGATGTAAACTCGGAAGAGGGCCAAAAAATTTATGGGGACAAATATAGGGGAATCTATTACTTCACTTTTAAGGTGATATTTTAACAATCAAATACTAGATCTGCTGTTACTTTATATATGTGTGCGTGCTATGTATGGGATCCTGGCCACATGTTTCATCTATGCTTATACTATAAACTTTGGATGAAACGAATAAGTTTGGTGATCTCACCAAACTTATTTGTAATGTACAACTATCTGAAGCCAATTAGAAATCAAGGAATCGAGACTTTTTTGTTATCTGCTATTAGTAAAAATTAGTTTGAAACAAGTTCAATCATAAACCAAATGACTTAATTCGGGTTAGGGCTCTTTAAGATAACTCTAGCCATTCATTTTATGATTACGCAGTAGTTTATATTGATACTGGCTAGTATGCATTTAAATAGTTGATTACTTAAATTAATGCAACAGTGGTAATTGTTCTTTAAATATTGTTCTGAAACAACCCTACAAATCAATCTTTGCATATTGTTCATGAACAATCTTATATTGAAGTAAAATATTTTTTAATTCATTGTCTATAATACTTTTAATCTCATTTGCATTCTTTTTTTTCCTGTATATTCTAGATCTTTGAGGTTGGTTGCATCATAACTTGTCATTGGCAATTCTGGAAAATTCACTTCTTGATTTATTTTAAACGACTTAAACCAACTTAGATTGATTCGAGTTGATTTACATTAATATCTGTAAATCAGATCACCAATATTGAAATTGTTGGTTATTCTATTGCAATGTATGAATCTCATGTAACTTGAAGATTTTCTTTCTAGGGCTCTGAATGCAGTAATTCACTATGGCAGTTCATTGACATGAATAATTTTTTAATGTAAAATGTAAAAATAAATGTAGTGGAATATGATTCATATAATCGTAACATGAAGAATATCTTAAACGTATCCATTTTTTGAAGAAATCTGCAAGAAAGGATGTATTTTAAGCCTATATGTTTTGTTTAACTGATTTACAGCATATTGCTTATAGTGCTGATCCAGTGTGTAATCATTTTCATGAAGGCCCTGGTTTTATAACTCAGGTAGTACTTTTTCAGTATACATATATACATACTAACCCGGGTTTTCATGTTTTTTCAATATATGTATGTATGCATTTTGTAAAAATTATCAAATTTCATATAAAGCATGTACACATATATGTATATTATTAATTTTTTGTTTTGTATGTATAGACGCATTCTCATGCACTCATAGATTATATATGTATAAAAAATAAACATAAATATCATCAATTACGTTGCTACATTTACTTGTATTTATGTCTTTTCTTAGGTTATATGTATATATTTATCCATGTGCATTCATTAAATGATGCTCCTTACGTTCTAATTGCACTGTTTATGGCTATGTGCACATTTAATTTATTTTCTATTTATTCCTAAACATCGTTTTTATTCTACTCGAAGTTTGTTTAGTTTATTATGTTTTCATTTGTTATTTGGTACTTGGTAATTTTCTCTGTAGCACATGGCATTAACGTTAGAATTTGAGCAGGCTCTGCAAGCAGTTGAGCCATCTATATCTGTCCCATTTTGGGACTTTACCCTAGATGCAGAGCTTTATGGGTCAGAGTGGGCCCTACATTCACCTGTTCTAAATGATGTAATTATATATATATATATATTTGCTGAATTTGAATGTAATGACTACCTTATAGATTAGGCAGTGCACATAATGTTACCCCATATACAAACCATTATAGTGGCAATACAGTAGCCTCACCTTTATATTTACATTTTAATGTGATCATAGCCCAGAATGAACGTTATTGGTGGTAACAGCAATGTACGTAGTGAATTTTCAATTTTCGCACTTAAGTCTGTATTATTGGTTAAATTTGCATATACTTCAAAAATTAGAGTGCGGATTTAAATGCAAGGATGCTATGTGCGCATTTAATATCAAAGCTGAAAGTATTTTATAAGGCGATTCAGTTTTATTCGGTGCTGCCGAAAAGCTCAATGTGTGCATATGTACATATTTTTGTTTGCTTGGTTGCACAGTATAAAGAGTTAAAATGGATACTTTTAAATTTAAGTACAAATTTTAATTCAAAATTTTATCGATTTCTTAAGGAAAATCTGTAAGGTCATATTTTGAAAATATCTACACATGTAGGTTATATCACTGCTTCTTTTGTAAGTAGTTTGAACTCAAAGCTATAAAGTTTCCTGATTTCATTCATCTGGATATTCATGGGAGGATTCATTTGATTTTAGTGTCAATGCATTAATTTTGCAAAAGTGTAGAGTAGGCCACTATACATTTTTGAATCTTTTCATGCCGTTCAAAAATTATTCTGGAATTTTACCTTTTAGAGCTCATCACGGACGTAAATTCATCAGAGTATGTATTCATTCTTTCAAATCCTCAATCCAGTCAGTGGCATTTTTATATTTGTTGAAATCTGTGTAAATGACATATTCTACGCTTTTACAAGGTGATTCATAGTAGTAGTATTCATTTCCAAATTTGCTGATACTGAAATTTGTGATGGAACGTTTTAGGAAGTTTTTGGATCAGGGATATTGCCTACTCCCACTGTAAACCGAGGACGCTGGGGATACACTTCAATTGGAGATTATGGCTCATTTTTTGATACAACGCCCCAACACAATAGTTACGGGTTACTACGTGCTCCATTTAATAATAACCCCTATCCATTCTTGACCCGCTGGCATGATGTAACGGGTACGAATCGTGCTGCACAGTCTCCAAATGGTTGCAGGTACAATTTAAAGTAAACTTTGGGTGTAACAAACCTGTCTGAACTGTTAAAAACATTAACTGTTACATCAAAATTTGCTATATTAAAAAAATAGAGCTAAACTTAGCACAATTGCTACATTGGAAAATGATGGAAGAAGGTAAACAAAGAAGATTTTGTTGGTAAAAGTCAAGCAATTCAATGAACTAAAGTTTGTATATATGTATATGTATACTACGTGTAGTAATTAAATTCGTTTTAACTCACAGTTCAATATACAATTTCACTTTAATGGTTCAAGTTACTCATGATTTGCATGTACTCTAATCCTTTGATTAAGACCTTATTGACTATTGCGCTTCTCAAATAAGCTCAATTTCGAAATTGATGCAAATTTTAAATTAAAACTGATTAGATTGCTGTTCTCAAATATGCACAAATTTGGTATGCAATCTAATTGATGAAATTTTAGTTAGTATTGTGCTTAATCGAAGACGAGCTGTGCGGCATTGTTAACATTAATATTAATGATTAGATGGTGGCCGCTAAATGAATAATATCCTCTTTTTGTTCTTAATCTTTTTTATATTTCTACTTTCTTTTAGTGACTACTGGAACGCTTTATACGATCAGGTACCCAATTTTTTCTGTACGGTCAGATATTTGTATTTTCTAGAGTACCTCCACAGAATGATTTCATGTGACTTTGATTTTTTATTGTACGGTTGTGGAATTTGATTCAGTTTTATAAGTTCAAATGCTGTTTATTTCGGAAGTTGGGGTAAATCTTTCTGGGGTGTATAATTGGATGAAAGTGATGCAAGCATTACCAATCGATTGTATAATAGAACCTTTTGTGGCACTTTTTGGTTTTGCATATTTTTACAGCTGATGAAAAAAATTCCATCTTAAAAGATGACTTCCACAAATTGTAGTCTTATGTGAAAAATTTTGATTTTGGTGATTTCCATATTGGGCCTAGTTTTTTTGTACATCGAGAATACTTTCTTTTGCTTTATTTCTCCAATACAACCTTTCATCTCTATCACGAAAGGTTTTGATTTGTAGAATAATTTCCTTACTCTCATTTATTCAAGATGAATGACACTATTGTTTGCAAAGTATGGTAGCCGTAGAATCATGACAACACAAAATAGCAGTTACATTTAAATTGTTTGAAATTTCAATTTTTTTCAATTTAAGATTGTTCCGTAATTTAGTAACAATTTCCTTAGTATGCAGGAATTCAACTATTCTCCTACTTAATGGATTTGATATAATTGCATTATCCATAGTGTTTTATTTGGATGAATTGAGTTGATAAAGGATTTAGGGAGGTGTCAGCTAATGTCAGTTTAAAATATATTGAAAATTTAAATTTTCATATCAGACCTGGTCAGATCTTGAGTTAGATGCCAATACAAATGCCCATGGAAGTCTTCATTCGCTGCTAGGAGGAGCTTGGTACGATTACGAGGTAAGTTTGACAAACTTGATGGCTATATATCTTGCTGCGACATGGCATATTTGATAGGTTTTATGTTTCTCTTTGCGCTTTGATCAAATGCTTAAGCATTAAAAGAGAAAAATGACAACCTACTGTTCATTTATGCTCATTGGAATCCAAGAGAGAGAGAAATGGTCCCCTAGTGACCTTTTTATGGGTAGATTAAAAGAAATACTTTTGCTGGGCAGAGCAAGGTATTGATAGAGGTGACAGAAGGTGGAGGTTAACTCCAGTTAATATGAAGTATGATGGCAACAAAGCAAAGCATGCTAGTTAGTTGTCAGCGAGTACATTTACTTTGAATAGTCTCAGCTTCTCAATTAGTAGTTATTAGTTTTTCTGATATAATGCTTAAACTCTGGGCATAATGAGTCGCTTACGGGTAGATTCTGTAATTTACTTTGAAAACTATCATATTAAATAACATCGATAATGTTTGATAATCGTTGAACTGCAAAGATGTTGCATGTAAATGAATCATAGATTCAATAACGAGAAGTATACATCTGTGTGCTCAAGCATAATGAGCTAACTAAATTTTGTATTTGAAAATTAGATAGTTGCTATAAGTACCAGTAACCTCTACTATAAGATATTTGTAGGGCCCATCGAGTTAGATTACTACATTCAAAATTAAAGCTGAATTTTCTTGGACATCATCTGGCTTTTTTGTTTGTTAGTTATATGCATAAATTCGTTCAAAGTTAATATCTACATCAGAGTTTATCATGGATTTTTTTAATGCATGCATATATATATATACGCTTAGCCTATTTTCAATTATTCATTTTGTGCGGGTTATGAACCATGAAAAAAGTATTGCATATGTGTAAAATTACAGCAAATCTACATTTGACATAATTTTTTTATCAGATAAAGTTCAATTTTTACTGCACATTATTTTAATTCTTATTTGCAGTACTTTTCCGACAAAGAACAAAAATTATATGGAATTCAATTAATTACAAATCTGGAGTAATTGATTCGTCTCGTAAAACTAAATTTAAATCAAAAGAAATAATTATCCTAACTTTTTATTCTTTTGTTACAGAATACTTCGGCAAAGGGCAAAAATTTACCTTATTTTCCTGCATCTTACGTCAAATACTTTTGGAGAGCAGGTACTTGCAGGATAAATTCTCTTATTGAAAATTTTGAAACCTACATCTATAATATACCAACCCATGAATTTGAATTAAACTACTCGAAAGTGCACGTTTTGAAATGTGTAGATTTGAGCGTTAAGATATTATTATGAAATTTGACCATATGACAAAAATCACTTTATTTTGAACTGAAAAGTCACTAGAGTAAGTTTTCCTCTATTTAAATCTTCTTCCACTAGCACTGCCATTATTTCAAAATCTTGCTATTTGATTAGAATCAGTGGCTAACTTTATGACACTTTTGTAATCTGAAGTGCCTATTCAAATGCAAAAAATCCTCAATCTGTTCAATAGTGTTAGTTCAAAAATAATATAAAGAAAGCTAAATTTCATACTAGTAACTACTTTATATCCTAGATAGAAACTATAGAATTATACATTTGTTCTAGAACAAAAATATTTCCCTCTCTTTCCCCTTTGCATCTATATTGAGCCGCTCTTCTACATATTCAAATGCTGCCTGTATTTCACAATGTATGCATATGCAGCAACTTTGGATATAAAGAATCTGCCAGGACCTAATTTGTGAAATCCGAAGTTGAACTCGGCACAATTTGAAATTTTCATTAATTTACTATAAACTGAAATGCATTGAAATTGAAATCATTGTATTTAAATTAACATATTCTGTATCAAGCAAACTCGGCTGTACGTTACATTCGGCGATGCATATTGACTAAATTTGTTTGTTGGAATGAATTTTGTATTATAGCACCCCTAAATTATACTGTGACAGGGTACATGATGTGTCCAAAATACTGTGCCCCGGACGTTCCTACCGTCGATTGCCAATGTCGCTGCAATTTCAAAGGCGATAGCTGGGCTCAAGTGCTCGATAATGTACAATCCCATATAAATGAAACTATTTTCAAAGATATGCTGTCCAAGACTTTTCAGCTAGTTGAGGTACCTGAGGATTTTGAAGGTGGAAGGGAAAATTACGTGCAATATCTTCTTGAAGAGGTATTACATTTTTAAATTATGAAAAATATTAAATATGAAAAATTGAAGGTCCATAAAGGTTTTATCCAGCTTGTAACAAATTTTTTCGTTTTTATCTGTTGTGGTGAATCTTTTTCTGATTTACTATATTTTTAGAACTGTGACTTGTTCTTAACTATAATTTGTTACTATGCTATGAGCTGTTCCTGACCTGTTGTAAGTTGAAAAATATAATGCTCAATGTCTATGCTGTCCCCAGAATCATGCCTCAAACAAAAGATTGCAGTTATAAAATTATTAACGAAAAAAATGTTCTTTTCAAATATATCCACGCAAAATTTAGCGTATTTTTTGCACTAAACAAAATTCCGAGGTCAAGGTAGAAAAGCTATGTGTAGCGTAATCTTGAGCTATGATATGTTTTTCAACTGTAACATGTTTTTAACCTACGAATATAGCTTCGTATATATATTACTCATATCTTGGCATATTAAAGTGCCAGAAAATATGAATCAATGCATTTTTACTACTAAACATTGTGTACAAGAATTGAAGTCTTATTATTCTTTTGACCTTTTGTTAAAATTCTGTAAAAAAACATACATTTCAGTGATGAAATACGTTTAGAGAAAATTTATTAATGTATGGCTTAATCTTAAGCTGATTATATCATTGTTTTCATTGGTTACTTTTGTATGCAGTTGGTATGCAATATGGCCTCTTTTGGGGATCATTTGGACTCTGAATCCACAATGGATCCCACTTTTTGGTAAGTACCTATATATATGCATATATCACTCTCCAGTTTAAGAGATCACAAGATACACTTTGATTCTTCACTGAAAGTATCTTTTCATCTATTGTAAAATAACTATGGGTACATATGCATAAATTGAAAAACTTTTTTTTAGATTTTTCCATTATCCTCCTGAAGCCGCAATATACGGTCATGTTTAAACATAATAAATTTGCCTTTAATGAATTATCAGTTGTAAAGAATAAATGAAGAAGTCAAGTTGTGCCAAGTTCAGTGTTAGATTTTGAGATATAATAAGTTTTTGGATACAATAAATGAGTTCAATAGGCTTGAAAGTTTTTCAATATTCAAAGTTTACTGTCTATAATATGATGTGAAAAACTTATATATATATATACTTACATATTTATGTCTGTATGTGCTATCCTTTACTTCATTATTGACAAATATAAATTTCTGTTTGTATAGCAACTGAAAAATGGAAAAAAACACATATATAATTTGTAATATCATAGGATTTTCCGATTTTTCATACTTTAGTTAGGAGGCTAAAAGAGTATTATAATGATTGAACTTTAGAATACCTTTCTTGTACATTGATAGTGGATGTCATGTTTTTTTGCACATTTATTTGAACTTTTCATAATAATATGCTTTGTCAATATGGCTCAGTCTATTGTGTGCAATAGCTTACATGCCTGTTTCAATTATTTAGCTTTAAAATATTTGCTTATTAAAGTTTAAGAAGAATAAAATATACTTTTTTGAATATTTAGTAGTTATTCAACAATTTACAATGGAAATGTACATTTTTCATTTCTTTTCGTTTTCACCAAACTTAGTTTTAATTATACTTTTGATTTTTAGCCCAAAAATTGTTTTTTAATCTTGTATGCTGTTTTTGGCCAAAGGCCATTTCCCGCAACTAATATTTTAATACTTATAAGTGCAATTTTTCATAATACATAAGGATTTCTAAGCAACGGGAAATGTACACCTCAGTAAACATAAATAAGTGGTTATATTTGAATATTGTAATCTTTCAAATTTTGTGCCAAATTTGAAGAGGGGGTACATATTCTTGCTCCATGTTTAATTGAAACTTATGTTATCATGTATTACTTAGGCCTATACACCCCACATTCGACAGACTAGTACATTGGATAAGGCTATCCCCTGAACCAATGACCTATGACTGGGGATCTATAGAATATTCCTGTAGCGGCCATAATCCCTCTGTAAGTTCAGTTTTTCATGAGTTTATTAACTTGACTGTACTTGGAAGTTTCATTGCTTACCTTTCAGAAGTAAGATATTTAAAATCTATAGTCAAGTCAAATTTTTCTTCACAGCTGTTAACTCCGCTATTAAAACAATCATTATTTTTATCAATATAAAGTTGAAGTTCAGTGAAATAATTAAAAAGACTTATATCCTAATTGCTTAGAGTAATATCAGCTCGCTTACAATTGTACTCTATTGTAACAACTTTTTGTGTGCGCAAATTCATACTTAAATATTTCAGACCTTTTAGATAGCTAGCTGTTTTTTAGCTCTAGCTAGCTAAACTAAAAAAGGCAACACTTTTAAAGATATCCATTTTTTTACCGTAAGTCTGTGTAAATAGCTAGTATAACGACTCCATAAACTCTGCTGTGTTTTTTAGCTGATTGCTCTAGATTTATAAATACATAAAATTGAGCCTTGAATTGTTCTATTAATGGCTATCATTTTTATGAATGAGAGAAGTGTATAAAGCATTAGCTTTGTAGTTTGATGTTGTAATAAGATGATTTGTTTGTACAGGATATCGTTCCATTTGCTAACTTGTTTCTTGACGATTCTCTTAATCAAGGATATTACACTAATCAAGAGCTCTACGAAAAGGTCAGCATACATATATACATATGCTTAATTGCTATATTCATACGTATAAACGATGATACATTTATTCAGAAATCAGCGTAGAATATGAATGTGTAGTTAAAATTAGGGATGTATGTTTTTTGCTTACATGATAGGAAAAATATCGCTATTATACACTTAAAAGTTATGATCATCAATCTGATTCAGATGTTTCATTCGATTATTTCTGCCAATTGTAATAATACTTCCAACCATTAGATATTCATTTAAAAGGTAATTTTTCCATTGAATTTTTTCAAAAATCTAGCTTGATATTATTATTCGACGTCTTTTCATCGTTATTTTTTTGTTGATTTTACAGTTACACCCCAGCAATGATTTTCTACCATATGTTTACTCCAATTTCGAATGGCCTCACTGCGAGATTCTAGGATTCAACATGTCAAATTCAAAGTTGAAATCGGTATGTAGAACCTCTGTGTATAAAAAAGATATGCAATTCTTAGTACTTCTCATGTTATTTGTTATTAATGAATCAGAAGATTCTATTTTTTTATACAAATCTTAATCGATGATTTTTAGAAATTCCAATGATTCGATTCAAAAGTAACGGACATGCAGTTATCATAGCATTAAAACGGAACAATGGACAATTCAGAGCCATGACACACAGTTCAGGACCTGTTTCAAAACATATCTAAAGAACCAAAATTGCTACATGTATCATTCACGTGAAGTGACATTGTCAATGAACAAAAACCTTTCAATGAACTGTCTGACAAGCAGCCTGATTCAGAACTGTTATATTTGTGTATCTGCATAATGTCGACTTAAGGTTATCTAAGACAAATGAAAAAATTTGAGTTGACAAAAATTTAATAAAGTAATACTAAGGTATGTAAGAACAAGCAAATGTTATTGCATTAAGGTACAATCGTTCAAAACAGATGTCTTTTGTGATTAAGATATAAGATATTGAAAAGCCATTGGTTTAGTATGCTCTATTTGAGGGAAAAGTTATGGTACCCTTTTTTATTTTTGCTAAGGATTCATATACATGTGCATTTTTACGGGCCTTAATATACGATCATGGCTCTAGTTTCTGCTTTATCTTGGAAAATTTTTCAGCCCAATATTTCGTTTACTCTGGATTTTCATGCAAAATTCAAACTGCCTCCAAAAAACGTAAAGCCCAATCTGTTCAATTGGTCAAAGATAATGGAGCAATTTTTATTCATCCAGTTGCATTTACGGATTTGAGGAATCATCACAGCTAAATAACTTTTTATCAGACGATTAAATGTAACAATTTTTTGTGTAAATTTGAATATGTATTCATTTATTGCAATTAGTGTTTAGTGAAATCTGAAAGCGATAAAAGTAAAAATCATTACCTGATTGCAAATCAAACAGTTCATGTTGAGTTGTTTAATGACTTGTAAAATGATTCGTTTGACTTTGATTTCAATATTGTGGTTCAAAGTAGTTCACTGCTGGTAAGTTTAGATATAATAAACTTACCGGGACTACCAAACTAAATTTTGATATCCGAAAATTTGAAACTGAATATTGACACAATATGAAATTTTCGATTATAGAAGCAAAAATTTATTGAATGCAAATTTGCTATATACAAAGTTTTCCGTACTTGCTACTATGTATATCATAATTTAGCCGTTTGCAGTATAAATTTGATTTTTTTAGGGTCTAAATGTTCTCAGACAATTTTTTAATTTGTACATTTAGGATTTAGAGCAGGTCAGCAGACATCTAAGACCTAGCGAACGTAATTGGGTCATTGATAGTGTGGACTGGTCTTTACCTTGGTCCAAACAAAAAATTTTACCGTTGCCTTCAGAAATCATTGCGGCGTCTAAGAAAGTTTAACTGCTATAATTTGCAGACATAGCATATTTGTTGCTATACTTGTAAATTTGTATTTGAATCGTTAAATAAATTTTATATAGTTGTATAATTGATTTTATTTATTTTTGTATACGCTCAATTTGACTGTCTTTCAATCTCAAATCTATCAAATTCTAATGCATATATAGAATGAGAAATTGGAATGCCCCTCCCCCCCCGCCTTTTATCCTCTCTTTAATATACAGTTTCATGTTAATCTTAGCCCTATGAAGATATATATTTATACTTTTAGATTTTCACAGTAATAAATGAATAGATTTTAACTAGTAAAATGCTTCTGTATTACCAATTGTTCAGCAATATGAAAAGTTCTCAAGTGCAAGGATACAATTGTACAATTGATTCACTCTGCATATCAAAAGATGCACAAGACAAGTTTGAGATGCTTTTTTGGCCTTTTGATATATTTTCAATACAAATTTTTTCTTTCGCAGATTTTTTTATATAGTATAAATGTCGGCTCTTATCTTCAAATATTGAAAATGCATTTAATTATTTTTAATTATATGCTTCAGAATTTTATGGTGCTTACTAAGTTTTTTGGAATAATCGTAAAATTATTGAATTCATCATTGCCTATGGATCTCTGAGTTAGAGAACAGCAATTTAAGCACTGAATTTATTGCTGGATACAATAGCTTTTGTGGTATGTACAAATCAGTAATGCAGGGAGAAACTTAAAACTTCTGTTCTAAATGCATGTCACTGATCAATATTTTAAAGGTAGGTTTCTGGATCAACAAAAATACTTGAAAAGCACAGTCTCTAAGGTCTTACACTTAATTAAAATGATCTGTAAGTTGATTACATGTTTTATCTTCTATTGACCTTTGTTATGATCAATACTTTTTATTTCTGTATAATTAATCATCTAGAATGGCAGTGATAAATAATATTATCCTAAATGTGCAGTTTCATTGTGTTGGTACTTTATTGCAATAACAAGATGATACGCTGTGTGAACTGTGGATGAAAGCAATCCACTTTAATAGATTTTTAGCTTATAATGAATAAATGAAAGTCAAAATGTGTCAAGTTCACTATAAGTTTTTTTATATGGCATTGTTCTGCAGTCCCTACTGTTAGGAATTAACCCCTAAGGGAGTTAAATCTATTCTGTAACTGCACTATAATTTGTCCATGGTTTTATTTCGGTTTCAGTTTGGTGTAAGTTTGGTTCCAGTTTTAGTTTTAAGATACTTCAAAGAACTGAACCCTGTTCTTCATGCTGCAGTTTTGTGTGTTGCAAAAGTTATCTCACTTTTAGCAACACGTGCAGGTTAATATCAAATACTATTTCTGTTCTCATGTTATTTGTTGTCTTTGTATTTTCCTAACACCTACAGATTATGATACAAAACAACTTTAATACATGCCTAGAGCAATAGTACCTATGGATACAAAACCTCTTTATGATTTGCTCATTTGAAGCATGTCAGAGGTTACTTTAGACTTCTTGATTATTTTTTCCCGCTTGCAAAACATTTGGATGGGTTCAGCAATTAAAGTTTAACATTTTCAAACTGTTCAGGGCTTAGCTTTGTTTACCCATCTACCTCTTTAAAGTCAGTGTGAAGTTTACAACGAACAGAGAAACTTCCATATCCTGAAAGGCTTTTTTTGTTCCAACAAAATATTTCTGCTAAAGGCTTTTTTTGTAGTATCAGAGTATTAACTTGCATTATCATGCAAGTTGAATTCAGTTTTGATAATTAGAGATTTTATGATTCGATTTTTCATTTTTTTTCTGATGAGCTATTACTTTGTTGTCTCAAAATTAAAGAATTTTTTAAACAATTTTCTTTATTGTATACATCCATGATAGTATTAACGATAAGTATTTTAAATCATCTAAACCGGTTAGTTTTTACAATGACAGAAGTTAAATACCCTGTTTATATGTTTGACAAATTTTCCTATTTTATTACTGAAAAATTTACAATTTTTGTGAATGCTTTTCACAAAAAGTGCAACTATACTAGACAATAAACCTAGCAACATAGACATTTCTTAATATATTATCCCTCATACTCCGGTGCTAAGACATAGTCATCCCGATGGTAGTACTCAGCCAGTAATCGATAAATATAGCTCGGCTGATGACCTCCAATGTTTGTCATATACAAATCTACGAGTTCAGGTGGAATATAATCGTATGCCGGATTCAATACTTCTAAAGAAGATGTGACATCGCTCTCCTCGTAAGATAGCACTGCATTCGGTGCCAAGAGGCTATTAAAAGTGTCCTGGTCATGAGGAAACAGTGGGCAGAGTTTGTATAGCCCTGTGATACATACAACAGGGACGCTCAATTCATGGGCGGCTAAGGCGATCATGTGGCTGCCAGTTTCAGAAACTAGGCCTCCATTAGCAACAACAGCATTGGTGGACATTATGACCTTCATAAGCAAAAATACCCAGAAATAAAGCAAATTTTGAGCATTTTATACTTTATGTACATAAGCTACTTCGGATATAATGAATCAGTCTGGAACCACCAAATCGATTTGACACATCTGATAATATGAAGCTCAACGTTTATATGAATTCGTTCTAAGTGAAAATTTGACAAAGGTCAATTTTGTCACATCCAAAATTTACCATTATATAATTGTAAGTCGTATAATAATAAGTTGTACGACTTGTCTTGCATGGAAAAATGTGTTTAATATTTTAAGATGAAATTTAATAATAAGTCGTAATTTCAGTAAAGAATTATTAATTCGAGCAATTGATATAGTCGGCTTACACAGTAAACTTTTGAAATATGATTCTGTGTATTGTCATTTGCACTAATGAGCCAATCATATTATGCAATTTTAAATAATGAGGGGTCTTATCGTTTAATGATTCACTAATGAATTCAATAAATCTATCATAGACCTACGATTCTGCAATTATTTAAATGAGGAATACAGCAATTGACATGGATCATTTAATATCAAGAACTTTTTATGAATATGTACAAAAAAATCTGGATGCAACGCATTTAATTTTAACTGATTTTCACTTTTAACAAAGGAATGAAAAATCATTCAGTCTCACATTTTCGGATACAATGAATGTCAGACATAATGAATTGATTTGGTGGTTCCAACAGATTAGTTATATCCGAAGTTTATGCACCTTGTTAACCCGTGACATTATTGCAAAAACCTCACTGTCGCTAATCACAGTAGTTTCAATTCCTGCGTCCGCTAGCTTTCTAGCCATAATATGTCCCTTTAAACTAGGCGCGCCCTCTGCCACAATGACACTAAATGCTAGCCGACTCTTCTTATAGTAATCCGTTGCAGCCAATAAGAATTGCTCTACAGTGGCACTGTAACTGTAAGTCAATATCACTTCGTTTGCATGAATCATTTCTGATGCATGCATGCAGATGAAATTATTCATATCTTCAAGTTCAGATTTAAGCTCATTTAGACCCTCGATAATATTTTGCTTCAAATCTTGAAATTGCATACTGAAATCTGCTTCTAGAAGTTCCCCCCCTAATATAGTGCCAAGTGACGGTGCGTTGACTTCAGTACTTGTTGAAATTGTAAGGTCATCATCCTACAGTACATAAAAAGTAAGTACAATAAACTTCAGAGACACAATTCACTTCAAACAGATTTTCTCTGATAAAGATTCATTGTGTCCAAGTTCAGAGATAAATCTTTGGATATTACGAATTAAGTCGGTAGTCTTGACAAATTCGTTATATCTTAACTTTACTGCAGAAAGAATTGAGATATCTTCAAATACTTCAATGTACATATTTCATTGAGGAAACTCAATTTCAAAAGTGTGTTATTTATTCGGAATAAAAATATATGAGCGTACATTATTCGTGGAAGACAATAATTAGGGCAGCTTTTTTAATATATCAGTAAGAAAAATGATTACACCATAAAGAGTTACAAGAAATGTATACCTTAATCCTATTATGAAACTTTTAAATATAAATATATTACCATAATAGGACGTATAGAAATTGAAGTTATTGAATAATAAAAAGCATAATATCAACGCACTTTCCCATCTCTATCGTGCTGAGTCAGTTTTGCTGCATATTCCTCTCTAATGACAAATAGAACGCGCCTGACCATATTGCTAACTGTTAATTCAGAGGGCTTTGCGGCGATTAATTCTCGCCCTACCGCCTTCACGAGGTCCATCAATTGACCAGCATTCGCCCATTTGCAAGAGCCAACAGTGTATCTTAACAGAGCCAAAGTAGCTGTTGCACAAGAATATGGACCGCTGACATGGCCTCTATTCAAGGAAAGGATAAGCGTCTGGATTAGAAAAAATATATAGCTTTCACAATATTAAACATGATACATCCAACGAATAAGCGAGCAGGTTCTCACATTCATCGGATTTTCGTATCTATTAATCAAGGAAGAAAGGAAGGGTCTTAGAAAATAGGAATAATATAGAACACGTTGAAAGTAAAGTGCGCGCAGGAAAATTATGGCAAGGTAATTTTTTTATCAATGAAAGAAAATCCATGAAAAATAAGAAAGAAACTTGTCCAAGTCATAAATGTAACTTTCTTCAATTTCATTAGTAACTTGTAGAGCCTATCTCGTCAAAATCCTAATGTACGTCCAAAGTTTTAAATGATGTAAAGAAGCTAGAATCACATCGAAGACATTTATTGAAGAAACCATTTCAAATAATCAGTAAGTTCTCAACAACTAAAGGAATTACAGCCATTAAATCGTGCCTCAAGTTGTCCAAGAACGTTAGGCCAGCTCCGTAAAAAGTTTCTCAGGCCCTGAGATGAGGGATCGAACGATAATCCAGACGGAGATTTTCGTGGAGTTCTTCTACCTACTTCGTCCCCAGTCATTAGCACAATTCCTTTTTGTTACGATTATCACAAGATTAAAAATTCGTACAAAACACGAAAAATTTGAAAACTTTTCACGAAAAAAACTACCTCATTTCTCCCAAAATAGCATTATCATCGTGTATTCGAGTAAAAATAGCTAAATTATTTTTCAAGATGATCAAGTCACCGAAGAGCATTCCGGAGCCCTTATATACACACTGTGAGCTAAGAACAAGCCCCACCGTTAAAAAGTGTGAACATCCAATTATTTGTAAAGAATAATCTATCGAAAGGTTATTATAGCTGACTCAAAAATGAAAATGTAGACCCTTTCGTTGGTGGAAGATTTTAGTCACTCTAGGTAGTACAAATTTGAAAATTGAATGTATCCTAACTATATAACCCACGAGTCAACTTAAAACATGCATTAAATATTGTTCTGTAAAGCATTTGTTCTTTTATCACTAAAATATGACAAATAAAACAGTTTTAGGGCCACGTATCATTCAGTGGGATGCTGTTTAATTCAATATCTATGGTACAGATAGTCTTAAACTTAAAACTTTTTTGTAAGAAATTTGTTAGAACACCCTGGACCATTGATATTTTCTTCGTAATTTGTCAGATAGTATTGATACAAGAAAAAATATCAAGAAGTATTTTAATTAACATTTCAATCGCTACTAGATATCAAAGTAATAAAGAAGACATTTGAATTGGCAGATTGCTTGTCAAAGACAAAAATCAAATCCAATTAGAAACTAAGCATATTGCATCATATTACAAGCTTGGAATCAAACTAAGAATCACTGCATTCAGAAGACTTGGACTAATGAGCTACCTAACCTTCAAAATAATTTTTAGTTAAGAAATATTGAGACTTTTTGAAGACAGTTTGTATTGTAAATTTCCATAATTCTAGATTGCAAATTCCTTTAGCTTAAGGGAACATAATAATATACCTTCATTAAACATTTGAAATTTTAGGGCATAGCAAAAAAATATAATAATTTAAACAGCATCAAATATGTCAATGTATTTATGTTAGGAACTAATTTGTTTACAACAATTAGTTCTTAAGGAAATTACTCTTTTAAGAGCTATTCCATTATTTAGCTGCATCATTTTGTGACTCTCCAGATGGATTGGCATTGAGACTTTGTTTGTTGCGTTGCCAAGTGTGTTTTTAATTCACTCTTAGCAACACAAGTTATGCTTGTATAACTTTACCATGCATTTAAAGTTTTGTGTCCTTCTTGTTACCACCTTGTCTGCTACATTCATAATAATTTATTTATATAACATCGTAAAACTACACAAATTTAATCTGATCTCTTTTTGTACTTCAATCAACCAATTAAACCAATTATAGATGTTCAATATATTCAAAAAGTATCAGTTGATTTGAAATGTCAAGTATTGTTTAATAGTTAAACTATTACCATGTAACTTTGGATGCAAGATGGATAATATGAAGCTGTTAGTGGCAGTAATCTGTTCAAACTGAGGCCGAACTGTTACTATTATTTTTACCTGTTGATTTCCCCCCAAAATGCAACTTTTACGTCTTTCCATTCATGATTTTATTTATGCTCTATCATGAAGATCACCACCTAACTTAGTATATCAGAAAAAGTTTTACTCTACTAAAAATTTGCATTTAATAATGACATTTACGAAGAAAGTCCACATTTTAAATACTTGCGCCATTTCCTTTTTTATTTACAGTCTTTACTGAGCCCTTTCAAAAAAAAATATCGGGATGAGTTCACATTTTAGCTAAATCTGGATAGACTAAGAAGTCAACAGTTGATGAATGTTAAGTAGTTATCATGTTATAACTTTCCCTAAGTATTAATGCATATTTTTATAGTTATGTAGATTATGTAATATCAATTGATTGTTTAATTTTTGAACATTATATTTTTATTTGATATGAGGGATATTGTACAGACTGAGTGGATTAAAAATAGACAAATGAAAAATTTGCATTGAACAAATACTTAGATAAATTGTCATAATCCCAGTTTTTCTTAGTTTCAATTCCAATATTTTTCACTATGGTTTTGAAAATATTAAGTATCACATTCCAAATAATTTATCTTTCTTACCGTACAACATTAGGATTTATAATTCAAATTCATATATCCTGCTTCATATCAATTTAAAGTTCAGGCTGATTTATAGAGCAAAATATATTTCATGATAAAGAAAATTTGTGTTGGAACATTAATATATTTGTAACCCAGTTGAACACCTTCATTTCTGTTCCATGGAATAAGTTCTAATCTGGTGAACAGTGTAGAATATAGATTCATGTAATAATGAGTCTAGTAATCTGCGTCGCGGCAGAAGCTGTTGATCAAATATTATTACATTTTAATATATATACAATTCAATTCAATTCCAAAATAATATGGCAATTCTTGCCTGTTAATTATTTAATATATTCAACGAATTTACATGAAAAATAGGCTTGTGTAATACCGGCGAATCTACCAGGGCAACCAAATTATTTTGAACATTGTAAGACGGACTTCGCACAAAATGATAGATGAATATGTTACATCCGACTCTTAGGTACTACTTCCTGTACAAGCAAAATAATGTTCTCGGAATAATAATATGACAGCTTTTTATTGAAAATACGAAAAAGAATCTCTAGCGCAAATTACTTTATTCCAAAAAATTCGCAAGAATATTAAAACTGAAATTCCAAATTTAGATTATATATAGGAAATTATCTGAACCGTCAAAATGGAATCATGCTAGGCTAGAACAACCCAATACATGTCACGAACGCAAAGAAGACAAAAATAGTACTCGAGTAGGAGAATGTAGGTAGGTAGGTATGAACTCTCGGTACATTTGCACAAATTGGTCATATCTTCACGCTGTAATATTTTATCCCCTTGTCGTGTGAGAGCCGTGATCTTTGAGATACAGCAAGGCGAGCTCTAAAATTTGAGCATCAGCCTCCCGTTGAGTCTCAAAGCCGACCATTTTTTTCACACTGCCATGTCTACCCCCTGTCAAAAAGAAGAGAATGAGTCGTTTTGATATTTGGGAACATACACAATTGAAACAAAATAAGGTTGACATCATGATTTCATAGCGAGTCAATACTTGTTTGGCGATACTATTTTTTTAATGATATACAAATTGAGAAAATCTTTTAGATGCTTCACGTACATTTGACAAGAAGTCTTCTCGTCAATTAATCGACAAAAAGCTTCATTCAGCAATATATTTCGGACATCAATTAGATTGAATTATAGATTGAGGTTACTATTTTATTAATAACTTACTACATAAAGTTGGTGCAGCATCTGATTCAATTTAAAGACTGATACCACAAGAATGTATTTGAGAAAATTTTTCAAATTGGGACTTTTCGCTGCAAAATTAAAATAAGTTTTTTCCTTTGTTTCACCTTAACGAATACTATGCTTGACATAAAATGAATGAAAATTAAAGATCTCTGCTTCATTAACAAATTTTCAGTAAAAAATGATTATATCACCAAATTTAGTGATGAAGCGTATTTAAAAGAAAAGAAATAATTATATTGAAATGGTCGCCATAATCGGCTTAAACCTATATAGTATATGTTCGGATCCTGTTAACCAAAAGTATTTTACTTTAATTTAACCACAATTAGTTAAATCATAGGATTTCACAAATATATCTGTCTTACTGAACTTTGTAATAAATTTTTCTTCGATGAATATGCAGTCAAATTTAATACTACACTAAGTAGAAATTATTAAATTCTAGTGATGGAAACTTAATGGATGACATTGTACCTGTCATATACCATACGTACACCACAGTTATTTCACGATGTACTTTAACAATTCTTGAGCATAATATATGCTCCCCCCCTAACATACGAGATGATTCCCAATGAAGCTTATTCTTCGACACATTATACTTCAAAACTCTTGTTTTCCTACCACCACCGTGATTATGTTTAATCACTCGAAAGCCTGTGCCCCCTCCTAAAACCTGATTGATTAAGCAGATAGGTGGTAGAATAAGTTGATGCTTGTTACAGTTTTCAGATTTCATAAAAAAATTTGTTGTAACATATATAAATATTCCATTGAAGCACATATGTTTGCAAGTAAATATGCACGGAAAAAAATTTACGAGGATAAGATAGTGTACTGAAGAAAATTTAAACATTCAATCAGTGAAAAATTTAGGATCAATGAATATAAGATTCAAATAGGCTTCTTAAAACATTCACCTGTTTGAATTTTCGGAATGCTTGAGATCGCTGCTTAGTGTCCTCAGTAACATAAATGCGCTGATCATTTGATCCGTTTGCTGAACTAGCCACTGGCGTACAGGCTTCGGATGTTCCGGCAATGTCGGGCGATGTGAATGCTCCGTGATCTGGTATACCACCAGCTTCGGCTATTTTCTTAGCAAGCACGGCTTCATTCCTCACGTCAAAACTGCCTCTTGCACTCTTCCAGACATCAACGGGCAGATCGTTGTCATCATCATCATCTTCTTCTGTGCTACTGATATCCTCCCCAGCAGCAAGCAACCGAGCATAGATCTCTCTTGCTACCCATTTACTCATCTCTTGGGGAATCTTACGGCTAACAATTTTGTTCATATGTTCTTCAATGGTATTAGGATCTTCATTATTGTTGTTCGGAGCGTCCTCATCTGAGCCATCAAGTTGATCAGAGCAAGATCGTCCGACTATTTGAATAAGACCTCTTATTTCATTAATGAGCGCGGCGAGCACTTCTTCAGGAACATTTGAGGCTATGTGTTTTGCGATTTCCTTCGTTAGCACGGAAAGTGAAGCTACCTCCGCTGAGCTTGATGTAGGTGAGGCGTCATTCGATACCGCCCGCTGTAAGCTAGCTGCGACATTATTTGCCCACCATCGATCTCCATGCGAATTGCCGCCTACCGGAGAAAGCGAGTTTCCTATGTTTGATCGTCGTTCGATATCCCGAGGTAAATGAAGCTTCGTACCTCCGGTCGGTGTCTGTACCCCAGCCATGTGAAAAATTCACTCGTAAAAATAAAGCTACACTGAGGGAAACAAGAACTTAATCTAGGAAAATATAGAGGACAGCTAATGAAGCCTTCAAAACATGTATTCTTTCTTATAGTTGGTTTCTGATAATAGCATGTGGAATCCGCTTATGGCTTATAAGGAAAACCCCAACTTTTCTCAGGCTGTTCGCTCAAAATAAGACTAAAATTATGGAAAAATTATATCGACGTCACACCGGATATTATTTCATAGAGAAAAATATCGTGGAAACCATGTTCCACATATTTTACTGCGCATAATTAAATCAAATTAGCTGTTATTTAATAGCATTAAACGTCCCAGTACCGCATAGATATTTAGGTCGGTGTTTTTTTACCGACCACGACTCATATTTATATTATTCTTGCATTTCTCCACTGATGGCCCTACTGGTAATATACACGGTAAATTTCCGATTGGCTAAATATTCGAGAAAAAATTTGAAATTATTTTTAGGCAAGATAACACTTTCTTTGCTATACAGAATTATTTAGTTAAAAATAAATGGTTTTTTAGAAATTTTGAAAAAGTGATTGGCAAGTTTAAATAATAATGATCACCCAGTTACGTTGGTATTCTAGATTGTAATCTTCATGATCCAAAAATATTTCAATGAAAAAAGTTTGCAATGCAATTTTTCATTGTGAAAGATAAGAGTGTTGATGCTAATGCAAAATAAGTTTGAATCATGGTTGCAAGTGTCATATATTTATGTATAATATGGTGCAGTTTTGTTGGTCAACTTCCATCGATTCATTTAACTCAAAATGGCTAGAATGCCTAGGAATTTTTCAGCTCTGCATCTTGTCTTTATAAAATATCAATAATGAAATCAATTTATTTCGGAACTAATGTTATGAATGTACCAGACAAGAAGAACACAAAGGCTATACAAGCATGGCAACGTTAAACGATCATAATTTGTGTTGCTGAGAGTGAATAAGTGTTAGGAACATGAAACACAACTAAGCACAAGAAACTGTGACAGAAATATGTGTATTTATCATGCACTACTTGTGTTGATAGAAGTGAACAAACTTCATCAACACAGCAAAATATAAAACCCTACTAGAATCTGTCTAGCCAATTTACTTGGTACGTCATAAATAAACACTGACCGCAGCTATAGAAACAGAACTAATCCCTAAGGGAGTTAATTCCTAACAGATGCCCCCCTAGCTGCAGACTCCAATCCAGATACACAAGGGATTCCAAAACCACGGATGAAATGATTACAGTGCAAAACATTTTCTTCAGGCTCCCAACTTTTATCTTGTGCCAAAAATAAAGAGAACATGCCGAAGGTATAGAAATGTTGCAAAGAACAAGAGCAAGAACCACAGTAAAGGGAGACCACAAAGGAGCAGAGAGAGTGACAAAGGAAAGCCACTGAGACAGGAGAGAGTGACAAAGGAAAGTTGCCAAGACAGGAGCTGAAAACGTTATACCAGCTAACTCATGCAAATGGCAAAAGGGAAGTTAAAACTTCAGAAGGGAATGAGATGGAGCTGAGCAGAATGAGACAGAGCTGAACAGAATGGGACAGAGCCCAACAGAGTGGAACAGAATGGGACGTAGCCCAACAGAGCAGAATGGAATGAGATAGAGTCCAACAGAGTGGAATGGAACAAAAATCAGGAACAAAGACGGACTAAACGTAGCACAAGAAGTACCAAAGAATATCAAGAATATACGCACAGAGGCACCAAAGAGTTGCAAAGATCAGGAACCAAAATCCAAACAAGCTCAAGAAGAAAGGCTAAAGACAGGGATGTGACTAAAGAAAACCATAGAGGCGTAATGTAGCAACTTGGAACTTATATCAGAAGAAAACCAAAACTGGAAAGTGCTAAATTAATAGCAAAAGTACTTCTATCAAACTGTTAGGAACATGAAACACAACAGAACACAGGAAACTGTGGTAGAAATATGTGTACATTCATCATGCACTAATTGTGTTGATAGAAGTGAGCTAACTTCATCAACACAACAAAATATATAACCCTACTAGAATCTATAAAGCCAATTTACTTGGAACGTCATAAATGAACACTGACCACAGCTATAAAAACAGAATTAATCCCTAAGGAAGATAATTCCTAACAAGAACAAGTTTCAGTAAGTGATATTTTGTTGTGCTGAAGTTATCTGATTTTAATCAACACAATTTAGGATGCAATATTATACGTATTCTGTCACAGATTTCTTGTGTATATGTTGCGTTACATTCCTGACAATACATTTCTGTGTTACTAAAAGTGAATTCTAGCAATGTAAGACAGACGAATATTCAATTATGTGACCGACCATTAGTAATTGCACTGTGGTACTATTCCATTGGCTAAAGTTAGAACATGATGTCAGCAGTTGGAATTCTTCATAATTTGAACTGAGAATCTTCAATAGAAACAATGATGCAGCTAATATAAAAAAGGATTAACAATTAACAAGTTAATTCCTAACACAACTCTGCTATCCCTATAAATTGCTATGGCATAACTGCTTTAATATGTTTGCCTATGTTTGCATATGCTCCAATTACACTCAATCTGCACTTTTCCTACTTTTTACTTCTTTTACCACATTGCACCTATTATTCCAATTGTGCCCTTATACCAATCTGTTTTGTCAATACCTTTGCTATAATTCTGTGATAGATTCCTTTCATCTATATCCTTGTATAATGCAACGTGTCATATTCCTTATGGCTTTGTGGAAACTTTTTCAATTATTTTTCTGGTTACATATTTTCAATGTTAAAATACCTCTTCAACAATGGCCAGATTCTCAAACTCAGTTTTATTGTCTGTCACAGTACTTTAAATTCTACTTTCAGCTGATTGGATATTGCGCTAGAATTTGCATCAATCCTATATCCTTGCTTTACTTGACCAATCTTTCAATTACTCTGCATTACTTCTGCCAAAGCTAATATTAAGGAATACTTCAATCAATTTTAGAATAACCACAAGCCTGAAAATGAGAAACTTAGAGGTCTACTTATGGACTGAAAGACTTAGCAAGATTCACCAAAGAGCCAGTTTCAAGAGTGCTTCAAGAGAGTATACTGCAGGAGCTAGTGAGAACACGTTTATTAATCCAGTTATACATATTTGTTCACTCTTCTCAAGTTTTAATGAACTGCTGCATTTTACTAAATCTATTTGTTTTGCTGATTGCTTACCTTCAGCTATAAATTGGACTTCACCCCCTCTACTGAACCTCATCATCTACATACAAGGTATTGTCAGTAACTAACTCCATTAAGGGATAGCTCTTACTCTGTGTGGTTGCAGCAAAATCTGTCCATAGTTTTCATTTCAGTCCTAGTTTGGTTTCAGTTAAGTTTCTGTTCAGTTTCAGTTTGGTTTCAGTTTGGGTTCAAATTCAGTTCTAAGATACTTTAATGAACTGAATCCTGTTCTTCATGCTGCTATATTTTGAGTGTTGCAAAAGTTATATCATCTTTTGCAATACATGTTGGTTAATATCAAATGCTATATCTGTTCTTGTATTATTTGTTCTGTTTGTATTTTTTCATCAGGAATACACTAATATATTACATTATTGTAACTTTCTTCATTTACCTTGACACAATCACAATACTGAACATATTGATGCCTGCTACCATTATTTTTTATTATTCATCAAGTCTATTATTTTAAACCACATTTTTACATTTCTTGACATTCAAACACGCTGACAAAGACCTTGCATATAAGGCATATTTCTATGATGAAAATATTTAGGATTTCTACTAGTTATTTCTACATTTTGTCAGAGCTTGTAGGCAAGATAAGCAGATAAGACAAGAGTGCAACAACAAAGCAATTTATAAGTGTATACTTATCCTACTTAAACAATGTTGCAAAGAGTGATTTTTGCCACAGAAGTCAAAATAAGGAATTAACTTGATTATATTGAGTATACTCATTAACACAAGTAATAAGGTAGATCTTAAGTTACATCCCTAACAGTTCTCCCCTGAGATTGCCTTTTACATGGTCAGGAAAGCAGCTGTTAAAGTCTTGATCAAGGGAGTAACAATCAGTTAAATTGGATACAGGCTCCCATGAACTGTGCAGCTCATCAGAGCCTTTCCAGGCTACTAAGTACTTTCAAACTCCATTGATAATCTTTGAGCTAAATGTTCAACTTTATAAAGCATGCCTTGTGCATCAACAAGGATTGGGGATGGTTCTTGATGGGATCTGGTGACGGATTCTTCAGAGATTTTAGGGAATAGTATGGACACATGGAAGACATCATAAATTCTTCGTAAAGAAGATGGTAATTCTAAACAATATGTTGCAGGATTAACTTGTTCAATAGGTTTAAACAGTCCAAACTGTTTCTAATCAAGTTTTCTGCAAGGTTGCTGTGTATTAATATTTTGGCAATCTAAGAAAACAAAGTCACCTGGTATATATTTGCCATGTCTTCTACTCTGGTTGGCATATTCTTGCATTTGATTCTGCAGCCATTCTAGCTCCGGCTTGATAATTTTGTGGTTGTCAGTTAATTATTTCATCCAGTCTTCAGCAGTCTGAACTTGGTTGGATATTAGTTTGATATCAGGATTTGTTAGCGGGCTGTATCCGTAGACAACTTCCATTGGCATCATTCTGATTGCATCATTTAGAGTGGAATTAAATGAAAGTTCTGCAAGAGGAAGATTGGATACCTAGTTAGCTTGTTGGTAGTCTGCATATATTCTTAAGTATTGTTTGAGTGATTGATTTGTGCACTCTGTTAGGCCATTGGTCTGTGGATGTTACGCAGTTGATAAGTTGCGTTTTATGTCAAAGGTGGAAATAATTGCATCCAATAAATGTGATGTGAACTGGAAATCTCGATCAGATATAATGTTGTTAGGAAGACCGTGGATTTGGACAATATTTCAAATTAGTTGTGAAGCAAGATCAAAGGTGGAAGTCAATTTACTGCATGGGATAAAATGGAAAAATTTTGAAAATTGGTCAACTATGACCAATATAGAATTGAAGGAAAAATTGAGGGGTAAGTCTGCTATAAGGTCCATGGCTATTGAAAACCATGGACAAGGTGCTATGGACAAAGGTTGTATAAGTCCTGCAGGTTTCATAAGGAAGGCTTTTACTCGCACACAGATGTCACAACTTACTACATAATCTTCAATAGTCTTTCTCATTTTAGGCCACCAATAAAGTTGTGAATTCATCTGAGTGGTTTTTTGTTTACCTGGGTATTCGGCAAGGAGTCATGATAGGTAGTTAGAATGCCAGAAATGACTGTTTTTGGAATTACTAGCTTGTCTTCATAATAGAATAAATTTTCTCTTTGTTGAATTTTGTCTTTGTCTCCTAGTTATTTGATATCTTCATCTTTGCTTTGTTCTTCAATAATTTTGTTAAGTAAGTTTAAATTTTCAGTAGTGGTGGTGGCTAGTAGCATTTATTTGGGTTTTATTAGTTCTTGATTTTGTATTTGTTGTTGATTGTTGTCACCCATTAATTTGTAGTCGGTTTGGCAGCTCAAGGTATCTGGTTTGCCTCAGTCATATTCAGCTTGATATAATATTTGAAAGTTAAAATTGGTAAGGAAGGTTGCCCACCATGCCTGTCTTTGATTAAGTTGTTTTGAAGAAGTGTAGTATAGTAGATTGCAGTGGTCAGTATAAATTTGTATTGGTTCAGTGTTACTTGGGAGAAGTAAATACCATTGATAAAGACAAACAATAATTGCCAGTAGTTCTCTATCGTGAATTTTGTAATTGATCTTGGCTGCGGTCAATTTTCAAGAGCAGAATGTGACTGGTTTCCATTGTTCATGGTCTTGAGACAGGATGCCACCAACTGCAAAATCCGAGGTGCCTGTTTCCAGTATGAATGGTTTAGATGAATCTGCATGAACTAATATGCTACTGGATTGGAAAGTTGTCTTTAACTTTTCCATTGCTTGTTGGCAGTTGGTAGACCACTTCTAAGAAACATCTTTCTTTAGTAACTGAAGTAGTGGTTGTATTGTCTGTGTAGTTGTCCAGAAACATACAATAAAAGTTAGTAAAATCTAGGAACAAATGTAGTTGTTTGAGTTTTATAGGAACGGGCCAATTTGGCACATTTTCGGCTTGCTTTGGGTCCATCTCTATTCCCGAAGTCAAGATTATGTAACCCAAGAACTCAATCAACTGTGTAAAAAACTGACACTTTTCTAATTTAGTGTAGAGCTGATTATTTCTTAAACGTGATAGGATATTTTTAAATGTTTTGTATGTTTTTCTCTTGTTTCAGAGTATACCAGGATATCATCTAGATAGACTATACAATTGACATCTGATATGTCATAGAACACTTCATTCATCAGACCTTGGAAGACCACGGGTGTACTTGCCAGGCCAAATGGTATGACTGTGTACTCAAAATGACTATATCTATAATGAAAAGTTGTTTTCCACCTATCACTGTGTTTTATTTAAACCAAGTTGTAAGCTCCACCTAAGTCTATTTTTAAAAAAACTCTTGTGTGAGTGGAATGGGTTAATAAGTTGTGAACCAAGGGTAACAGGTAATGGTTCTTTACAGTAACACTATTGAGTCCACAATAGTTGATGACTGGGCGTAGTTTGCCAGACTTCTTCTTTACAAAAAATATGGGAGCTCCCACGGGTGAACTGGAAGGACAAATATAACCTCTCTTTAAGTTATTATCAAGGTAAGAATCTAATGTCTGTAGTTTGAGTTGAGAAAGGGGATGTATAAGGCCCCAAGGGGGAGTTTGTCCTTTAATAATGTCTATACTCATGTTATATTTGTAATGTTGTGGTAGCAATTCACTCTTAGTTTTTGAGAAGACGTACACAAAGTTACCAAATTCCTGTGAAAGTTTATTAGTGATTTCTAAAATTTCTAAAGTACTAATGTTTTTATTGTCATCATCAAATGGTTCTGCAGGGTTATTATGATGTGCAGAGTCATTGAGATTTGTCATATGACATGATGAAATCAAGGCACTCAAATGAGAAATCTGATTTGGGTCAATATCATCGGGTTCTTTGGTAATTGTTTTTAGTGATGAATTACATGTTGGAATTTTAATTGAAGCCATATTTTTAGAAGATAATGCCAATGTATGCCAGTTAATGTTGGGATTATCTTGAAGCTAATCAATTCCTAATATAAATGAGCATGACAATTATCAGTAACATAAGCTTTAATCTTAAAATTACTTTTCAAAATAGATACATTAAGAAAGGTATAAGTTTTAAGCTCATCTGTATTGAGTGTGCTCTCATTGATTACTTTGATAGACATTGGTCTCCTTAGTTCATTGACAGGAGGTTGTAAGGTGTTTGCATATTTCCGTGCTAGTACAGTACAGTCAGAGCCTAAATCAACCAACACAGTTAGCTCCATCCTTTTTACTGATTGTATCCTTTTTCTAAATTTCTTGTCCCTGCCCTCACTCTGTTTTGGATGCCTGGCAAACCTTGCACATTGGGACCAAGAAATTTAGAGACCTTTGAATATATAAAACAATCAATGTATAGCCAGTGTTGTGACAAAGGGCCCAAGGTGATGCCAGCAAGAATCCTTGGCCTGTATATGTATTTCTTAGAGGAGATGAGGGAACCCAACCACACCTCCTTTAGCATTGGGCTTAGAAATTTTTTTGGCTTATGAGAGCAGTTTGATATTTAATGCTCCCCATTTCCACAGTACATGCATAGATTTTGTTCTTACCATAGCTGCTTCTGTTCTTCAGTTAGCTCACGTTTTGGGCTGAATTTTCTGCCTTATGCACTTCTAGCTTTACTTCTAGGTTCAGAAATTGCATTTTTATTATCATTGAATAATTGGAACTTAGTGGGAATTGATGATCATAGCATCAGGATCTTGGGAGGTGTTCATCTTTACAGGATTTGAATAGTTATCATATTGCATTGGGTATGTTCTTCTCTCTTGGTTTCATTTGAATAACTGATTGTCAATCCGTACTGCTAGTTTATGATATTCATCCATGGTATCTGGTCTATCAGTTTATTAGGAACACAATATTTGGAACACAAAAAGAAACGGACAATAATTAGTACAGATATGCCGCATTCAAATACTTTGTATTGATAGAAGTGAGAACATTCTATCAACACAACAAAATATATGTAAGCTGATAAATGTATGACTCTCCTTGAACTTCTACTTATGTGACTCTCCTTGAACTTCTACCAAAGTGACTCTCCTCAAATCAGAATTGCACAAATCCTCTTGAATTGTATAATTACACATATCTCTCTGAATCGTACCGCAGCTACAAACAGAAATAGTACTTTAGGAAGTTAATTCCTAACACAGTTTTACAAATTTTGCCTTTCATATTCTCATCCAACAACTGATAAAATAGACTGAACAATACTTTTTCTGGGTAATAGCATTCCAATGCTAGTCATTGAAAATCTGCTACCAAGGCAGAGATGGGTCAATTTCCTTGCTTTTTTTCAATATATCTTATTTGACTTCTGCTTTTCTATCCACATCTTCAAACAAAAGTAATAGGCATTTTTTGAATTTGTTGAACATACTGATCTGTTCATTATCAGATAAGAGATAGAGTGTTATCAAATTCATAGCTGTGCCTCTCAGAAAGGATACAGCAAAAGCAACTTTGGCTTGGTCCGTACCGTAATGCAAAGGTTGAGCAAGAAAGGTGGTTTTGCACTGTAGTAAAAACTGGTTTGTCTTCTTTCAATTTCCACTAAAAAATTTGGGATCAGCTACTTTGGGTTCTCTTGTAGGTTTGCCAGTAGAGACAGGCCCACAAGAATTTTCAAGTTGCAATAAACGTGAATTTAGTGTGTTAATAGCCTGACCTTGGCTGATCAATACTTTCCAATGATTTGACCTTGGTATGAAAATTCCTTAATCCTTCTGCTTGAGCTACACTGGTTGCATGAAGGATTGATAATTCTTGAGTAAGGTTTCCCATGAAAGATATAAGAAATACCACTGTACTTTCCAAGTTACTCATTTTAGTCTAGACTTAAAATGGTCTATTTGCAAACTGTTAGTGCTTGTAGGCATGATAGATAGATAAGACAGAGCATGACAAAAAAGTAATATATAAGTGTATATTTATCCTACTTAAATGATGTTGCTAATAGTGATTTTTGCCACAAAAGTCAAAATAAGGAATAGACTCAATTCAATTTAGTATTCTTGTTAATGCAAGTAATAAGGTAAATCTTAAGCTACATCCTTAGCAAATTTCCATTCAAGATTAATGTATTTGATCTGCTAAAAGTCTATATTCAATTATCTCTTCTAAATTAATATCTACAACTCAACAGTCTTAATGCAGCTATTCATCTTTGCAACCTCACATTTACTTGTGATTTAGAATGTCACTAGTTATGTGAAAAAATCTGCACATTTCTGATAAATCCCTTTCAGCATTTATGGAATTTTTGAAAAGGTAATGCAATTGCATCTGTGCAACTGCACAAGTCTAACTCCATTTTACATTTTCATCTCAATTATCTATTTCTGCTTCCACCTGCAAAGTACACCATCTTTGCGGCAATGTGCTCCATAGTAGGTGGAAAAGTTCTTCTTTTAAGTCATTTTTCAACTACCTTAATGTACTAGTTTTGTTCTTCATCTTTTTCTTATCTTGTAATCATTTTAGGGTTTTTGCCTAGCATTAAAATCCAAATTTCAATGCATTGTATAATCTTTATCTTTTGGTTAAATTATCTTGACAAATATTTTGCACTCTATGTTGAAATGTATTCTAAGACTGAAAGCAGTAAACTTTATCTTTTTCATGCTTTTGTTTGATGTTATAGCTTCAGTTTGTTTCTTGCCATGTGTGTACTGCCGTTATTCTTTAGATTCGTATGTTCTGTAATACTTTATAATATTTGTTCTGTTCCATATTATTTTGTGATGCTCCACATATCAACCAACGGGAGTGTTTCTAGTCATCGAGTTCAAGCTAGTCATAAATTACTCTTTTATTTATTTCATGTTCATGTTTTCATTCATTAGTGAACACACACATACAGACATACACAAGAGTTAATACATTTGCTTTCCTTCCTATTCTCTTGTTCCTTTTCATTGCTGTCGGTCCATCTCTGTTTTGTCAACTTTCATTCATCCATTTTTTCTTGTTCCTTTAAATTCTTTTTCCTTGCAAGTCTTAACATCATGTTTAATTTTTCTTTGTTATAGTATGTCACAAATGTTATACTGTTGTCATCATGCTTTTTCTTTTTATTTCAATACATAGCAACTGATGCACTAATCACTTGAAGATTCAATGTTCAAATATAAAAAGTTATGCTTTGCTAAATATTTTAAATCAATAATTTGATATTTCATAAAAAAATGATATAATTTAAAGCAAATTTTTACCTAGTATTGATCAACCAAAAATACAACTTGTACTGATTTTTATCAAATTTAATGTTGCCAGTGACATTTTAGGCACTTTCATTGTGATATGCTATGTTCTTGGGTTGTTGTTGTAATGAAGTTAAGAATGTTATAGAGTTGTTAGTTTTATATATATGCTGCTCAGACTGTTGGGCAGAATTAAGAAGCATGAGAAATGAAGTTATAAATTATTGAAACAAACAATAATGAAAAACCAATACAACAGAGAAGAAAGTATATTAGTGCACAAAGACCAGTTTGCTACTCTGAGATCCTGTAATGTTAGAGTGATCAAACCATCAAAAGATGCAACAAGAAAAAGAGTTGGATGCATCAGATTGAATTGCAATTGATATTACGGATACCTAACTGTTGCAGATTGCATGATTAATAGTATATAATATGTACTTCTTTGTTTAACCGCACATTACTGCAACAAAACTAATGAGTTTCAATCATTGTAACATACATAGCCATGCATAGCTTTTCTGGAAATTTCATTTTTTGTTCTAGCCTGCTCTAATAAATTGGAAAACTATTTATTTTCAATATTGTATTTCTGTTAGGAATTAGTTTCCTAAAGTACTATTTCTATTTGTAGCTGCGGTACGATTCAGAGAGATTTGTACAATTCTGATTTGAGGAGAGTCACTTTGGTAGAAGTTCAAGGAGAGTCACATAAGTAGAAGTTCAAGGAGAGTCATACATTTATCAGCTTACATATATTTTGTTGTATTGATAGAATGTTCTCACTTCTATCAATACAAAGTATTTGAATGCGGCATATCTGTACTAATTATTGTCCGTTTCTTTTTGTGTTTCAACTACTGCATTCCTAGTAATTTCCTAAATTTTTTGTTGCAATAAGATTGAGATTTCAGACTTTGTAGAACATAAATTAAGTAAAACCAAGCAATAAAAAAAATAAGCTTACAATTTCAAAATATACAGAAAAAAGCTTAGCTCTGAACCTTTCTACAGTGTTGCTGCTTTCATTACAATTAGCTTTGCCAAAATCTGAATTATATAAAATCCATCAGTTGTCATGTTCCATCCTCCCCCCAATTGTTGCAAGCACATGTAAAATTGAATGCATTTTAAACTGGCTGGTTTAATATGACACATCAATCATTTTTGTTGCAAATAAAAACAAATTTACCTATTAATAGGTAAAATACATAGGTTTAGAATCCTAGGTATTTGACACGCCTTGTGCCCATTCTTGCACTGATAGCAAACCCAAAAAAATATTTTCATATTAAATCTAAATAATTTTGCATAATATGCAACTGCTCAACCATGGACATTGTTGTAATGAAGGACAAAAAAGTTTAGTAATCAATTCAATAACTCTCAACATTGTTATGATCAAGATTATTTTCTAATAATTTGATTTATCCAGAACAAAGGAATATGAAAATACTGCTGATTTGGCTGGTTTACTAACTTGTATTGGAAATTACTTTTGTCCAATTCAGTAATTTAGCTCTGCAAGGAGAATTACAGTACGGGCTTGATTTGCTAGGTACTGTATAAGTAAAAAATAGAAAAAAACAACAAAGCATGCATAGATGCAAGTAAGATAATAGTAGAGAAACAAAATAAAAGTAAGCAAAGAAATAATACTATCAAAAGCAAGTGATGGGGATGAGTAAGCAATGAATGGATGGTAGCAACTTCTCCAATTGCCAATAGCACAAACACTCTGCAAAGTTGCAGAGGATTGTTGGAAGCAGTAATTGAAGTAAATTGCATTTTGGTATTTGTTTTAGGTTTTTATGACTGTAAAGCATTTAATGATGCCAGTTTAGTCAGATAGGATTTTGGAGAAGATGAATTAAGATTTAAGGAAATAATAGAATTAGGTATGTTGATCTATATCTTTTTGTATAGTGACATATTGTGTATGATTTCACATGTATATTTTTTGACAGATACTGTGTTACAAATAAAGTTGATTGATACTGTTGCGCACATTGTTTCAAATACAATTTCTTTTATCCTTTGCTTGAAAATTACAAGTGGGAAGAAATTTTTCTTTTGAAGTTTTTGTGTCTTTCAGTAACTTTTGTAAAGTTTGATCAGGAGCCATACATTAATTTGCTGAGCAACAATCAACATGACTCTAGGTTTTACATGATGACTAATTTCTTCTAAACTCGGTCTTGAGGCTAACTTTCAAATAAAACTAAATGCAAATAAATAAACTTGTTTTACTGTATAATTTAAATTAAATATTTTTAATCCTTTCATCAACCCTTGCAGTGTAAAAATATAAAAAATTGACAGTACTTTTAAACTATATACCTAAACTTTTAGATATAGTATGTAATTATATATTTAGATCAAATCCAAAAATGCTTGTGAAACTACAGATTATAATAATATATAGAATTTCAATATTAACTACTTGTCTTTCCAAGGTTACATTCACTAGCAAATATTTAGTGTCTATAACATATGTACCTGAGCTTCTGTATGCTGCTTTTATGAAGAACAAATATTTGCATTTATTTCTATGGGAGTTTGTTGAGATGATGTCCAGTATAACATTTTTGCTTCATCAGGATATTGAACCTGAACATGCAGAGGGTGAAATGAGTGGAAAAAATTTGTTTCTAACATGTTCGTTTCTATGGTCGCTTTTATTGCTAATCCTCCATTACAGGCATACCAATAAATTGGAATTCTGTCACTCTGCTCATTAGAACTACGTATTGATGCATTTGATACGTTATCTCTCATTGAACCTTGGGCGCAATAGAACCTAGAGATTTTAGAGTTTTCATAGTAACTCATGCATCCTTGGCTTTTAAGACTGCAACAAGTGAAAGTGAGTTTGTTATTATCATACAACAATTAATCATTTCAGTTCTATTCTTACATGAAATTAGTGTTAAGTTCTTTAAAGAGTACTTTGCAATCTTTACTCAATTTAAAGGATCTTCCGCTAAAAAAGTGTATAGATATATATCTTTTTTGTGATTTAACTGATCATTTCATTACTTTATTTTCTAAATTCTCGATTATGTCAAACAAATCAATACTATTTTGGGCACTAGAACAGCTACCTTTTGGCGTCAAACTTGCTGTTTTTTAAGACACAAAATGAAGTTTGCTCTCAATTTTTCCTTTCTTGCTTGTAAACTCTGAGAGTATAAATGATGATGGCCAAGCTTGCAACACTCTATTAGCAAATAATCAATGCCCTGAATGTCTATGCTCAACAGCATATTCATTACTCTATAATCTAATAGATTAGTATCTGTGCCGTTGACATTAAAAGTAAAAAAATTTCTGTTTATGCCAAAATATCAATTCTAAATTTTATTCACTTTTTTTGTTAGTAACGCTGGTGTTGGAGCAGGAGAGCTTGCAGATTTTAGCTCATTTTGCTTAAAAGTTAACAAATATTATTTAACACTAGGTTGCATATTTGTCTCAATATTATCAATATCAATTAATTCTAAAAACAAATTTTTTTCATTCATACTTTATTAACCAATCATGCTTTAGAACTATTTGTTCAAAGCTTAGTTTATTCTAATTGCGCTGTATTGCACCTTATACTTTGACAAAAATTTGCAAAGTTGCTGAGTATAACAGTGGCAACGAGAGTTTCATTCAGGTCCAGCCACCTCCGAAAGTAATCTTGACACATTAAAAATTCCATATTTTCATATTAAGACAGATAATAAGATTTTAGACTTTTCAAATATTTTCCTATCCAATATTAAAAATCATTTTTTTGCTTAAGCCTGTTCAGCAAAACATAAATTTTATGTGCATAAGATAATTCAGTTGCAAATTTTTCAATGCTATGCCCATAAAATTGGGGATTTTTATACATGTCAGAAATAAGTAGGGCTAACATGATCAATTGCTATGTTGGCCTTATTGAATAGTGCGATGAACGATAATTAACGGAAATCTCTACGAAATAATATGGAGAGGCACAATTCTATATGATGAAATACGTAATGTTTCCTTTCACATTTTGTTCTTACTGTACTTTGTCCTAATCTCACAGTTCCAAAGGATTGATCAATACAGTTTTATACTATCTTTCTACTTTCGTTTTGTTTTCTTGAAATTCAAAGTGTGAATTAGATCATAGGCTTAATAAAAAAACATAATTAAGTAGACTTCTGAAAGCATTAAAAGAGTGAATTTGACCTTATAAATTTTGGCTTAAAGAGAGAGGGACGAACAGATTCATCGTTAAAAAACTAGATCCATTGATAAACGCAAATCAAAGAGAACCATTTAAATTTCTTACCAAGAGCATTTTCTGCTTCCATAAATCTTGTAATAGGGTTCACCATGGAATATTTTTTGGGTCAGATTTCGATCCAGTAAGCAAGACTTCAAAATAATTTATCTCCATACATAAGACTTGTGACAAGTTTAATGCGAAATCTATCGAAACCGATGTCACCTCTCAATCGCAATTTTAACTAAATTTACATCGATGGGATCTGCAAAAAAGGAGTGCCATTGCTGTTTCATATTAATGAAAGCGTTTCGTTGAGATATAGTTGCCTTGTAAGCGAGCGGCTAATACATTAATATCTAAAAATGAAAATTCTACTTCGACAAAAAGAAATGATTTTGGAACGGCAAATAGGGACAAAAAAATTTCTTTCGGATTGTTATATCTGTTGGCGCAAACAAAATTTGTAATCTGCGCTACTAATGTAATTTTATTCTTGAATTTGGGATTAGGATAGACACCCGTTAGGGAAAGGTCGTGCTACCCCTCTCTACGATCAACTTCGCGTCCTGAAGCTTTCTTTCTCTGCTTGCTTGTTGCATATCTTCTCTCAGATTTTTATGTAGTTCGTGGCGCTTGGATAGGTTTCCACCAGCGTGCATAAAAATCCTCTCAATGTCAAGGACTATAATTAAATTTTTACACCAGAAGCGCAACCTTTAATTGCAATAAATCGATCAATGCGCTGTTAGCATGACCTCATCTAATTCTCTGCCTTCAACATTTATTGGACGACGCTTTGATACGTCGACTTTCCACAAAGTTGTAGCGCTTGGAAAGTCTCGGTGTGGCACAGTGTTCTTGTGTAGAGATAGCAGCGGAGACCTTCATGCAGTAAAGACCATACCTCGGTCTAAAGTCGCGTCTAAATCGGATATCGTGACTCTATTCATGGAGAAAGACATACTCCAGCGCGTTAGTTCATTATGCGGCTTCGCGAAATTGCGCGGAACTGCGAACAATGAATTGGAACTGAGTTTTATTCTGGAACCAGTGTTGGGAGGTCCTCTTTACAAGCATATACGAGCAAATTTTGAAGGAAAGTTGGAGCTGCATGCAGCAATTTTTTACGCTGCTGAAGTTCTCTGTGCAATGGTGGACATGCACGCACTAGAAATTATACATCGGGACATCAAATCTAGCAACATTATTATCGATTCCTTAGGTGACTTCCATATTGGCTAAGCTTATTTTTATATTAAGAGCTTTTGCAGCTGCTATTCTCCGTTGTAATAACATTGCACGAACGACAATATGTTTGTTCGGATATTCTGTTGAAACTTCGCAAGTCTTCCTTACTTCTTCTTAAACTATTTTATGTTCATTTAGGTCATGTCAAAATCATTGACATGGGTTGTGCGGTGTTAATGACTGGGCGTGAGCGAACATTTACATACTGTGGAACGCTGCATTGCATGGCTCCAGAAATGGTGGCACGCTCTGGTCATTCTTACCCTGTAGACTTATGGGCTCTAGGCATTTTACTTTATGAAATGCTTGCAGGTATTCCAATGTTTTTTACATATATGTATCAGTACAAATTTCTACTTAAAAGCAACCTGCAAATGTTTTTTAGTAAACCATTCTTACAATAGACATACTCTTTATAGTTCAAATGTATTTGTTTTCTAATCGGGGTCTTAGCCTAGGAATATTTTAATATTTGATGTGTAACAAAACCAGTTTAGTGCAAGAGTTTGATTTTGTGGCTAGAACTTTATTATTTCAGAAAGTTTTTTGCTTGAGTATCTTAATAATCAAATCCTATTTAGTTATACCTGTGGAACTTTTAGGATTATGATCACTACTGAAAATGGGAAACAGATGCACGAACACAATCTGTTTAAGGTAACCCGTTCTGCATCTGGAATAGCTGCAATTCAATTTAATTTGCTAAGTGAAAAAAGATTTCATAAGTTAGTTGTTTGTAAAAGAATATTTTTAAACTCAGTATTTTGAGCTATTTGCTTGATATTGTGCTAATCAATTTAACTGCTTCAAAATCTTCTATACTGGGGTATCTCTATGCATGTAGTATCAAATCAATTATATAGGGCAATGCACATGTAAGTATTAGCAAGTGCTACTAATCATGCTTAAATGTGCTCTTGGAAATATTTCTTGTTTAATTATGCTCGCTAACCTCTTTTTTAAATTATGAATTTTTAAAAGAAACATTTATAAATGACTCTCCTACAAATAGTTTATTTCATGTAAGCTCACAGTTTAGTACGTAGTTCAGCTTCAATTCAAAAGCTGTGATTTCGGTTAAAATTTGAAACGCTCAGTATTATCATCATTCATCTATATTTATATATACTAAAAGCAAGTATTCAATTTTTAAATTCAACAGAGTCTCTACGGTTATCGAAGCCAATCAGTTTTGTATAATATCTTTACAGGACACGCACCGTTCCCATATAGTACCGGTGAACCTGCCTCCGACCTTGAAATTGTACGGCTAATCTCAACTAGTACAACTGAATCTCTACCTTTTTCACCGGAAGTATTTTGTTCTAGAACATTCGATAAAAACTCAACCAAGGCTCAAGCTACTCTAAATTTAATGAAATTATTACTTGTACCGCTGCCATCCGACAGAATTGGTTATAGAAATAGTGCAGATGTGTTGAAACACTCATGTTTTGATGGGCTTGATTTGGATTGCTTGCGTCAGCATCTCTTGGAGCCCCCCAAGTTTCGTAAGGACCTAGGCGAGCTGGATATAGTTTCTGTAGATGAACATGATGTTTCAATTGATCAGAGTTTGTTTGACGGATTTTAGACAGGCAGACTATCATTCGACTGAAATCCAAATAGTATTGCTGAATTGTAATTAATGAATTGTTTACCAAAATAATTGAAATTATCAATTGCAAACATTAGAATCATTTTGCAATTTTTGTTTTTTTTTCGTGAAAAAGGAAACGATGAATTTCAATTATTAACTGTTTTTAGTAAAGAGCTAAAGTTAATAATTTCTCTAAGAAAATAGTTACAATTATCAATTACTTCCTTGAAAGCACCAAAATTTTTTTCTTCGTTTTCAAGGCATGTAGAATAATATATAATCTAAAGGTTCGACCAACAGGAACCCATAATGATAATATCATTGGATGAGATAATCTGAATGCAATTAAAAAATCATCATTAGATTATGGATTTATGAACTTTGAAAGAATTGTATATATTTTGGGTATACTTTTAATCTTCCAATGAACAACCAGCAAACATGCAAGCTTAGAATAAAATTATTGCTGTTAATACATAAGTTGTCTTTAATCTCGTTCAATTATGACTGCCAATGTTGAAAATACCTGCTCTGACACTGCAGAAGATATTTCGACGGACACATTTCTGTTTTTTAGTACTACTGCTTTACTCTATTTCCAACTAATCTTACACTTGTATCGAGACCACTAGAAATTGGATACGTATACTCTAATGTTTTGTCATTCCGATTTAAGCAGATAAGCTAAATATGCACTCTGGACTGCTTTTTAGCATTAGGAAATTCAGTAAATAGCCTATCATCTAATGCGACATTAAATTGCCTTATTTTGTTGTAATCTTCATTTGACAACTTGGTATCAGTTAAACCTTAAGGTAATTGGTGCAAAAGCAAGAGCTTACATCCACTAAAGCTGAGTTCATTAGAGTATAATTTTTAGTTATCATCCAGAATAATATTTTTTGATACTCTGCTATATTCATTTAAAGAATTTTCAAAATTTAATTGACTTCCAGCAACATATAATATATACGTTCTTGGCACAACTAGCAATATCTAAACTAGTATCAATCCCATTCAAGAAAAATACTGTAAATTAAAGAATAAATGAACCTGAATGGCACTTTAAGCTCATGTAACACAATTGATGGTAGTTTGAAACTGTCCCAGGTTAGAAGATATGCAATGCCTTTAAAACAACAAAAACAACTGTACATACCACTTCATGTAAAGTAGATAGACTTGTATAAAATTCAATAAAATAATATAGCTTCAAAAAAGTAATGTAATAAAGTCAAATAACATTTATTGGTATTGCTTACTTTCATACTGAAGTAAATAACTATGAGACTTACCATAAAAATAACAAAAAAATTCAAAAAACTATAAAAATGATTCTTTCCTGCTTTTTAAATGAACCACAGAACCTTTTTGAATTACTCCCTTATTGTATAATAATTTATTTAAAGGTAATATATATTGTATTTGGTCACAAACTGCAATTTTAGATATTTTGATCAATTAATTGTGCCATCCATGATCATCCTGTAAAGGCCATACTGAATGCATGCATACAAAAAGCACAATATACTGCTTCATCATGGGTCCTACGCTTTTTTCAAGACTAAGCACCTTTACTATACAATCAAAAAACCGAGAAAAAGTTTTTTCTGCCTGGAGGATGAATGGCATATATTGAAAATTTTATTCTATGTAAAACATGAGGATTCAGTCACTTTAAAGTCTTGTTCAAGTACAGCAGAACCCCTCTGATTACATCTCCTGCATGTGCATGTCCCTTTATATGCATGGGATTTTATAGTAACCATTGACATATGGTGGGCATGATAGTTTGTTTTTTTTCATGCATTTGCATAACTTTTCAACTCAATTGTGCAATTAGAGGGTGATAATTTATATTCAGATGGAGAATAAAATTAAGAATTTTAGCCTATCATAAATGTTCATGATGTCTTTTAAATACAAACTAACGTATATATTTTGACTTTGTCAAAATAAATTTATGCTACATTCTTGAACTCTTGCAACTATATACAGAGTCTGGAAGAATTGCAGAAATACAAGTACAGAACACTTAAATAGTTTATTAGTAACTTAAACTTATGCTGCTGAAAGAAGGCAGCTTTATATTATGTGTTAAAGCAATTTAGAGGGAGTGCAATTTTCCATATATTATGTACCAGTCATTTATAATTGTCAACTAAAGACTTTGCAGTATTAATTGTATCATAATATAGTGACTTTCTAAATTTAAAATAATTTTAAAATCTGTTGGGTGGTTATTTTGACTAACTTTTTTAAACATAAAACCAAACTTTAACAGCAATTGGACATACATAAATATGTGCAATTTGTGCATTATATTTGACATTAGACATGTTCTTAAAATACCGAACTGTACTAATTTGTGTCAAGTACAACTCTACCCACCACTCATTTAAGAGCATAACATGGACCAATAGAAATTTAGTAGTAAACAGGTGGTTACCATGAACTCATACTGCTATTTTTCTCTATATCTTAATATCACTCTCTTTTCTATCCTGCTATTGTTGTGTCACCACTGTTGTTCTAACTTTACTATCTATTATTGCTCAATTCCAAGTTTCCTTTTGCTGAGTAGTAGAATTTCAGTGCAAACATTGCAGTTGAATATACCAAAATTGATACATCCAATATTAGCTTTATTACCAATTTATCGATTAATTAAAAAATACTTCTTGCAATTTTTCATTTCAGACTAATTAACTTGAACAAATTTTTCATTTCAGACTCTTTAACTTAAACAAATTTTCCATCCAAAAAATGTATACTTATAGCAATTATTTTTATTCAACTGAAATCAGTTTCATTTTTGCAAGTATTACCCATAAAATCATTATGGCAAGTTGCTGAGCATTAAATAAGACTTAAATATGTTTATATCATATTTATGCTATACTAATACCTGGCACTACTTCATGCAACATGAAAGTTTGATAAAGTGATAGTATTCATTGTACTGAAAGTTATTTATATCATAGAATAATGCACTTCAATATTGTAATTGAAAAAATTGAAAAGAATAAATTTGAACTGATATTCATTTTACCCTAAAGGTTATCCACCTATAATTACCAATGTCAACTTTATTTATGAAATAACTCATACTCTCATAAAAGCTCTAACTTAATATAGGCAATGTGAATTACAAGAAATTGGTATTTAATGGAATATATCAATCAACCTCAGTAATAAACAATACAAAAGATAATATATTATAGAAAGTTTATTAGATTAGTGTTAGGAACTAACTCTATTAAGGGTTAGTTCTTACATCTATGTAGCTGCGGTATGAATTGGCCATGTTTTGATTTTAGTTTCAGTTTGGTTTCAGTTTGTTTTCAGCTTGGTTTCAGTTTGATTTCAGTTTCAGTTCTAAGATAATTTAGAGGACTAAACCCTATTCTTCATGCTACTATGTTTTACGTGTTGTGAAAGTTACCTCAATTTTAGCAACACATGTAGGTTAATATCAAATACAATTTCTGTTTTTATTTTATTCGTTGTGCTTGTATTTTCCTAACAATCAGAAAGCGTTGCAAAAAGGGAACCTTTGCACCAATATGAAATTGCAATGGCGTTTAGGTATAACCGATTATAGTAAATTATATTCTCCTGTTAGAATACTTGCTGGTCCTACTATCTCTTTAATCTGTTACGGCATAGCTGCTCAACTATGCTAATTAACGTTTGTCGATGTTTGCCTATATTTTGCCTACACCTTTTCTCACCTTTTTGTCCCTTTTATTTTATTGCGCCTTTTTTCCTTGTTACGCCTTAAATGCCAAACCCTTTATGTCTACACCTTTGCCATAATCCTTTATAAAATCCTTTGTTCACCTACAAATTGCCACGTGTTATCTCTCTTATGGTTACTTGGAAACTTCTTGGATTATTTTCTACAACCAGTTCAACCTACAAAAGAATGATTCTATTTTCATCATGCTTTCTAGAAACTCTTCTTTACCAACTTCAAACTCTGCTTTAGCTGACTGGATATTATTCTAGAACAGTCATTAGAGCTTTAATCCCATTGGAATTGGCCCTTTTATCAATTACTACACTTTAGTTTGCTTTATTTCTGCCAAAGACAATTTTGTAGAATTCTTCTATTAATTCTAGAATTGTTACAAGCTTAACAATGGAAACTACAACATTTACTTATGGAGCAAAAGATGCAGCAAGATTCACCGGAGAGCAAATTTCAAGGGTGCTTCAAGAGGGTATACTGCAGGAGCTAATGGAGACATGTTTATTTGTTCAATCTTGTGTCTATGTTGACTCTTCTCAAGTTTAATAAAACTATTATATTTGATTAAATCTTTTCTTTGCTCCGCTGTTTGCCTGCCCTCTGCCGTACATCGGACTTTATCCCATAAACTTTGCTACACCATTTAATACAAGTATAAGTACTATATCATACTACTATACCCTTTTTCTTCCTATATCAACATCTCAAATGATGCAAGTCTCAATCTTTGTCCATTCCAAATATGAATAAGTTGTTTAGTGTCCTATAGAATGTATATGTTTTGAGATAGTGTTAGGAATTAACCCTCAAGGGAGTTGAATCTATTATGTTGCTGTGGTACATTTCTCCTAAAGCTATGTGGAAGTTTCAGTTTAAATTATGAGAACAAGTTTCAATAAATGATATTTTGTTGTTGATAAAGCTATCTTACTTCTATAAACGCAATTCAGCATGTAATATATACATATTCTGTCACAGATTTCTTGTGTTTTTGTTGTATTTTACATTCCTAACAGGGACCAAATGTCTTTTTTTACTAACCAATAAATAGACATTCAAAGCCACCTGTCAGGATCTGATCTGTTTTGCCGTGATCTGCTATTGAACTGTGACTCTATGGACTTAACTCGTCTTATATGTGTATTCTTGTAAAGTACATTCTCTTAAAGAGTGTTCTCATTAGTGTGTTCTCATTAGTGTTCTCATAAGTATGTTCTCATAAGTGTGTTCTCATATGAGTGTACTCTTAAGTAGTATTATATTGACAAGATTCATTCTTTGTAGCACATGAATAGGGATTAATACATTATTGGCTGTGTGTCTTCTTTGGGTTTCTGGTGATGTTTATTATTGATTATATGCATGGTCTTTAATATATTGATTTCTAACACTACCCATAAAACTAAAGTTGGTAAGATCTGAAATTTGATTGAATTCTTAGACTAGTCTTAAATTAAAGATAGCTCCAAAAGAGTCCTGCTCTAAATAGTGTTAGGAATTGACTTTTTGTTGTGCAATCTGTTCTACTATCCATGAATTATTTTTATGACTATTGATGATTTGTAGGGTGTTGTTTAAATCAATTCGACTTGATCTGATTGATATGAAAATAATGTTGAAACAATGTGTTGGCAAAATTATTCTTGGCAACACATGGATAGAGTGTAATAGACTCCACTTAAATGTATAATCATTTTGAATTTTGCTTCCTTGTTACTTATTCTGGTTTATATGTTAGTTTAGTAATCATACTCTTACAAATGGAAGCATACCCCTTAAACAACTTTGATACCATCATGAACATTCTTTGTCAAGTCTTATTGAAATTGTATATTAACTATGGTAATCAGAGTGAATTTGACATCACCTTTACTTGCAGCAGTTTTGTTATCCAACCATAATCTGATCAAATATTTCATTTGCAACTTAGATCTTATTGCCAAATTAATGCAGAAGTACATATTTTCTCCATGTCACCAATATAGCTTAATCTCCAAATTGAGATGTCAATGTATGTTACATATCAATGACTGAGATGCTGATTCAATGTCCATTTGAAAAATAGATGCTTAGAAATTGTTTATTGTACATGACGCAACTAAAATTACTTGAAAACTGGAAATCACGTTATAAATATATACATTTAAGTAATCCTGAATATAAATTATGTGCCCCAAGTATCAACAGTAAAGTTGAACTTTAGAATAATATCTATATCTGAGAAAGTCACATAAAACCCAGGATGTTTCACCTTTTTTTGTGCAGGGTGGGCTAGAAGATTTTTGCCTACTAAGTCTCAAGTAGGTGCAGAGTTTACTTTTGAGCCAGCACTGCGTCTCTCGATAAACTTTTGCCCCTCACGGTTTTATTCCCAAAAAATTTTGAAACGAAAATTTTATTTCAACTAATGTGACTCGCCAAACTAAGTTGAACTATTTACATATTCATTCACATTAAGTTGAAATGGATGCCAAACATTTCATTCGGTATCAATCATTCCGTGCGCATCCCATAAAACTCGTTAGAACATATTGTCGTATCATTAAGCAAAAAGATGCCTTCCGCATTTACTTCCGCTTCAAGTACAAAGGGAACAGAGTACTTACAAGGAGATATTTTATTTCATGCAGTCGCTACTGAAGACATAGATAATAGCTTTCGGAATAGAAAACGATGTCGTGCACGCATAGTGGTTGTTATCATAAGTGCTCTTTATGGAACTGATTATGTATCCATAAAGTTCCTCGAAGAGCACCTAGATCCTAGTTTAATAGCTGCTCTTCGCTTTGGCTTAGCAGCTTTAATTGTATCTCCATTTCTGAGAGGAAGCAGTATAAAGTCTTTCAAAAATGGTGTTGAAGTCGGTGTTTGGGTTACCTTGGGATACTTTGCACAGAGTATTGCTTTAGTGACAATAACGGCTAGTAAAAGTGCTGTCATATGTAGCTTAGCGGTGATTTTTGTTCCAATTTTAGATAGTATATTCGTCAAAAATGATGAACCTCAAACTGGCCATTCTAGAAGTAAATGGATAGCAGCCTTACTTGCTGTTGGGGGAGTTGTTAGCCTTGAATTTGGCAGCCTGGAGCCACCCGTCCTTGGAGATATTTGGGCGATGATGCAACCCATATGTTTCGGAATTGGTTTTTGGCGAATGGAAAAGCATACAAGAAGTACTCCTGAACTTACAAACCAATTAACTGCAGTCCAACTTTTAACTGTTGCGATTATGAGTTTAATTTGGCTTATAATATCAAACATTGATTTTTTTACTGTTATTCCCGTATTAATGAATAATGTAATAGTCACCACAAGTCTTCTCTGGTCTGGAACTTTCTCAACAGCTTTTACTGTTAGTATGGAAACAATGGTATTGAAAGATATTTCAGCAGCTGAATCGACCGTAATTCTCAGTTCTGAACCGCTTTGGGGTTGTACATTTGCAGTTTTGCTACTTGGTGAGCCCGTAGGACTACATTTGATTATAGGGGCACTTCTAATATTATGCGCATGTCTTTGGAGCATTCTGGAAGAATATTTTTCTAAAATTACGGTGGCAACAATGCAATTAGTTGGGATAAAAGTATAAAAATAAATTGCTATCACTTTAATGCAGTGAATCATAATATACTATCAGCATAGTTTTCAGAAAATATGTTGGCATTGCTATTTAATGTCAATAAAGGTTAAAGAGCTGAAATTATGAAGCATTTCAGTTCTTGAAAAATTGTAACTTTTATTCAATTTAGTCTTCTACCATTTATAAGTAGACCTCCAATTGGGCAAAAATGAATTATTCTTCACCAAGATGTTGTAGAGTCAATTGTATTGATACCCTAAACATTCCAACTTTTCCTTGATTCTGCTGTTGTTACCATAGATTTTGTCTGAATGACTTACTGCCTTACAAGAGCTATGTTATCTAAAAGTAGGATTTAAATTTTCTGAATACATGAAATCATATCTAGCCAAATTTCAATACAAATATTTTACATCTTCTACTTAAGGAACTTATAGTACCTTTTGAGTATGGATTCTTTCATGTAAAGACAATACCAAAATTTGCACTAAATTTGTATTGACATTCATAGATACCACAGAACATCCTGAAATGCACATTATTTATTAAATTCTATTTACTGATCATGCAGTAGTTAAAATAGGTTTTAATGCCTGTGATATTTGACCACTACTGGGACTAAAAAAGTCTTCCCAGTTATGTATATAGATAAGAATACATGCTTTTGCTATTTCATATGATGCGTTGAATTTTTTTATTGTTGTGCATAAGTTTGTGATGAGAATAAGCTAAGAAATGGGTTATTTTTCTATAGATTCACCTACATCAAAAATGATAAAGTTGATATGTATATTTCACCAACTTGTATCTAAAATAAATGTACAGCTAATAGTGCATAGTTTAAGACATTTCCTGAAATCTGGTATGTTCTATAGAGAAGTGGATAAGTGGCAATATATATTATAATCAATATGCATTTAAGCATGAATACAAGCACATCTAGCCAATCAATGAAATGATTAAACTTTTCACAAGAAATGAAGGATAATGTTGAAGAAAATCAAAATAATTTCAAATAAGTCAATGCACAAAGTAACGTTTAAAACATCTATTATTGAATAATGACTCATTTTAATACCAAGTTTTTTTGGAAGCTTATTACTTACAGCTGTATTCAAAATCTGGATCTATGGTTGCTGCAGAAATAGGATCTGCATGTACATCTAAAGTATTTTACAAATTCTAGAAAAAACTGAAACTATCGAATTCAACCTCGCCCCCTGCAGGTAACCGTACCCAACATAGGGTGACAAGATGTTCTCCTTCTGTTACAAGTACATTATCCGAAATCACAATAGTGTCAGCTTCAAAATTCCATTCTGGATCATCAAATTTGGCAATTGTTGCATTGTTGTCTGCGCAGTCAATTGAATCAAGTTGAAAACTAAAGGCTATGCCACCATTTACTGCGTTGAGGTCAAGATTGCCTGATAATCCGATTTCAAGCACAAACACTCCCTGGTTGGAAAATTGGATAGAGTATGACAGCCATTCATTAGCAATGATAGTATCCACTACAAAGTTTCCTAAATCTTTCAACCGGGTTTCAACCCCCTCAAGTGGCCTAGCATCATTTAATGGAGGGGTGATTTGTGGAATGAGGTTATGGTAGCCCACGCTTTCACCCCCCTTATCGTAGTTTTCTGCTTGGGTAACCCCTGGTGCATTTTGACATAGCTCTAAGTAGCATGTTCTCTGAGCAGGAGGAGGGGGGATTCCAAGGGCAAATGTGAGGGTCAACAGCTGAATTCCAGCCTCTGGTGTATCACTGAAACACAGTTTTAGTGCTTGAGGAAAGTTGAGCATTTCTTCTGTAACCTGAAAGGTTTGCTGGGGGTTATAAATAGCAAATTGATTTAGTCCTCCTGTTCCAGGATAAGCTAAGTCATAGCTTTCAAGAAGCACATTATCTGCAATGGGATAAATATAACATTCATACAAATAAAACTAATGATATTTCAAGTAAAACAGTAAGCTTTGGATAAAAATCCAGAAATTTTAATTATAATGAATCATTCAGTGGTCCTGACAAATTTGTTATATTGGAGATTACGTAACTCTCAATCGACATAAAAGATATCTTTCATGCTTTTTAGTAGTAAATCATAAATAAATAGTAGAGGACAAGAACCAAATAAGTGAAATCATGGCTCTAAGATTTTAAATTGGTGTTCAAACTCGATTTAATTCTGTTCATGATTACTTGCAGTATATATACCTGGATCAGCGCATTCTGAATTACCCAATTTTAAAACAATATGCAGTGTGGCCGGCACCGGCATACCAGCCAGCTCAAGCCCCATGTGGTGCTCTCCCAGTTCTGAGAATACTACAGAATAGATCAGCCACTCTGTAGGATATATATTTCCTACAAAATATTTCATAGTATTGTCGTCAAGCGCGAATTCAATGGTAGTATCTTCTCTATATAGATTATTAGCTTCTGCAGCATTATAATAAACATTATGATAGGTTACACCTTCACCAGGGAAATTGACCAAAGTCTTATCAAATTCCGATGCAATTATTGTCCCGGGAATTTCAAATTCAACCTCGTTATATGGAATTACCTCTGGTCTGCCATTGAGACTAAAAGTTATACTTGCAATGGATAATGTCAGCGGAACTTGGCGTACGCATAGAGTTAGAGCCCTAAGTCCAAGTAAATCTTTTGAAATCTGAGCAGTCTCTGTGGCAAAATATCGGCTAAAATTTGGACTAAAATATGCAAAGTCGACGTTTGGTACATCAATTTCGAATATTACATTTTTGTTCGAATCGCAGTTTTTGTCGTCAAGTTTTATAGATAAAGAAATTCCATCAATTTCTGCATCTGAAAAGGCAATTTCAAATCCCAGCGTGTACTCCCCAGGTTCGAGTATGTTTACCGAATAACTTAGCCATTCCCCTGCAGCAAGGTTATACACAACAAATCCATTACCTAAAGATTCAATAATTTCAACCGTATCTTCAGGGCGTTGACTGATGACTTTGTTATTTTCATTTACATCATTATAACTTATCCCCTGCCCCCCAAAATCAAACTGGTACATTTGAATTGTGCCTGGGAAAGATACAGGGGTTCCTCTGTAAGGAGTTTGCTCTATTTTTTCTAATACACTGAGACTACTAAATGAGAAATCATTGGCTGTGTTAAAACATATCGTTAGAATATGTTTTCCAGTTAAGAAAGTAACTGTACGACCTTCTAAAGTAGTGAATTCATCGTAGCTACCTTCCCAATTTTCATATGTCCAACGTGATATTTCTCCTTCTAAGCTATCACAATCATTCAAGTCAATTTTGACCGATATATCAAAATCCCCAGGAGTACCTTTAATTCTTGGAAGCATTATAAACTCAGAATTTTTTGGTGCATAAATGCTATAACTGAGCCACTCAGTACTGTAAACATTTGCAATTTCATATAAACTGGGGGAAATATCATCTGTGGTGAGGCCAATTTCCACCCCCGAGTCGAGTCGAATCGGATTTAAAGGACGATCTACTGGAAGATATACATTGTGGTACGATTGAGATTCTCCACCTTGGTCAAAAAAGGCTGCTGGAATGACGTATGGGAGGGTAAATAGATCCGAATAGGGGTATATTGGAGGGTATGGACAGGAGCCGTATGATATTATGGCTGGGGTTCCAAGAGGACCATATCCATCTTTTATATTGAATGCCGCAACCACACCGACATCCGAGTGGGTGTATACATGGCAGTGCATGAGTGTAGTACCACCTAAATTTGAACAGCAAAAAACAAAACAAAAACATTTACAAACTGAGAAGACAATAAATTTTACTAGAAAGCAAGATTTAATTGAAAAAGATACCAAAACTAATTGAAAAAAATGCAGCAAGCTTTGGATTTAAAAGATTTGTAAAAATCACCAAGTTTGATTTTTATATCCAAAAGCTTGAAGCTGAATTTGGATATAGTATAACTTTTTTTCATTTACTATATATAAAATATACTGCTGATGTGAAATACAAAGGGAATATTCTAGTATAAAACGTATTTTGATAATGCCATACCAACTACTAGGCATAAATACACTCATAAATTAAAAGTAAGATGAAATTAAAAAAATATCTGCTTAGAAAAATGCATCAAAATTAGAAATTTTTTTAAAAGTGATACTTTGCAGTACAATACTATGTAATTTTATAGTACCATAGCGATCGTTCAGCAGACGTACTGTAGCCCTGGTATCAGCATAAGATATGGTATCAATAATATCTCCAGATTTGTGCCAATTGGGTACTTCATCGTAATTCGAAGGCTCATCGTCTTGTAGTTGCATGTGGTTAACATGCGCATGAAAAGGGTGGCTACTGGTGCCCTCAATAACCCACTCTTGAATCTTATTTGCTGATGTATCAATTGGCAAGAGCCGACCAGGTTCATATAGCTCATCATTAATTGTGTTCCGGACGTACAAGTTGAATGGGATTTTGGGGGTCACCTCAAGGGGCACGGTGCGAAGATCATGGAGATAGGCCGGTCGACAGGGGTGCCATGTAGGTAAATCGGGGGAAATGTACCCATTACCTGATAAATAACGTGATTATACACGTTTAACATACATTACACATAGGCAATAAAGAATCTGTCAAAATCACCGAATAGCTTGTAATATCCAAAATTCTTCATATCCATCATCATGAAGCAGAACTTTATAAAATATAACTTTTTTGTTTGCTTTTTATGAAAAACAAAAATTTTATTAAGTGACGTACATGCAGATGTATAAATTATTTTTAAAAGTAAATAGGATTTACTTTATCTATATAGCACATACGTGTGTGCATATAAATTTTAATATAAAGAAGTGCATTTGTAAATATTGTAAAAGGAAAGAAATGAACCTGAATACATGTATACATTAAGTTTAAAAATGAAGTTTCTAGGGCATCAATGTTGTATCGATCATGCAAAATTACAAAACTATGAAGAATCTACATATGAGTATAAAAAACTAAATGAAAAATCACCAATGATATTGAATACCAATTTTCAAAAATTATAAAATCATTTTTTTTCACTTCATGAGTTCTGCTAGCTCTTTATAGAGGACTATGACATTCTGCTTCTACAAAAACATCATCTTAAATTTATCTTTTTGGTACAATTCTTGATAAAATAAATGCTGAAAAATGAATAGAACAATGTTCAATGCAGTTGTCATATTTTCAAAGTTAAAAACTATACGTGAAATTTTTGAACTTGAAGTTCAAATGGAAAAAAAGGAAGATTTTTTCTGTATTTTCCAGTACTTTACCTTCAATTACCCTTATTATACCCATTGCACGTGGGATATTCATCCATAAACGCTGATAACCTGTCATAATATATTCCCCAGCTACATTACATTTCAATATAACGTCAACTCGGCTAGCTATGGTCATGTACACCTTCAAATTCAAAGGGTCCAACATTCTTGGTATTTCTGAAAGATATATTCCATCTTTAGCAATTACACCCACCTGCAATTACAATGCAAGAATAAATCACATTGAATTTTAAATTCAACATTTTTGTATAGACAGTAAATTTCAGATTCAATAAATTTGTTTTGCTTTTACATTAATTCATCCTATCCAGATTTTTTACATTTCAAAATCTGAAGCTGAACTTGATACATTATGACTTTTTTGCTTATTCTTTTTAGTTGATAATTCAATAAAAACAAGTTTGCTCTATCTGAAGTTTAAAAAAAACTAAAGTTCATGCATGCACTTTGAAGCATAGCGACCGAGAGAAATGGCATCATATTTTTGCTTGTATAAGCACACTGGCGGGGCATATCCTTTTTTTAGTCTTCTATTCACTCAGCATTCAAATATTAAAAAGTACCCTATTTAGTATAATTCCATGCAAGTGGTACTAAATTTTGTAGTAATAATGACATTTGGTGTGGTTGATTTAATTACTTATATCAATTGTCTTTCAAGTCGATTTGCCTTTGAAAAATCTAATTTGTAGTAACTGAAAGAATTGATCGATACATTGGTGAATTCAGATGTAATTATTAAACCCATGTATTGCCATGAATGTAAATATATATGTATATCTGCATGTTGCTTACTTGGCATTGATTCTCTTCTGCATTGCTAAAAAAATCAACAACCAAATCTTGACTGTTTGCCTGATGTAGCATACGAACACGTGTCCACTCTCCAGCTGTTAATTCCATTTCAAATGCATTTATATCGCACCCGTTAATCAAATAGTACGAATCACTTTCATCTGTAAACCATATAGGATCTTCTGAGAGTGTGGATACCATATCCATTGCAGGAACATTCACCTCTGAAAAGAATAGCACAGCTTCTTTACCCTTAACACCTAAGCTCTTTAGCTCTTCGGGCATCCCAACTTCAGTTATGGGGTTATCCTCCACAATCAACACCCCTGCTGCCCCGCCCCCCGAATGAAGCGTAGTACTGCCATGATGATGAGCATGATACCAATGCGTCCCTCCCATATGATCACATGGTATTACATAAGTATAAGTATAGCTATCGCCAGGGAGAATTTCGATGGACTGGTCATCCCCCGGACGGGTACCTGAAATGTGCAGCCCATGCAGGTGCAAATTTGTGATACCCGGGTCTCGGTAGTTATTGGGTTCAGCTTGTGGAGGAAATAGTGGTACCCAGTCGGTTAGGGTGTTGGTTAAGGTTAGTTCATATACAGCACATGGTTTCATACGGATAATTTTTGCTGGGATTCGTTGGTCATATGCACGGGTAATAGTTTCGCCCTGAGGGGTTTCATAACGTACTGCATCGAATGTTATTGATGCTGCATATCGATCTTCACCTATGTAAATTCAATGTGTGATTTGCATTAGATCAATATGAATGTCAATATATACGTATACATGTATGGTATGCATGAGACATATGGCATTTATGTGTGCTATTTCAGTACTTTATCTGCATATCATACTCAATATTCCCAATTACGAATGACAATAGAAAAAAGTTGACCCAACAATTTATCACATTGAAAAAATTATAAAACTCATTATTAGAGAATAAAAGCATGCTAAAATATTTGAATCTAAATACGCTGCTCACTAATTCCAGTTTACACAAGTTTATTGAAAAATGTCCATGTATAAATGTAGGCAAATATACCCTACACTTTTAGCCTCTCAACAGACATTTTTATTTAAAAATTTATTTTCCAAATAATTGAATTGGTTGAAATTTTTACCGATATTTTCCCACTCAAGCTCTTCAATACTATACGGATTTTCCGAGCACATTTGGATTTGATTTACGGGTGGCGGATCAATAGGTTCTGTTGGAGCAGGGGTCTCTATAACCCCATTGGTACTATAAATCCGTGTTACTCGCACGTTATTAAGATCAGTTAAGTACATTATGCCAGTGCTAGGATCTATTGCTATATCGACAAACCCATTGTTACTAAGAAATAGTTTGGGGTTTATCATAGGAGTGGCATTGGGGTCATTGGGATCTGTTGGCTCAGTAGGGTACCCCCCTTTTGGCCTAAAAATAGAAATTGAGAAAATTTTATGATTTAATTATATTAACAAACTCATAGCAATATCTGCTGAATAGTAAGCAAAATTTCATTTTTATTTATTTAGAATCCTATTGATGCTGCCTGCCATTGAAATCGGCTAAAACATCTTTGTTTGAACTGACCAGCTCTCAGTGAAATAATGCATACATGCTTATGTATGTACGTGCATACATATAGTCGTTAAATAGTATAATATATATGAATTAAATACATAAATTTTACAATTTTAATACTTGAAATGATGTTGAAAAAGCTGTACCTCAGAAGATGATAAAGTGTCAATTTTTTTCATAAAATCAATCTATAAATGAATAATATCTTTATCATATATATCTTACCAATACCACATGCATTTTTGCGTATGATCTGAAAAAAATAGCCCTCCTTGATACTCCTCAGCCAAAGCAATACCCTCGTACACATATACAGCCGTAATTGAGGCTAAGCCAGTGAGGCAAATGGGGTTTTGGGGATCAACAGGATCCGACCGATACTCAAATATAGGAGCTTGCCAGTTTTCATCGGCTCCGTCTGTCCCGTCAATAGCGTTGTATACCGCATTGCAGACATCGTAGTTGTTGTCGATAGTGTACTGTTTCCTGTCTGCATCTTGCTGAGACTGCCATGGATATGGGCGTACTCCTTCATTGCATGGCCAACCTTAAAAAGAATTGATGTACAAATTTAGCATTATTAACCGATGCTTAAACTTTCCTTCAAAACATCTGCTTTTACGGAAAGAAACGTATTCAGCAAATTCACTATTGCGTAAAATACTATTTGCTATATTTGTTGTGACTCCTACTATTTGAGCAATTAAACGAGTTAGTTTTTAGCGTGTTTAAGGGCTTTTTTAAAAGGTTCAAAATATAACCCAGTAATTGAGAATTATTCATTCAAAAGTATTGCCAAGAATTTCTTCTTTATTAGAAATTTAAACATACTACCTGCAATCCAATCAGTTCAGTATTAGAACTGACTCAAAAGAGGTGTATGATATATTTTTGAGCATACATTTCATGTTGAAAGGTTTAGAAATACCTAAATTTTCTTCAGTTCCACCAATATTGAGGTGATATATTCGTTCAGTAAGAGTCCCATCACCATATCCAACGTCTCCGACATATATAGCCCCATCATTCTTGACATAATGGCGAAAAGGATTGCGAAATCCTTTTGCCACAACACCGAAATTTCCAGTATCTTCGAGATTTTCACCAAATCTATAATCATCTTGCAAAATACTAATAATCTTTCCATGCATAAACTCATCCCGCTGAGAACGCCATGACCCTTGAGGCATGCCCAAAGTTGGATCATAGCACCCATCGTCGTTTGGCATTCCGGGATCGATAGTTTGGTACATTGCATTATCGCCACTGCCGAAAGTCAATGAGCCATCAGCTGCAAAGGCTAGCGCCCCGGTACCATGAGTACTAGATCCTCCACAGCCCCCGGTTATCACATTCGCTGTTTTAGAGAATGCAAGAGAATTCTCAGTAAAAGTTATTCGTCCCACCCTTGCCCAATGCTCACAAAACTGTCCTTCATAGTTTCCAGGATTTTCAGGGGTGCTCTCACCCACTTCTGCACCTAGTGATGGGCAGTAGTAATATGGCCATGCATTCCCCCAATCGTTTCTAAGATTTTGCAAGGCAACATTAGGATTTGGATAGTAAGGTGTGTCATTATCTCCTACGAAAGAAGCATCAGCGCTATACAATATATATCCTAACAGAGTTTGGGGAAAGTCTGGATCAAAAACGAAGGAAGTAAGTCCATGATCAAATGAATCATAACATTCTGGACCAATGTCATAATCGGCGACAAAATCGTTCACATCAGCATTAATGCTCTCATATAGACGCATGTATCCTTGCTTAAAGATTACCATGACGTGATTGGAATTCGGAGAAAACCGCAATTGTATCGGGAACATGCCATTGACACCGACAAAATTCCAATGCATAATTACTTCCAACTGAGTATCTGGCTAGAAAATCCATAATTGTCGACTTTTAAAAAGTAATTTAAAGATAACTTAATTTAAAGCGAAAATCCTACCGTCTTTGGTACAGCATTAGCAAATCCTTGAATTATTTGAGCGACAGTCACATCTAGTATAAACACACATGTCGCATAAAGCAGCAGATACACACCTCCGATCGAACGCATTTTTCTTGCAGATAATGCACTTTCTGAAAATCTGGTAGTTTGGAACAATATACAATAATAGCCTTCCACAAGCACAATAAAAATCTTAGACTTTTAAAACTTTTTACTGTGCACGCATAAAAAATTTGAGCATTGCGATGGCAGTTTCGCTTAAAAATGAAACTGCTAGTTGGCGATGATTAAATTCGGCGAAAGTCACAGATGTGTACTTTGCAAATCATTGCCACAACTATATAAATTCCTTTGTAAAGGTTCATTCAGATGAAGAATGGACTGTTGCACCAAAAAATTTGCAGATGAAATAAATTAGCCTACTTGGCCACTACCCAATGGCTTTCTGTTTGAATAAAAAATATGCATACATATCAACAGTTGAATTCCTCCTGACATTCTACTTCAATTTTGCATCATGTAGCAAGCTACATCGATATTTTCAACCACTTTTCAAAAATAATATTTTTATAACTTTTTTCTTACATTTTATTTCTGGCAACTAATATTTGTCAAGTTTGAACCCTCTTGTTGAAGTGGAGATATTTACAACTTGGTATTATAAAATTGGCTCCTATTAATCTATTGAACACGGTCAAGCAAAAAAATCATTTGATGGTTTCTAAGTAGGCATTGAATGACTGAACCGAAACATATGACAGATGCACGTGCTTAGGGCCAAACTAGAATCCATAGATTTTTTCTACATGGACTCCAAGTTTATGTAGTAACAATGCCAGTGTAAGATTTAAGGACTGACTAAGCATTTCTGTGATGAATTTGTAAGTCATGTTCAATTGTATTCAAAAGATATTAGAGGCACTCTCTGTTGTTATACACTATTTACTCTATTCAAATGATCATGACACAAATTATGAGTCATAACAAGCCATACCAACTTTCAATAATACAATTTTTTAAACTTACAATTAGAAGTGTGCGGCCTTTGTACAACATAATATATATCATTATAACACTCAAAGAGCAGAATTTGAGCATCAAGATTAACCATTGTCTCTCAACCTCTATTCTTGTTATAAAACCAAACTAAAAAATATCAGTTTTCTCAGTTCTCACTCGTACTAAAACTTTACTATTAAAATATATTAGACCTTTTGTGGAATATGGCTTATGCATACTTTTTATATATCATTCTAAATTTAAGTTGGTCAATGCATGGTTGTTAAATAAAAACATTTTGGCTGATAATTGACCACAATTTTGCATGAAACTGGTCATACTTATCTACATGGCTACTGTACACTTCTCTGCTCAGAGTAACTGTAAAGAATATGAAAAAATAGTCAAACTACTCTGCACTAACTTGTGTTTAAACAACTGAAAATGATATTGTTCCAGAGCCACAAGAAGATTCTATTGAGGTGCAAAATACTTTTCTGCATAACCATTCTAGTTACAGTTGCTATGATGGGAGCAGCAGATAAAATTTTATTCCAGAAATGCATTTTACATTTCTCATGTTTTTTCTATTGCATATTTGAGCACTTTGAGTACAATTAGGTGATATGGCGGAAACTGAAATTTTCACCATTCATTTTTTATCTCAATATTTGTTGCTGCTCGTATTCTAGCAGAAAGCAATTTAACTGCAAATTATTACAACTCAAACAATAAGAACAAAAGGCAAGTAGCATAAAGTCTATGGAATAGTAAAACTTACTTTTCTAATATTTTTATTACTTTAATGACTTGAAGTGCAGCAGTATATCTTGACTAAATTTTGGATTCCAAAATTAAATTTAAGCATAATTAATTGCAATGCAAATTTCAAATATCCGGAAGTACATCTGACTATTATGGTGTCCAGATTACATAAAAAATTAATTTTATCACTCAATGTTGTTGAAATTCATGACCAGCATAAAATGTAGAAGGAAACAGAAATATCAATCCGAAAAAATATAATAGATTTGATGAAAATTACAATTGAAGATAAATATACAAGATAGTATTTTTTTATCATTTATAGGACCATCGATTTACGTAATATCACCTGAATTTAGCAATTTGTCTATATTATTTGATCGCTTACCATTTCTTTGACCTCCATTTACTGGTGCACATTGATATCACTAAGATTCCGATATATTCGAATATTGTTAATTTTTGGTGCAACCAACGGTATATGGAACATGATCTGTACTTCAATATTATGACAACCTCAAATATGCTATTCTTTCAGTATATATTTATTCATACAATGCAAAATTAACAATTAATTGCCACTGATCAATATATAATATAAATATTCATTGATAATGAATACTTGAATTTTATTACTATTCTCCAAGGAAGATTGAAACATTTAATGGTTTCTACGATATATGAGACAACTGACTACGATCTTAAAACTAAATTTTCTATAACTCCATGAAAAACAAACTATTCAAAAGCGCCACTATGCCTTCGACAAATTTTTCAACATTTTCTGCTGCATTTTCGATCAGCCCTGCAACACCCACAAGGCCTCCAGCAGTTGCAGCGCTTTTAAGATATTTTTCTTGCAAAGTGCCCCAGAGACAGGCGCACAAGATCAAAAGTGCACCAGCAACTGTGTTAAGTCCAGCATGCTCGCCGAGTACCATAACAGCAAATGCACTACCCCAAACTGGCTCAGAACTTAGAATTACGGTAGATTCCGCGGCAGAAAGGTCCTTCAATGCAATTGTCTCCATCCCAACAGTTAAAGCGGTTGTAATAATTCCGGTCCATAGAAGGCCAATGATTACTTCAGTATGGCTCCTTAAAATAGGAATAACAGCCGAGAAATCAGTATTTGATTGTATCGCCCACATGAAGCTCATCACTGCTACAATTAGAAGTTGTGCTGCTGTTAATTGATTGGCGCTGTTGGGATTGCTCCTTGCATGTTTCTCCATACGCCAAAAGCCCATCCCGAAACATATTGGCTGTACCAGTGCCCAAAGATCTCCAATAACGGGGTGCTCTAAACCACCTAATTCGAGACAGGCAACGCCTCCTACAGCAAGCAATGCTGCAGTCCATTTACTGACAGAATTATTAGCATCTGCTTTGCTGTCGCGTGCAAATATACTATCTAAGATTGGAACAAAAATCACTGCAAGACTACAGATGAATGCACTTTTACTAGCTGTTGTTGTCATCAGCGCAATACTCTGGGCGAAATATCCCAGTGCCACCCAAATTCCGACTTCGGCACCATTCTTAAAAGTTTTTGAAGTGCTTCCTTTCAGAAAAGGAGAAAGTACTAGAGCTGCTAAGCCGAAACGAAGAGCTGCCGCGATACTTGGATCCAGGTACTCTTCAATAATCTTTACAGATGCAAAGTTTGTTCCGTATAGGGCACTGGCAATAACCAACAGTGTGCGCGCTTGGAGAACATTTTTATTTTTTGGGTCTTCATATTCCTCGTTAGATGTTCCCGCATAGAGAGGCGAAGCTAAATACTGAGATTTAATCAAGTTTTCTGTTCTTTTTGTACACGGCTCTGAAGCGATTTTGACATTCAATTCATCGCCCACGATTCTAACAGTGTTTTTTTCTCTCGATTGCCTAGATAAAATTGTCTTTGATTTGGTGCTCATGTAGAGATAGGCACATCCTGGAGTGCAACTCGAAGGAACAAAAGCAGGTGCACGGGCACTGCAAAGCATAGCATCCCAGCGACAGAGAATGAGTATAAAAATAAATGTATTGGAGATACTTCGAATCATTACCAATAGTATCAGAATTTCAACTACTTACAAATAAAAGCAATTCCTCTACTACTGATTGTTAAAAAAGAAGTAGCAATGGAGTTTCAAGTTGACGTCAACAAAATTTTCAAAATTTCTGGTCAGCATGCTTTGCAAATTTTAGGTTTCGGCACCTTAGCGAGCCAGAATTTATTCGATGATGTAATTTTATCTAGACGAAAAGAATATTTAATCTTGAAGTTGAATTATTATTCTTTTGTTATTGAATTACAAAAATTTACTAACTTGTTTTATTGGCTTCAACAGAGTGACATCACCGAACAAATCCCAGATCGCTAAAACCGGTGTCTTGTATGGGTAATAAAATTTCTAAAATCCTCAATTTCGATTATTTTAGGGACAGTGCCATAAAGATTAAATTTGGGATTATTTAATGGAATCATGGGCTAACTATGCAGAAGGTTTCCTTAGTTCAATGAGTTTGAGTTAAATAAATGCAACAGAAAATACTCTCCCTTAAAAAACTAATTTATTTTTACCCCTCATGTCTGTTTTTTCTCTTAAATAAGAAAAGGGTTTTTTGTTGCTTTTTTAGTGTTGCCCTATGCTGTTTCTGTTCTATACAAGTTCTCTTCAAACAAGACCACAGGCTTGCAGGTGAGTTAGTTTAGCACAAAAATTTTTGAATCCTTTCTCACAAAAATTTTGCCAAAATCTTTTTTTGATCTGCCAAATATTTTTCTAATAGAAAAAGAACATGAGATGGTACTTGAAAGAACTATTTTTTACCTCAAAATAGATAAATGTCTAAATAGAGGACAGTTAGAGACAATCCAAGTTTACAGAAATCTGCATTAAGCTGATTTTTTTTGTTATGAACTTAAGTGAGATAAAGTAGAACTGACTTTAAATCAAATAAAAAGAATTTTGTTGCATTATATGTAAGAAACCAACTAATAAAGACAAAAGGCAAAGAACAAGAGAACACTGTAGTACAAATATATGTATACTAGTCAATCTTTACAACGTTGCAATGAGTGATCTTCACAACGTCAAACATCTATTCATCAAATGTACTCCTACATAAACGAGTATTTCCTACTCGGAATCGGCCGGAGAAGTTAGATTCCTAATGTTACATTGCCAGTGAAATAATGATTTGCAAAGGTGATAAATAGACTGAAATACCATGCTATCATTGACTTGTACTATTAACGGCCATGAACATTTGAAGCCAATCATTGATTTAGGGTATACCCAGAGCAGTTATTAAATGAAATATTGGTAGATTCCAAAATAACTTGACCAATGAACTTGTGATATATGTTCACAAGTACTAGAATAACTGCATCCAAGTTCAACTTAGAGTAATTAATGGGCTAAATTGAATAATTGTAATTATCAACGACAAACTATGCTTAGTGTGAAAGGACGTTTTACTTTCAAACATGCAAATTTGTCATGTAATGTTTCTTTCTTTACATAAATATTAAATATTATTCTAGTCTTTGCCTTGTCTTGCTAATGCCTTTTGTTGTGTTTTGATTTTGATGTGTTTCATAAAGGTTATCTGGATATCTAATAAAATGATAAAACTTAGTTTTCGATTTATTTCATCAAAAAATGCCTGCCATCTATTTTCCAAAAGGATGATTTGTAGTCTTCACACAGTATAAGGTATTCTGAGAAGAGTAAAAGTTTGATTAAAAAAATTTAAATATTGATAAACTAGAGCTCTGATAAGCAACATTTGAATCAAAAGTTAATTATTGAGACTATAGACTCCAGGATCTTGAAGTACTAAAGTGCAAAAGATGGAAATAAATTCAATATTTTCTGCTGCCACTGGAAGGAGGAAAACCATTTTTTTTAACTTGCTGCGATCATACATTAGAAAATGTGTCGATGAAGCATTAGCAAGAGCAATCCCTGAAATCCGTTGCTAAAGTTTTAAAGATAGTAGAAAATGCAAATTTACACAGCACAATGCTGGAAAATCCAATTTGTTCTGCATAAAAAATTATAGAGGACGAAGCAATGACATTTAGTATATTCCTTATGAACGTAGTTGACAGAACAGTATACCTGATTAACAGAGACCTTCTTTTTGATGAAGATATGAGTTTTTGTTGGTAACTTCAGTTAAATTCTTTAAATGTTTCCTCGTGCACTAGAGGAACAAAATATTCCTTCTATAATAGCCGGAGAAGAGCAAAAATGGAGTTCTACTTACGACTAGGTAGATTGCATAAAACATCAACAAGGGTGATATTCGAATCCATAATTATATGTCTGTGGCTATATTTCTAGCCATTTAACTTCATTTTATTTTTCTTGAAAAATATACTTTTTGTTTAAAAAGAAAAAATATTTACTTTTTTTATGCAAGACTGCTCGCATTTCAATGAGTAATTCTAATTATTTCATTTAGAAACTTGGTCAATCAAATTTTACAAAATGCGCACCGAAGTTATATTAAGGCAGGGTAGTTACATACCCGACTCTGAGCCTGATGAATTACTGTAGCCTTCATTTCAAGTATGGTATAGAAAATAGCAATTAAGCTCATTGAAGAGACTTTTCAAAAGAACAAAAAAATTAGACATTAAGGAGTAAAATATCTGGTATATGTACTACGCATTGTTCAAATATGTGAATAGACCGAATCTGAGGTTTTCAAATGTTATGCAGCCATATCACAGCCTCAGCACAAGGCGCAATCAATCCAGACAAATCACTAACCTGCGCTGAGAATTCAACAAAACAATACAGTACTATCATACCCCAGAATGCCTCTTTCCGCGAGCAGAAAGTAAACGCTCTGTACTGTCACTTCTAATGTGTTCTGGAGCTTTAATACGCCCATCAATGATTGCCTGCTGCATCCTGCGACGACTCTCTGCTGCCCCGGGACTATTGTACTCCAATGAACTTCGGCGAAGAAGCGGTGAATGCATTAACGAAGGCGAGGCTAAATCAACTGATACGTGCATACCAGGCGTGCCAGAGACTGCTTCATACTCGGTTTTGGTATAATCGAGACCCGGGACGCGTAATGACCCATTGTACACTGCTGTACCTAAATATGTGTAGAAGTACATGCACGTATAAAGAATAGTTGAATTTTAGGATGCAACAAAATAATTTGATGGTCCCAACAGGGTCAAAATGTGTGATGTTTCCTGCATTGAAGAAATGTATGCTGTAAACAGATATATTTCGTACATCAACCTTGTTATGGTGCTAACATATAGATAGTAACTTCTAACTAAAAAGAGTTTGGATAACTATGAAGAGTTTGTGCTTCGCTTATTCCAAAGCACTCCAAGCAGAAAATTTCAGCTTGTAATGCATGCAAATAAATTCATAAATTAGTTGAAGTCAGATTACGCATCTAGTCAGAAGATCACAAGTTGCCAAAAATAACCATATAAAAGACTGATTTCAATTAAAGTCAACAGACAATTAAATATTTGATCTCTTTAATGTGGCTAACTGTGGTATTGGGCAAACAAACTGACCTGCTGATACTTTTGGTAGCGTAAGTGAGAAAAATTGTTTAAAAACTGATTATGAAAAGTTGCATTGAGGATGTAAGTAAATAAGCCATTTTAAAACAATTTTTTGAGGCATTATCAAAATCTGTACGTACCAGCAAACAAAACAATCATACCAGAGAGCTGCAACCACGAGTATTTCGTCCATGCTTCTCCATATTCACCCTTTGTTAGCAGATAAAATATAGCCAAATCGAGGCCCCACACGGTTACAGGACGGAAATTATCCAGGATCGCATGCCAGATAGCGCTCAAATAGGCTGTCACGTATATGCAGAATATATTATACGTAGTCACTGTGACAAAAAAAATGGCGAGAAGCAGTTGAATTGTATTGCTTCCTTTGATCATAGTGATAGAGTCCCAAGTATCTTCGATAGAACCATTGTCGGATCCAGGAGTATAGTACAGAATTGGAAATAGAACTAGCATGATAAGGCTCCCCCACAAACCTTCCATACCAATGACTAGTAATGGAGGTGCATCGTCAACGGACATGACTTTCTCCTCAAAAATATATTGGCTGTTGTGTGAAATTCAATAAAATTTGTTTCTTTAAATATAGCATGCAATATAAAGAACTTAGCCATGAGAAGGACATAGCAAAATTGAAGAAGCTTACGGCTTAAATCAAATATATTTTTATATAAATGATGCATAAATTTTTTCAAGATTCATTACCTTCATGGATACATTTTCATTTAAATCATTGTTCATTTAATTAAAGCACAATGAAATTGCCCCCAAAAAAGGATTTCTAATTTAATCATATGATAAGAGCTCTAATGTAGTGGACCTATTCTATTATAGGAATCCCACAAAATAGATTTGATTTTAAATTTTTCACTTCAATTCAGCTACTTTGTCGAATTTGACAATTTTTAATTCAGTAATGGAGAAAAGTAAACTATTTCATTCATAAATCTACGAATAACACCAAATGCTAGACAAAGTGTATGCGTGCTATGCATCTACCATGCATCAACCGCCCGAACAGTTTTAAATCTCATTAATGTTAAAACGTATTACCACTTTTTTGTAATTTTACTGGCTATTAATGTCCAAATAAGTTAAAGAACATATATATATATACATTAATTACCTGCCCTGCACTATGCAGCTCAACAAAATAAAAAACACACCAAGAGCTGGATTATTTGCTCCTCCGGGCTGAGCATTTTCAGGCTCAATGAAGCTTGTGAGTGATACTAGAACCATTGCAAGTAAATTGATTAGAACGCCAACCCACATGTAGTCGTGCAGTTTGTGCTTAAGTACACATGATTTCAAAACAGCTGTCACAATTATGACGGTGCAGCGAAGTAGCTGAAAGTACGATACAGTTGTGTATACTAAGCCGATTTGAGCAAAATTTGTGCCCATTAAATCAAATATAGAAGGAATTATTAGCCATAAAAGTATTCGATAGGGAATATTGGCACGCTCAATAGGAGGCAATAAAAGCTGCTTGAATGTGAATATCGGTAATGCGAAAGCCATCGCCAGAAACATAACGAATGTCAGCAGCATTGGCTACATAAGATAAATTTAAAATGATCTTACCAGAGATTAATTTACAGTAACTAGTTATGAAAAAAAATATTGCAATTCATGTCATATCACGGAGTTTAGAAAGGGAAATTTCATACCAATTCAAAACATTAAGCAAGGCAATGTATATATTTCGCACTTTTTCGAAATTTCGCAGCTGTCCCGAACTATCAATCGAGGATTGCTGGTAAAGCAGCTTGATAACGATACTGGTAAGGGTTCCGCCAATAAGGCCAAAAAAGAATGAAACCATCCCAACTGTATTGCACATGACAGGTTGATCATGTTTCGGCATTAGTATGTTAAGTGCTGTATTGTATGAAAATTCAATCTGATTTATGTTTTATTGTCATATCAATGAGTCATGCACAAGATTTTTATATCCAGGAATTTCACTAGAAATGTTGGGTTGAACAGTTATAATTGAAGTAAGAATGATTTGTAAGGTAGATTGTCAAATCCCGCGGGATTTTTTTAACCGAATATATTTTATGCTCAGATGTGGATTTGATAGCAAGAGTAAAATTATGTTGTCAATTTTTTATGCCAGTTAAAAATTGTGATTATTTGCAAAAGCATTCTCAACGAGTTATTCCGTTCAAGAGATATCCTATCGTTCGTATGTCCAGAAACGAGGCCTACTCCAGGTATGAAGCTAATATGGGAAACCTGAACGCTTCTGGAAGACAAACGTATCAATCGCCGAAGCAATTCCAATCCCAACAGCAATATCAATCGCAGCAGCAACAACGACCAGAGACTAGTGAATATCGTGATTCGTTTTTCTTCGAAGAAAAAAAGATGCCGTCTGAAATGCAACAAGCAAATAATGCTTATAATGCCTCTACGCGGTATGCTTCGTATATCGATAAAACTCAAGAACGGTAAGCTCGAGCTATATCGGATTATAATAGCAGATAGCACCTAATTCAAAGCTTTCAAATTGATGCTCAAATGCGTACATATTTTAATATACTATAGTTTCTGGGAATGCATTGTTGACTTTCGCAATCATAACAAACTTTTTCCTGCAAGTGGTTCATGACTAAATTGATAGCAGTTTCCGAACAGAATTGCTTTACTGATTTTTCTATGTTTCGAAATAGTTGGTTTTAAGACAACTTTTTCATAATTCTTAAAAAAGCTGTCGAGACAAGAAAAGGCTCCAACACGAAATTTTCTGTGTTTTTCGAACAGTTATACCACTGGGTATGGCTATGATACACAACCTCAATATAGACAGAATCAGGTTAAGTCGTACCAGCAGAATCAACCGATGCAGCAGCTTTATGAGCAAAATCAACCAAGACAGATGTACAATGAAGGAGATTTTTTTGCTGAACCATCAATGACTCCATCTCGAAATACACCGAAAAATTGGGTTGGTCAAACAAGCCCACGAAATATATATACTTCCGCTGGAAATTTCGCCAATGGAAGGTGAGCCATTCTTTTTTAATCTGATTTCAATATGAAATACCAAACCTTTGCTGGGCTTTACATTTTTTCTATCTGAAGTACTTTGGGAATTTTCCATGTGGATGTCAGTAATTGTAATTATTCAAGTGCTGTTCAGAGTTTATTGATGCATCCAAGAAATTAGTCAATACAATTGGATTCAAAATACTCAACTGTATCAAAATGATGAAAATGTATCGGTTTTATTCTAATTCATGATGTTATTTGTGCACTAGCCATACATCTCAAATGTATTTATTTCTGAGTAGTAAGGGATCTAAGTTCAATCTCATTTATTTCTTGTAAATATTGAGTTTATATAGAATGTTTAATTTGAGTTTGGGCACCATTATACCGTAAATAACATTTTATTGAAATCCCCACATTTTAATGATTCTTGAAAAATGATGAATGAAATGAAAATCTCAATGCACGCACGCACACATATATATATATATATACATATATTGATAGTGAAACCTTTTAAGTCGGATACTTCGTTAAATGCTCAAAGGTCCAAGTAAGGAGGTATCCAGATATAAAGGGACAAACATAATTTTAAAAAGTTATCAGCTGTCCAACTTTCTAAGGCATCCGATTTACAAAGTTTCGCTTTGTAAATAAATATTTTTTTATTGGTTTAAAATGGAAAGAATACTCAAATGTGCAGTCATATCGGTGATATACATAATCAATCTATGTATGGAAGGCAGCAAGCTCAACGACATCCAGAGAAGAATCAATCCGTTCAGTGGTTTAATTGTGCTGATGATATTGATGAGACAAGAGAGACCCCGCTTCTTTCCCCAAAGCCACAAAGAGGTCTAAATTTGAGGAGGAGGCATACATCATATCGTGATGCAGCTCCATTGAGGTAAAACAATGGCATATTCAAATCGACCTGATTTTAAGTATTTTTTCCTGTATAAGCTTAAAGTTTAAAATTTCTAACATGACAAAATTAATTGGGGTATTCTTTTCAGTTAGAAATCGTTTGATTAGAAAAGTAAAAATTATTTTTGAATATATGCTATAGCTTAACCTTGATAGAAATATTGAAAACTTGAAATTTGTATTTATTAATTGATTCTGATAGATACCTTACATCGTTTATGCATACATGATCCGTTATAGACCGGATTCTTTGGCTAGCCAATGCTCAACTCAATTTTGTCCTCTTCGTCATATCGGTAGGGCTTACCAGAATATTTCCAAACTGTTATAGAGTCAATTATTCTTACGCGCATATTTTCTTAGCAATCGTGCACCATAGCCAATTGAAGTATAATAGAAATGCTTTGAAAAAGCAAAGATCAATTATATTTATCAATTAGTCATCAGAATTTAAAATATCTATATAATGTTAAAATGTTGTTATGAATCTTTCATATTTTGAGAAATGCTAGTATATACTTACTCTAACTGTCTCTTTATAACTGAAATTCGTGCAGTAATATCGCCTAAATTTGTCTAACTTGGGTGCAGGGATTATATAAATTAATTTATTTATCTTTTTTTCAAAACATCCACAAGTTGAATATGCTTATGAAACTGGTATGATGTCTATAATATCTTCTAGAAATGTAAATAGTTAATTTTTTATTGAATTTAGTGCAACAAATTTCATATATAACAAATTCACTTTTGATAATTTTTTTATTTTATAACGAGTAATATTGTGCCAACGTCAGCATCAGATTTTAGGATATAACGAAATTATTTGGTGGTCCTGACGAATTCGTTATATCCAAATTTTACTGTATATGAATATGCTTTATCAAAATATATCATCAATTGACAAAGAATATGCGTATTCTGTAAACTCATTGTACATGCCCCCCCCCCTCGTATTGCTTTTCCCTTCACATGTAAATGCCTATGGAGGACTTGTCTGCACATGATACTGGACGATGCACCCCCTGGGGGGGGTAGATTTACTCTACTTTATCATGTTTTTTTAGTTCATTGATTCTATTCTATTTCTTTTATAGTTCCGAATACCCCCAAGTGTCAAGCAATATGCATGTGCAAACCCGAGAAGAGTTGGAACTATGTTTTTCCTATGACAAATCAAATATTTTACCCCCAACTAGGTCCATTTTCGACCCTGCAGAGAGCTATATGCCTGCAACGAATGAGTCAGCATACGGTATCCGTAAAACTGAACATCCGTACGAAGAATTAATCAGTAAAGTTGATGACTGGTCAAAATGGGTCATGGTGTATGGTATTCCTCCCTCTTTTGTCGACGTGGCTATTTCGAAATATCAAGAATTTGGAGAAGTACTTATTTGCTATTTTCGTACCTTTTTTTATCAAAATTTGTATATGCATATTTATACGAATATATAGTGAAGTTTGGGCATTACGAATTAGTCGTGACCTCCAAACCAATTTGTTAGATCCGAAAATATGAAGCTGGATTTCGACACAATGACTTTTTTTATTTTTTAAATATAAATAGTCATTCACTAAAAGCGAATTCGTTGTATCCAAAGTTTGCTTTCAGCTAAAAGAAAAATATGCTATATACTAATGTAACTCTGTAAAGAATGAATCTATAGCATTACTTTATTAAGTAACGGCTACAAGAGAAGAATGGCTCGATGAAGTTGCGAAGTATCTGCTTCAACATTGATATTATTCTGGAATCATTTTAGATCACTGTATTTAATGTTTATTTTTCTAGAATACAAAATTTGTTGCTAATGAAATATGTACTGCACAAGGTATCATCCACGTTAGAACAAAGGTTTAAAAATTTTTAAAGGGAAAGCTCCTCTCATAATTGTAAAAACTATTCATATTTCAGTTGAATTTAAACTTTTTCAATGAATTTTTCGCTCTGGCAATAGACGTATTTCTTAATTTATGCATTCATGTTCAAATGTTCTTTTTAATTTTTTGCAGATCATGAACTTTCACCTTAGCCATGGAAATTGGGTCTTGCTCGAATACAGGACTTCCCTTCAGGTATTTGTTTATTTTTAATTCTGAGCACTTGAAAATTCGATGCGTCTAAATTTATTGAAACATTTACTTCTGTAAACGCCCATTTGATTTTTCTCATGTACGTTTTATGTGCAAGGATTGCATCACATGATTGCTCATGTAGATTTTTCACGATGTACATTAGCTTGAAGTTTATGGAATCATTTGAATTTATGAATTTTTTATGGTGCAATTAGCTAGTAAAATCATGAAATTTTCACTTTTACTAAATTGTAATTTGCTCTCGTACAGGCCCTAAAAGCTATCAAGTCCGGACGTTGTGTGTTTTTGCCTGGTAACAAGGTTATGGTTAGCGCAAAGGGAGTCGATCCTGAATACCTGTCGACACTTGTGGTAGACCATTCTTATTCAAGAAGTGTTTCTAAGCGAGATACTCCCCGCGAAGATCCTATTCGATCATCAGTAGAAGATATGTAAGTGAACTCATAATATAATTTTTTTAGAATACAGTCAACATCAGATGTAATGGTTTGATGGGACTACCAAGTTAATCTGTTGTACCCGAAAATCTCAAGCTCAACTTGGCACAATCTGGCTTGTTGGTTGCAACTGAAAATTCTAAAAGCTACTTCGTTATATATTTAGTTAACTGTATAATTGTTGAATATATATGGATGATGGTAGTAGAGTTATGTAGAACTTTTACGGCTGTTGTACTAGTTATATTTGTTGGTCAGGGCTGCAATGCTGCTGGCTATAGTAGGTCTGAAATATTTTAAAATGCAGGATTTCGCATTGTTCATGGACCAAAAATAAGGCAATGGGTTTATTAAGGTACAAAGTGTTTAATCTTGATAGCCAGTTTCGTCACTGCAATGATAAAATGGTATGTAATAGCTAATCGTCCCTCTATTTAGTTAGCTAGAGTTAAAAAACAGCTAGCTCTATAAGATTGAACTTTTGTTGGATGGCCCTCAATGGTTGCCACTTCCTCGGCATCCCGTAAATCGTAGGATTCACATTTTCCATCGAGTTTGGCCGGATTTCATGTTTACCCGTTCTTCACATTGTAGGTATTGAGTGTTTATTTGCATGCATCATTCATTCCTACCTGGACCTTTGATTTCGAATAAAATTGAAAGAAGCCCAATAGTGGTAGATATACTGGTTTAGATAGAATCTTTTTGTAATGGCAAAATTATGATACTGGCAAGTTAAATTGTGCAGTAATAAAATTTCAAACGCTGCATAACCTTCAAACTTTGTGTCAAGTTCATATGATCATATTTCGACTTTGGCATTTCGTTCAAAATAAAATCCAAAGGTTGAACTGCTGTAAAACTTGGTTTTACATCGTTTTTCCATTTAAACCAATGGGACGAAAGATGTGAATGTTTAGTCACTAGCAATAAACTATATTTTATTTTAACTTGATTCGGTGTAAAAATGTGGGTTTTGTAGAATGCGCAATGAAGTTCATTTCACATTGTTTTTTGAATGATAGGTTTAAAGGATTTGACCCGCACCGCAAAAGGCGAACTGATTTCTCACGTGTGGATGATTCGGATTTACTTTTGGTAAGATTTCATTGAGTAAACTTTGAATGTAACGAATTTGTCAAAGCTGCCGATATAATTTATAATATTTGAGAAACTCATATTGAACTTGACACAATATGACTTTTCCGTTTATTCCTTATAAGGGAATTCATGATTTCCAAAGTTCACTGTATCGAACTCATACTTATTAACCATAATTTGTGCACATAAATTGATATGTCGAAGATCGCTGAATGAGTTGGAGTTTCTACCACGACCTTTAAAATTCTGCTCCAAATAGTTAAATTGCTTCGGTTTTTCATTATTGCAACCTTTCATTTGTTGCATATTTTGAGGACAATATATAAGTACATTAAATAATTTGTCAGAAGTAATATCCCATTGTCCACAACATGGAAGCTAAGGGTCCTAATAATTACATTTCTATGATGTATGATTTTGGTCTGGAGAGGTTGAAAAAATCATTGCAAATATTAATTTAAAATTTGTTGTGATTGGCTCAATTGTGGCATAACACTCCACTTTCCATTGTAACTAATAGATTAATTGTGGAAGCTTTATGTGCTTCATAAGGCTAAAAAAAATAGTGGAATTTTTGTACAGCCGAACTTCCGGACTTGTGTCTAAAAATGAATTTTCTTATGATAATAAACGATGGACGTCAAAGGATGGGCCTCTAGTATCCCTCTTCATGTTTGTCCAATTAGAAAACTTAAAAAATATATAGCCTTGAATGGAACAGTTTTAATTGCCCATTTCGATTTACTATTGCAGTAGAATCCTTCTAACTTTATTGCACCAGAATTACACTTTTAGTATTAATTTCAAGCATTATTTGTTTTGAGGGGAATGAAAAAGACGCGTGAATCGAGCTAGCACCATATAGGCAGTGCAGTTGATAATTTGTTTATCGACGGTCCACTAAATGATACATTCTATTATTTGATAGGCTGCCCATCCACAGACACCGTTTGCTGGTGATTATTGATATCTCTATCTGATATGTATTATTAACTGATAGTTTTGGTGGCAGAGAAGGTACCATTTTATGTATTATCAACTGTATAAAGCATAAGGTATACATTAGAAAAGTATCATTTGGAAGACAGAGGGGAGGGGGTTATTTAGAACTATATGATATGTACCTACTTTCTAGCAAAAATTCTCAAAAATGTTATATCCACTTAAATTTTCTGTTTGTTTTGAAGGTCATCCCAGCTCAGCCAAAGATAAACATATTTGTTCGATTTTTCCGAAGCATCGTTTCTCGCTTTTTTCCGGGTTACTTTTAGGCCAAAAGCTTCGAGATCTATTCACATTAGCTGGAAGTATTGGTACAGATTATTTGATTCCTTAGGCTGCGTTGTGATTTGAATCGGTCTGATTGAATCTAACAAGCAAATATATCATGGCATACTTTGGAAAAGTACCTTTTTATTTTCTTAATTATTTCATTTTGAATGATGCATAAATTTACAATAATATGCGTATAATGAGTTGTTCCGACTTTTTATGTCATTGTAATGTAATGAACTTTGCAGTCTTAAATTGAATTAAAGTGTAAGATATATCTCGAGGTGTTGCAAATCAAATGACCTCCCTTTTCCGGAAATCTATGAAAAAATCATACCATTTTCGTTATATAATAAAATACGTTATAATATATTTATTATATATATATATATATAACCTAACCTTAGCAGTTTGAAATCAAAGTTCGATTTTGGGTTTGGGCATTGAAAGACCTCTCATTACCGATGATTAATGCATGCATCTGGAACCTTCCGATTTATTTTCTGAGACTTGATTTTTTAGCGTATATGGTAAGGGATTTAGGAGTTATCACTAGACAAGTCGTTAGGATTTGAGTTATTTACGTTGTCTTGCTATTTGTTATTGCTATTTGATTTCATGTTTTGTTTCAGACTTAAATTGTCTTGTTAGATAATAGCTGTCTTTTGTGTTGACAAGATTAGTTCTAAGCAGCATGGTGATACTTAAGTACATACTGCTACTGTTTTACATGTTTCTTTCGTTTTTTCTGGATTTATTCTGTCTTTCTGGTTGCGCGCGCATAGTTATATTTCATGGCATTTGACACAAGTTTAGTTTCAAAAACTATTCTGTTTATGACTACGCGATGATAAAACAGACTGTAAGCATGTGTGGGGAAAATGACAGATCCGGTACTGTTTAAATTCATGAGTCAGCATTGAAAATGTTATTACGAATTAAAATAGACGGCACTTATGACTTCTTAGATTGTATATAATATATTTATACATAATAGTAACCCAGCAACTTTATGGTATGTCCGGCAAATGAGTATTTTTAAGAACCAGGGCAAACCAATGGAATTTTGTGTAAAATATAGCTCTTAGGATCAAATCATGGTAAAGTGTTGAACAGAGCTAAAGTTTTATATCGACTGAACTTGAACTTCAAAAATTAGAACTTTTGCCAGAAAGCATCATGTGGATAACTGATGCCTTTTAGTAACATTAGCCTTTGCTGAAGTTTTATGTGTTCAACTTTCTGGGTATATACACCCAGAACTAAATTTCAAAAAATTTGAAACCTGTTCAATTGATTGAAGCCACTGGAAATTTCTAATTCCTGTTTGTTATTATCAATACTCTTAATTCCATTCAGTAAATATGAAAATTTGATAGTCATGTATTTTTTCAAATTAAAATAGTTTTATTTAGATTATTTTCTATTACAAGAGGGAGTTTGGATTTTTTCATAGTGTAGTTCATTGTTTAATCCACAATACAGATATTAGTTGATAATGGTTTTAGTCTATGGAGAACGGGATACAATGGAAACAGCTGATTATAATTTAATGCAGACATATCAAAATGATTTAAATTAAAAATTCATGAACTTCTACAGCTATAAGAACTAGAAACATGCAATGACAAACTCTGTTCATACAAAGGCAAACTTATTTTATCCGTATTTCATTTCATCTGTAAAATTTATTTAATATTCAATATATTATAGAAAATACATTATTTATTGTATCATTATCTGTTAGAAACATAAAACACAACTAAGCACAAGAAACTGTGACAGAAACATGTGTATTTATCATGCACTAATTGTGTTGATAGAAGTGAGCTAACTTCATCAACATAACAAACTATAAAACCCTACTAGAATCTGTGTAGCCAATTTACTTGGAACGTCATAAATGAACACTGGCCGCAGCTATAAAAATAGAATTGATCCCTAAGGGAGTTAATTCCTAACATTATCCAAGAAATAGTTCAGAAATACATATTATCACAATGATAATTTGCTCTAGACAATCAATTTCACTGTTTCTTAATCGTTCCTTGTATTTTTAAGTGATATATTGCAGCTTTTCTACTTTGACCCCAGAATTTGGTTCCACACAGAAGGTCACCCTAAACTTTGTGTTTTGTTTAAAGTTGTTATTTTTAGTTAAATTTAATGGGCACCAAGAAGTTTAAGATACTATATTACAAGTTTTATTTTATTTTCATCATCGTTATTTTTTGTTTTCACGGTATTTTATTATTCAATGACTTATCAAAGTATGACAGCTTAGACTCTATCTAGACTATTTTATTCCATCCTAAGCAAAGCTGTCAACTGTAAGTGCTTCAACATAAATGCTGCACGATGACATTGAATAGTTATAGCATTAAGTTGGTAAAGAGCTAACTGAACATGAAATCTTGGCTTGTTTGCTTATTGAGCTACAAGATCTGCCCAATGAGTAAGGATGCAATGGGTGGTAATAATGGCACCACCTGTTGATTCTCAAGTTTATGGAATAAAGTCTATTTGTGCTTCCAAACACTTCAAGTATGTGTTGCGTTTAAGTTTCTGTTGACCATTACCTTACGATGTTATGAAAGACACTTTATCGTCTCTAACACTTGAACAAGATCTCGATAGGAAAAATTTTCACTCGATGAGTAACTTTCTAAATTTTTTTTAACTTCAACTACAATTTCTACTATTTTTTGTATTTTCTTTCGTGCCGAAGCGCCGTTGGAAACTTGATCACACGAGGACACTGAACTTACAAAGAAAAGGCAATTTAGTGATAAGCTTTCCTTGAGTTCACGATTCTCGTATATATCTCCCGCATTCAGTGTTGTCGAAGATATACATAGCATTTGGATTCGTAAAGATACTTCAGAAAACGACCTGTTTTTCGCACGTCACCTCTTTAGTAAGTTCTCGCTCAGAGCATAATTATCAGTATGGAAAATTCGAAAATTACGGTAGGGAATTATAGTCTAGGTAAAACGCTTGGAATTGGGGCTTTCGGAAAAGTAAAATGTAAGTCTGACATCGAATTCTAAAACATCTTTGAAATTGCGTCATGTTTGATTCCTTTTTCCCATTTAATTTTTTGTAATATTTTACTCTTCTCTAGTGGGAATACATGTTCCAACGGGTATCAAAGTTGCCGTCAAAATTTTGAACAAGGCGAAAATATCGGCGCTCGAAATGGGTGAGAAAGTTCGCCGAGAGATCAACATACTCAAAATCTGTAAGCATCCACACATCATTCGACTCTACGAAGTTATTGACACTCCTACTGATATCTTTGTGGCGATGGAATATGCACCAGGTGGCGAATTATTTGATTATATAGTAAGTCAGGGAAAGCCATCTCTTGATGAAGCACAGAAATTTTTCCAGCAGCTGATTAGTGCAATCGAATATTGTCACTTTCATGGCATCATCCATCGTGATTTGAAGCCCGAAAATTTGCTTCTTGATGAAGACAATAACTTAAAGATTGCTGATTTTGGATTAAGTAATATTATTAGAGATGGAGAGTTTCTTAAGACCAGCTGTGGAAGTCCCAACTATGCTGCTCCGGAGGTCATTCTTGGAAACTTGTATGCTGGTCCTGAAGTAGTGAGTTTTTTTTCAACAATGACTACCTTTGAGCTGACCTAAAAATTAGTTTATTGAGAGCAAGACAATAATTTGTTATTTTTTTCTTGAAAAGCAGGACAACTATGAAAAGATGAAATGCGAATTTGTCTGGATCTTAATTCTGGATTCAAATATAAAATTCATGGACTTGAATCAGAATTCTTTATTTGTATGCTTCATATAAGAGTTCAGTTCAGTTTTTAGTAGCGGTTTTTAGCATGATTTAATTTTTACCCAATTTCGATATTTCAGCATTACTTTGTGTAGTGGCTAAATGTCGTCTGGCTAATTCCATCAGGCAATTATATAAATAGAATTTTTCTCAAAAAAATTTCTATTCGTTTCCAGTGAGTATATTGTTAACTTACTAAACAGAAGGCCATAGGATAAGGTAAAATTGCCTGAGATATTGCTGAATGGGTTGTATACTGTTTCAACACTTGATAGCTCGAGTACTAAAATCAAGATAAATGATAAAAGTAGCTTAAGTCAATTATATTAAGAACAATCTGTTCGTATATGGCATTATAGCACTTTTTAATTCCGGGATATTTTTTCTGTAAGGCACGGTTTGATTGTCGTTTTCATCCTAATATAAGCCGATTAGTGGTCATTCATTTTTCATTTGTACATTCCAAAGGATGTAAGCAAATTCAATTATATGCAAAAATAATTATTTAATTCATACTTAAGTTGAAACAGCTAAAAACTGATGTACTTCACATTGCAGTTACTTACCATTATCAACTCCCAATGCTAATAGCATCTACAGCATATTTACTTCTCCTTTGTCAAGCAATAAACTGTTTGTTTTTTTGTGCATTATTAGGATGTGTGGAGCTGTGGTGTAATATTATATGCCTTACTCTGCGGAAGCCTTCCTTTCGATGATGACAGCATTCCAACGCTCTTTAAAAAGATTAGAAACGGAATGTACAGTTTGCCGGCTATTTTGACGCCCATGACCAGAGATTTGATTCCACGTATGTTGCTAGTTGATCCAATCAAGGTAAATTTTGTGAAACTTGAAAGGATTCGGTGAAAAGTCATGAGTGCTCTTAATTTTAGGGAAGCGTAACAACTATTAATTCACTCCATTTTTATTTATTGACTCCGTACTATCAGTCTAGCCCCCACTTGATTAAGGGGAATTTTCTTGCCCCTCTAAATGAACACCCCTTTTGAATTAATATTGGAGGATGGTCTGGATGTAATTGATTATAAGGAGTTCTATATTATATCTTATTTTCCGTTTTAAACTCATATAAGCAATATTCAGTACATATCTGTTAATTTATATTATTTGAAGTTCAACTATGTGGTCTAAATGAATTGTTGCTGCAACTGGATTTAATAGATAGAAAGATCCAATACTAAAATTTAGTGCATTGATATTAGTCCATATGATAAGAACATGCATCAGCTATTTATGCTGCAGGCTAGCTAGAATTGCTCTATTACGAAAACACGAATGAAAACTTTTTGAGAAAATTTATTTTTTGACATTTTTTCGCGATAAGATGCAACTGTGACTTTATCCATTCGAACATTTTAAACACGGCAGCTGTAGGATGATGCAAAAATTTTTTGTACAATTGAATCTGTATAATATTATTTCATTTAACATCTGAGTTTGTACAAATCTGTTTTTTACAGCGCATAACTATTTCTGAGATTCGAACGCATCAGTGGTTCTTACAATCGATACCCTCTTATCTTTTGCTCACCCCGAAAGAACTTGAATCCTATGAAAACCGACTTGACGAGGAAGTGGTAGAGTCTATTTTAAAGCTTCCAATCGGAAAAAACGTAACCAAAGGTCATATCGCTAAAGCAGTCCTAATAAGACGAGGATTTAAGGCAAAAACAAGGGCACTGTTACAGTTACGTGTGACATACGAGCTTTTGTTAGGGAATAAACATGCAAAAGAGAGAATGATGGACTGTGCGGAGGCCAAACGACGCCTCCAAAAATTATCCCCTACATTTACCCCCCGAGGTACTGACTCTCCTCTCAGGTGAGAAAAAGTCCTACTGAAACAATAAATTTTAAAGCTATTCTAGGTTGGATTGATTATACTGTGATTTGATTGGTAATGGTAGCTTGGATTTTTGATGATACCAAAAACTGATCAGATATTAAACGTGAATTTATTAAGACTTTTTGAATCTACTCTCTAGTGTTCTGCTGCATTAAATGTTAGATCACAAATGCCCAGAAAATTAATTAGCAAACAAGCCAAAACCATTTTTGGGGGGATGGGGGGTTAAAACTGTTTGACTGTCTTTTGTTACAGCCCAGATATGGATATATTGATTGCAAATAGATATTTTGATATCGCATACATTCGATTCATATTATTTCATGAGCCCGTGATGTTGAATTTGCCCAGCACTACAAGTTATAAATTATATTCCAGCAAACTAAACAGTATAGATTAAAAAGAACTGTATTTGGTACCTTTTGATGGTATTTAAAATTGTTCTGCAATGAGCTTTTTGGAAAATTTAAGTAATTTCTTATACTTTTTCCAATGATTTCATATGTTTTTCGATTGGGTTCTATTGACCCCAATAAAATGCCTAATGTCATAGATTATCGAATAATTTTGACATACTTGTAACTTTCTTATTCATCTAGAAATGATCAAAATAGCCTAGTGAAAGGGAGTATGCACGGAATGTTTACTCTAAGTGCCGACCACTCGAATCGACTTTTTGTGAATCCCAGATTTCACAGTATCCCTCCAAAAGTAATAGATGCAAACGGAATTGTGACTAAACGAGATTCGTTTACAAAGAAAGAAACCACTACATTTCTAAATGCAAATCTTGTCGCGAAGAGACGATGGTTTTTGGGAATCCAGTCAAAAAAGGAACCTGCATGTATAATAGGTGAAGTGTATTGCTCTCTAAAGCGTTTGGGCTTTACATGGAGGGCATTAAGCAGTTATCGCATCGAGTGTTGCTGGCACCCTAGTAGGAAAATATGCGATATAAAAAATGCAAAAGATATTGATAAGAAACTTGGGATATCATCCAAGTACCGCATCATTATGGGCATGAATCTTTACAAGGTTCAGGCAAATATTTACCTGCTCGACTTTGTCCGAAAAGAGGGGGACCAGTACACATTCATGGTGTTGTGTGCTCAGGTCATTACACAGTTGAAAATTATCTCTGCGAATTTGAAGAATCCGCTTTTACAGAGTTTTCGGGGAATTCCCGAGTCTCAGAGTGTACGTATAGAGAGTAAGAGCAATGTCGATATTCCTGTAGCATTGAGAGGTAAATGGACCACATCTGTAAGTAGTGAATCTATTAAATGGGCAAATACAAAAAGACGTTCAGAGCTTATCGTACATGATGTAAGGAGTCCTTGATTATGAGCAGCTATATGATAATCCTGGTAAGTAAAATTTTGAAGGTTTTGTAGGCCCACCTATGTAAATTGCTCTTCATGTCCTGTAAGTAATGAATGTGTAGGAGTTGTGACACTTTTTATGTATATAATCCACCTCTATTTTTGTCAATTTTTTTACGTTTTTTTTGCTTTGCTTCAATAAAAATTCTACTTTTCAAGAGCATGTCCACGGAATGGGATTCATAAAACATGTTCAGAAGAACTATTTAAATCATTTCTGTAAGCACACTTAGCTGCCTCATTTGGATAAATCTCAACTATGTTAATTTTAGTGTGCGAGATAATGTTTAGTTTAAAGCTAGTATATTTGAACGATTACTTTTTCAATATCTTTAATGGCTGTACTTTCGAAGATTTATTGTTAAAAAAATACCAGAAATTCGTCCAAGTCGGAATCAAAAAGACCGCGCTAAATTATCTGAGCTTGGTGAAATACTCAGTAACTCCATTGTTATCTCGCGAAATATATTTTGGAGGATAACCTTGGAAGAAAATAGTTTATAGTATCTTTCTTCAGATTAATGCTGATATATTTTCTATTATTCGTTAAGAAGAATTTAAGCAATATTTTTGTTCGATTTCTTGACAACAAACATGAAGAAGAACGAATATAAGTTCTGGGGTTTGTGAGCCTGTATGTTATGGCATTACTAGTTTCTGCCATTGTTTCATCAAATGTCTAGCATTTTTGAAAATCTGCCTTACCTATGAGATATAAATATAAATATGTTTTTCATAATACATTCGGATGTTCCTTCAAATTGCCATCATTCTTTCCTGTTTTATGTCTGCATATCTTTTGCAATTTTTCAAGACAATATGTTCTTGATATGTTCTGCATGTTTTATCATCATTTTTATCAAGATTATCTTTGGACATATGCATATATATATTATTTATTTATATAGTTTATTGTATACATATGCACATTTTTTTAACGTTATGCAATAATTTATTTATGTACTTTGGTTGAACTTTTACATTTTCACAAATCTTTCAAAATTGTTTGTGTCGATTATTCAACAAATTTCCACTACTCATGGATTGCATACAAGTTGGCAAGTAGCAAAACGAGCTGCAATAGCAGATGTATGCTAGAATAATGAAAGAAAGTTAAAAACAAACAAAGGTTGACAAAAAAGAGGAGTTGATTCAGCAGAATCGATCAAATTAGATGGGCAATGCACAAATAATGTCTACAATAAAATAGAATGACAAGGTAAACACATAATTTGACAAATATCATTATTGGTGCCGATATGAACAAACGAGTTTTTTTAATGCCAAGTTGCATACATTCAAGTTATCCAGTGCCCCGTAAAAGCTCCTGCACACACCAATGATAAAATGCCAGTTTTTAATTGTGTGCATTGGACTTTTGAAGGTATAAAAGTTTTCTTAAATATAAAGCAGCAACAGCCACTGTAGAGCACATACACAAGTGGAGGAAAAAGATCATGTAACCAATAAGATGCCTCATTGCCTTCAACGGTACTATGGGTTGGAGGTATTAAGTTACTTTCTAACACTATGCTGCACCAGATGGTACTTTTTGCATTTAAAAAAGTGAAAATAAATATGCATTTGTATATGCCGAGTGAAAGTGATGAGGGAAAAGAAACAATGCATGCTAAGGAAGCAAGGCAATAGCTATACAACAAAGCAAGAGAACTATTGTATAAAAGTATACTGTATAGTGAGCAGTAATGTGCAAGCAATGTGTATCCAGAGATTCCCTCCTGTAGTGATAGCACAACTCCACAAAGTAGAAGGGTATTATTGCTTAAAAGTGTCAGGATTTCTGTTGCTACTGTTACAGTTCCTACATCCAGATTTTGATTCATGACCTGTTATCCATGACCTGTTATCCATGACCTGCTATCTATGACCTGTGACTTATATTTCATATTACCCATTGCCAGCTCATGCTTATCTCTAGCCAATTTATACAACTCTACTCTAATTACAATTCACACTTATATCTCTACAGTTCCACTCTACAGTTCTTCTCCATGGTTCTCGGTTTATTTACCCAATTGGAATGCCATATTCTACATAGAGTATCCTGCATTGAAAACAAGTTTCTTTTGGTTAATTCGGAATATGAAGCTGTGCAATTATGCCTACATAATTGCATAACTTTAAATATGTTTTGTGTGTTTCTTGTCACTTCAATATTTTTCTACTTCATCTATAGAAGTATGTTTCCTTTGCTGTCATGCTCCAATAGTGTGTGATAAGTAGCAGTCCTATTCTAACAAAATGCTTCATTTATTCTTGTTGCTTTCTTTGTTTGCCATTGTCTTCTGCCGTGACCCTGGTATAATTATGCATTGTATATTTTACCCTTTTCTGAATTTCTTCACAAAAAGTAGGAAGAGCAAAAGATTTTCAAGGTTCTGTAATGTAAAATTTTGGAGCCTTTTGGCCTAATAGTTAATCATGTAGATATTACCAGCAGTTTGGCAGAAATTGACAGAACCAACAATGCACACTGTACACATAACTGAAAATATCACAAAAAAACAAAACAGAAATATGTATGACGTTATATATCATTAGTTTCTTTCATGTGTTGTCAAGATTTATTTTTGGCAACACAAATAAGACAAGCTATTTTCATACTAGTTGAATCAAAACAAAATAAAAATAAACTCAAACAGAAAGTATGGCATTATAATCTATTTCTAACATGTAATGAAGCTGATATTTGAAATTTTTCCAAAAATTTCTGAAAGTCATCTGAAATCCAAAATAAATTTTAGGAACTGTTTAGGTTTAGAAAGTTTTTAGATGAGATTGCATACTTAATGTCCAGTATTTTGATGTCATTAAGTAATTGAAGCAAAAAAGGAAAAAACGGACAAAATATATTAATGATTGATGCAGAGGACTCACAACTACAGCAACTCAGCAACAGCGCCAGAAATACCAGCACACTGCACACATTGAATTAATGCAGAAAAGTGAAAAGTAATGTGTTAATTGTAATAATGTCATGCAAACCACATGAGGTTAACCTTGCAGGCTGTATGAAATATCTTGTGAAATTACAAATTAAATTGTTGATCTCAAAAGATTTTACAAAATAACTTTGTTGAAAAGATAGATAAATTGGGATAACATATAAATAAGGTAAATTTTGAATACTAGAGCAGCAAATATTCTAGCAGGTATATGTGGCTGTTGAGACTAAAAAAATCTTTAGGGTAATAAAACAGTAAAAAAAGTAGAAAAATAAAAAAACTATCAAATTTAAATAAAAATTTTCATTGAATGAATATTGTAAAAGTCTATCCCCTTTTGTCATATTGAACTTTTAGAAAATTAGTATTTTACTGTTATAGTTAGCTGCCTCTAAAGTATGCTATCTTTACTGTTTAGTCAATGTCACTATTTGGCTTAATTTTGATTACCTAATTTCAGTGCTATATAAGTACAATAAAAGTTTCATCTATATGTCTTTTGATGTCAGTCCAGCTGTTCTAGGTTATTATTAAGTATCTAATGGTTTTTTCTTTTGCTGCGTGTTCCAACCTTTTGCACATCGTTGCAAATAGGTCAACACATCAATAGAACGGCAAGTCTATCAATTAGTGGGGTGAAAAATATCCATAATTCTATTGAGTTACTTCTCTTCCATCTGTGAGCATGCTAAAATTTATGCTAGATGGCCTATAAATATTGCCCATCTGTTATAAATATTTTGCAGCAACCATCCATTCCTTTTGCAGCAGGAGAATCTGTAGCAAACATCAATAAACACCTGGTGTATTTCTCAATGGGCAGACTTATTGTATTTCGAATTGAAAATCTCATTGCAGTATATTTACTTCCACTTTTAATCAAGTTGAAATCTCTTTCTAGTGTTATAGCAGTAGTACAATATTAAGCCGAGCAATCATAGACTTCCTCATCAGTACCTAGTTGAAAATTCTCAGTTTAGTAATAACGTTGCAAAATAAAATAAAGGTTTAATTTTATTACATCGCTTTTAATCGTATGTAATCGTGTCAAACCTTATGTCAATTTCAAGTTTTTCCGACTATTTCAATATAGCTCGCATAGTTTGACACATCGTGGCAAGCTTACACGTGCTGAGAAGGGCTGGAGAGGGTGAAACTCATCATTTGAACCCCTCTCATACTTCGCCATCATCTAATTGCTCTGCTAAAGGGTTAGTTTTGCTTATCGAGGCGTATCATTTTTCGAGCGCAGAAATCAAATTTTAAGCACATCACGACTAACTCAAGAAATATTCCCTAAGAAAATCGTTAATGTCTCTAAAGAGTCGAAATGGTGTAATCGTTTGGCGAAGGGATGATCCTTGCACGCTGCCTCCTATTAATGACGTAATATTCGAGATTTTTGGTAAGGACAATAAGGCGCAACTCGATTCGAATCTTCTTCTAGGGATCGCTGATGCAGTGATAAGATATCAGCCCATCCCGATGTTAAGATCGTGGTTAGATACTCTTTCGGGTGGAAATCTAAATGGACTTGAACATCTCCGAATGACAAGTACTAGGCGCGTTTGTGGATATGTATTTAAAAAGGACGATATTGCTTGGAAGTGCACGACATGCCAGGGTGATCCCACTGCGGTTCAAGTAAGGCCACAAACTACTTATAATCAGTTTTCTATTTAATAAATTTTTTGTTTGATTATACTCTAAGTACGTGATATACTCTGTTAATTTTCCAAGTAAATATTACGGCATGCACAAGTACCATACTGCCAATACTTATTAATTTTACTATAGTAGCCTTTTTTTTAATTCTTTAAAAACATTTTTTAATTAGACCATTGTTATGTAAACAATTTTTTTATCACATGGAATTTATTTATTTTTTTCTATTCTGATATTTACTTGTTGGTTGAGGCATGAAAGTCAACCAAAAAATTTAATTAGAATTTAATTTTATTTGATGCAGTTTTCATAAGATTATCTACCTTTCCCTGATAGATCGCGGCCAAACGATTGTATCTTAAATGATTATAGAGGCTAAATTCGGCTTAAGGTGACAAGATATTCACATATTAAATTAGTTAGTTCTGACTGCCTTGCGGTACAAAAGCCCATCTCATTGACTGCACATATCAAAGTTTTTCCTCACAGTGCTTTGACCACCTTAAATAAATGAAACGAAATAGGACTAACATAGCCTTAACCTGGCCAGAGTTGTTCACTTTGGTTATAAAAAATATTCTAATTGGCAATAAAAATTTAATCATTTTTTCTTGTTTATGATGGGATTTTTCAGTGCGATAGCTGTTTTCGACAAAGCAATCACTCGGGGCATACTGTACTTTTCCATAGAACAGGGGCTGGGGGATGTTGCGATTGTGGGGATGAAGAAGCATGGGCTAAAGAGGGGTGCTGCCCATCTCACTGGTACGCCATTATTTCACTGCATGCAATCATATTAGCTTATATTGATAAGGATAGGTTAACTCTACATATATAGTATGATAGTTTATATTGAAGCACAGCCATAGAAACTGTTCTTTAAAAATTTCTCCGGAATAATCTTAACTTGCATTTAAATAAAGAATTTTTTCAATTTGTGTAAGTCACTTTCTCTCCCTCTCTAGCTTTCAATCATTGAGATTCATCTCCCTAAAAGCTAGGATAATTTATACCATCCCTGAAAAAAATTCTCCTTCTGTTGCAGTGACTTAAACAATGCCTAAGAAATCAATCGGGAATCAGTTTGATTCTTCAAACCAACAGAAATCTCAAAATCTGATGCTTCGCGTATGGTATTAAAAAATCAATCCATTGCAAATTTTTAGCTTAATTATCTTTCAGTCTTTTTTGGATTACCTGATGTTGCTTGTATGCAATGAATATTTATTTTAGAAAATGTAAGTGTTTTGATGAGTTGATGGTATAGCACAGAGGTGCAAATACAGAGTTATATAAAAGCTTGGAGTACAGTATCTATTTTACTTCATTATTTTATAAATTTTCTCGTTACATGCATTTTGTAATAGTGGCTAGTTTTATCGGATTGTATATTATACTAGTCTTGATCAGTATGAAAATATTTAGGACTCGACAGGGCTAGCAAATAAATATCAAAGGCCTCATCAGTTCAAATGATTTTTTTAAAGAAATGAGCCCATTTATTTAAACGTATCATATCAACAGAAGCAATAGAAGTAAAAAGTTCTAGTTTAAAATATTTTCTGACTATATAAAGATTCAAACAAGATATTTTTATCTGTAATGCCAATCCTTCTTCACAGGTTGGGTGGAAGCGATATTGATCCTATTTCTACCCTCCCAAAGCCCATTGAGAAGGCAGCAAGGTTGGTTGTTCGGCAAGTATTGGCTTTCATGGTGGAGATTGCATGGGATAGCATATACAGTTTTGAAGGAGAACTCACGAATCGATGGCTTCTATCAGGTACGCTTCGATCAAGTATGAGTACAGCGAAAAATTCTCTGAACGAATTTTGTCTGTCTTAAACTTCATTAAGCGCAAGTTCGAAAGTCCGCTATATAATAAAAATCGCTGAAATGATAAGTTTTACATCTGAGTCCATTGTGCATATTGATCAATATTTTAAAAGCCATTTATTAGTAGCAATTGATTTATCTCAAGTTTCGGTGAATGTGCAAAAAAAATATATATATGCATGTATGAAGGATGTTTAATGTACCGTAGTGAAGTTATAAATGAGCGGTAGAGCGATATTTGCGAAATCGTTATTTTTCATACAATTTACTGTTTTTCTCGTATTCTACTGAAGTCCTAAAAGTCTTCTTAACATGGTATCAACATTTCTATGAGTATAGGTAGATGTATGTAGGAGAGAAGACAATGAAGAGCAATATTGTTAAAAATGGGTAACTTACGTATGGGTGCATTATTTAGAGCAACTCGAAGCTCAAATAGATGATTCTGCATGCACCTTAAAAATACGTGAATTATTCATTTTTGTTTTATAAGCTGATATAGTAGAGAATACTCTCTATAGGAATTAAATTATCAGTGATATCTACCTCCTAATGCACCTGTTCAGGTACCGGCAGCGAGCAGAACAGCGGTGAGCTCTGCGTACGGCTACACAACGATGATGTCCACACATTTGAATACGTCATTAGTGTACTGGTCAAGCTAGAGCGCAGTGTTCAAGATGCAGCTAGGGTTGCCCGGAAGGTTGACCAGGAAGGCTTAGCTATAGTGACAAGTGGCACTGCTGCCAAAGTGCTTCATACTGTATCGGTATTACAGCAGAATTCTTTGCTATTGAGTGTGTCCCCGCAGGCTCACTTAGACAAGGAAGAGAGGTTTGGACAAGGGATAGCTTGGCTAGATTCTCTGTGCGCCAGGGGAGATGGCCTATGCAGGTAGCAACCTATCCCCCCCCTAACAAGACTGCTTTTGCAAGCCTTTGCCCAGCATGCCGGCACTAAAGATCTAAGAAACACTTTCAATATCGAAGATAATATGTGAAATGTAACAAACTTCGGACATAACAAATTTTACTTGTAACAAATAGACCAAATAGTCCCGATTATTCCTTGATAGTTTCAGATTTTTAGAAAATCTACAATAAAATTTGGATCTGTGAATGTTTAATATTTTTCAAAATATTTGTAGCATATGTGGAATATACCTATACGTATACTTTTTTGCTGCTCAGTTATGAACACTGAAGTGTGGAAGGATTGAACTGTTTATTGAACTGTGCACTGATATCAATCAGTTTTCCTGCATTTTGAATTTGTTGACTCGTCACTGTAAATGCGGATTTCTACATTTATGATTAATATTACTTTGTTGTCAATCAAATCTTCCTCACTAGTATTTGTACTATCTTTCCAGGAAAATGATAAATACTCAAATTACTCCGTTTTACTGAGCTTTTTATTTCCAGTTTTGCTATTGAAATATTTTGAAAAGCTACTATCTGAATGGATAAATTTTATCGTGAAATATTATTTTTAATGTAGTCATAAAAGCTTTTACTAAGTGTTATTTTATTCTATGACAAAATTTCAAGGAAACGAATATAAATATAGATGATAATGGCTGATATTCTTCTAAAAAAATCTACGTTGCAAAAAAAAACAAGCTTTTTTTACTCTCTAACCCAAAGAATTGGAGAAAAAGATGCATTTACTTGGATTTCCAGGGTCAGCACCTTTTGATAAACAAGTTTCTCGGTTTAACGCACTGTTGGTATCAACACCATATTTTTGACGACTGGGTTAAAAATTCAATGAACACGGTTCATTGCCAAGAGCCGATTTTTGTTTTCAAGTAAATGTCCTCAAATTGGTATGCATATTAAAAATGCAATTTCGTACAGTGCGATGTTTTAAAAATTTGCATAGACAGCCTTAATTGAGAGATTACTGTGTTTGAGCAATGTCCCTAAGTCACTGAATTTATAACCATTGAATTTTTTTGTAGGCTTGTTGCGGAAGAACTTATGCACTGGCCACTCGAAACTCCTCAAAGAACGAGAAAATCGACGATTCTTCAAGTATCAGAAACTGGTACTCTGCTTGAAAGTGATGCATCCGCGTTCTATCCTATTCTCTCAGCTCCATTACCGTTACTGATGCTATCAGACCCGTTACTAGCTAAGACGTTACGATCTCCGTTACATGCCTTGTTTATGCGGTTATTGGTCGATCCGACTTTTAAACGAGCTTCAGCTTGTAGTTTTGGTCGACTCTATTCCACTCTGCACGCACTATACTGTCATGGAATTGGTAAGATATTTCTACTTTTCACCTGAATATATCGCATTGCGTTTTATTTTAGTGTTATCTGAAACCTACGTTTCGAATGTATTGTGTGGTTCAAGTCGATTTGCATTAATCTAAGATAGAAGCTTATCTATAGCATGCGAATGTATGCTGATTTTTGCACTGTGGAACTTTTTTTTCATTTTTCATCTGTGGCCATAGAAAAACTTTGAATAATTGAAAGATTTTTTAACGATGATAAGCTCTAATATAACAGGGCTTTATACCTCATCAAGACAGTCGTGTTAACATCAAACAATGCTAAGTTAAGAATGTTTTCCTAAATTTGTCAATTCTATGGATGCTTCTATGAGTGTCATAATTTGAGGTGCAGCTGAAGTCATAGAGTTGTCATCGCATCTGTGTTCTCATTGTTTCGACGTTTTTTGTAGATGTTATGGTTGTTACTTGTTTGGCAAATTTACACAGTATTACTCTTTAAACCCATGTTATTGGTTACTTATATAACATTTGTTGCGGTTTTAACATATCCAACAAGCATATTAACCAATTATATACGTTTTACTATTTTTTACACATGATATTGGTTTTTCATATTTAACATGTCACAGGTATAACATGCTCAACATCTGTTTCCAGTTTAACTATTTTAACAGCAGTCATTCATTCTAACATATAACTATTTTAGCACATTATTTTTGAATGCGAACATAATTCAAAACTGTGCTGCATGTAGGTACCTCTGCGGAGAGTCTTTTTGGATTTAGTGTTCAAATTTTTACCTCTCCAAGTTTGGTTCAACTGCTGGATAAGGGCTGTAAGACAAAGGAGCTCTGCTCTCCTCTGGCCTCATCAAGTAGCGAGACAGGACCCCTCCCCGAGGGGAGTGTCCAGGGTATGTTGGTGCAGTGCTTATCGGATTCGTTTGCTGCTGCAGGCTGTACTGAAGATGTGATACCAGAGCCTGATGCCTTCCTGGATAGCCCCGTCATTTTGCATAAAAGGTAGAAAAAGACTCTATTCATTTTTATGTCAATACCATAAAATTTTATTGTATAAAATTTTATTATGACATTTTTTCACTTATAATGCATAAACTAAGGTCATATTGTGCTTATTTCAGCTTCATATTTTCATGCAGGATGAATTTTGGAGAAAAAAATTTATTTGATATTTCTACCAGATAGAAATTTTCTTTGAAATTTTATAGCAATGTATCACAGACTTGCATAATTGATAGCATGCATACACTATTGTATACACTTTTAGTGCATAGATTGTTTTTTTCGATAAAGACTAATCTAAAGAATACTGGTTGAAATTTTTATAAATGCAGCAAAGACTGGGATATTTCATAGTATAAGTACAATGAATATAAAAAAATTTATTGTATCAAGTATATATGCATAGTAAACTTTGGATTGAACAAATTATCTTTTAACGGATTTCCACATATAACGAATTTCGGATTGAATTTATTTGATGGCCCTGAAAAATTCCTGAAGTCCAAAGTTTACTTTATATATGTTTTAACTAAGTGCATGCACAGTAAATTTTTCTATGTAGCTCTTGCATTTTCATCGATTTTTTCGATCATTTTCTTTATACAGTTTATATTCCATAAAACTGTGGTAAGGATATATTCTATTATTGGATAGCTTTACCATATCACCGACTCCATATACTGGTGGATATTGATATCTCTATATTTTGATTGGCTGATAACTTTTGGTGTAACCAACAGTATCCATGAATGAAATATCATCTATATTCTGATATATTTCATTTGTATTAGATATAGCCATGTTTTTTCGGATCTCGAATATGCTCTTAACTGCCCCGGGGCAGCACGCGTCGGTGTCCCTGAACGCTGGATCAATCTCTTAAGTGTAGTTCAAGGGATGGATGCGATCCGCAGACAGACAGGTGCTCATGTTGAGTTCGAATCGCATCGCTGGTCATCAGCGTATAGCTTGACTTTGGCGATATCTACGGTATCTGAGATGTTAATTGATAAGGAGCTCACGGCCGATGGGGCAGCGGGTATGGCCGGCCTAGTGGAGGTTTGTTCGATCGGTTTACGAAACTGGGTACTTAATAGGTACAAGTGAATGGATATGAGTTTTAAGACCTGGCAATATTTTTTTCATCTCGTTCAGCAAGATTATGCATGTAGAATAATCAATACTTGGAAGTCGATAATTTGAAACATTTTTTTTATATTATCGGAAAAATAAATGTATTGAAAATCTATCTATTTTAATGTGCATTCTTGTACAAATTTATTACTTATCTGTCTCAGCAGACTATTATGAGCTTATAAGACTTCTATGCATAAAAGATTTGTTGATTATAGCTCAACGATAAGTCCATCAAAGCTTCTGTCCTGTACATTTGCAAAAAAATGCATAGTACGCTTCTCTCGCATCGATAATACTATCTCTAATTTTATTGCGCCTTTTGCAGGCCATCAACTGGGGAGTTTTATGTGCAATCCGGAAATGTATCTGTCCATCTGCCCTTGCACAGATTTATGGCAAGATTAGTCAAGGCGGCTGTGGGTAACGATATGGGTCTACCCCAATTCGTGGCTCCCAATGAGGGCATTGAATTTGTCCTAGAATATCCTTTACGAGTGCTTGTATGGTATGCCCAGGTACATGACTTCCCTTCTGTGTTTCATATTAGTAATAAACTCCTATGCACAGAGGCATATGCAAATGTAATATGGAGTTGGAAGATCACTATTTATTGCTCACATATAAAACCTAAATTCAGTATACTAACAAATCTCTCAGGACCACCAAACGTGCCTTTGTTATGTCCGAAAATCTGAAGCTGAACATGGTACAATACGACATTTTTTCACTTTAAGTGGAAGTGCATTGCAGCAAATTCGTCCAATCCGAAGTTGCACACTGTTTATTGAGCGGTGAACTGCAGACACCCGAAATATGCATTGGACGACTCACTACTATATCTGCTGCCTATCGGAACATGTGGTCTAATTTCAGATTCTTAATTGTAATAATTTATACTGTTTATAGAAAAACCTTTCTTTTACCGTACTAGGCATTTATCTAATGAATAAGCCAACAAAGCAAAATGTCAGTTAAACTCTTTTAGAGACTAGCGGTAAAGTCATCTGGGGGGGGAGGGTATTTGCTGTAATTCTGTATTTTATGAGAAGAAATTTTAAGATGCAGCATATATAGTATAGACATAATTTGGCATGTGCGCATCTCACATCATTAACTTTCATCAATCTACTTTCCATCTGATTGTTTTTTTAGTGTGTCGATAAAATGTTCAATTTATTTTTCTGAGTTTTGATGTAAACATATAGCATGATGAAATGCAGACCCAACAGTAGGATGGTAATTTAGTTTTTATAGCAAGGATTCTTAACTGTACAATTTTGCACCATTTTCTAGCAAAACTATCTGTTTTTTCGTAAAGTTAGATTCTAGCAAAGATTAAGCAGTCATATTCGGTCAAAATTACCGCTCTATAATTTTAACTTGAAGTAACTTTAAAACTTCCATATTTTCCACGTCATTATTGATATAATTCGTTTCTATATTGTACCTAAATTAATTTTTTACTTGTCAACGACAGGTAATGTCAGGTTTGTGGGTACGAAACGGCGCTGCCATTCGTAACATGGCCGTAACTTATGCTACTCCTCCTTTATGTCGAGCCATGCGAGATATAGATATTATTCTTTTGCAGTACTCGGCGACATTTCTAAGTCGGGATGAGTTTATGGACAAGTATCTTGGGGTGAGTTTACCCGAGTTGATGCATTTATCACTGTTTATAAATTGTATTTAATATATATATATATATATGCAATGAATAGTTTGTCTGTTTAATTCCGTGCATAGCATATAGCTAATGTTAATCTTTTCATTTATATAACTAATAGATGTTTTGTTTATTTCTATGTAGTCAATAGTTGATATGACTATGGTATTTTCTATAGCGTTGTTGATCCCTTTTATATTGGAGCATTATTTGGATGTGAATTTAATCACTAGAAATTTTTTCCTGAATTTACATCGATTTTTCTTCAATTGGTGCTCAATTTTAAATATGGCATATAATTCGTAAACTCTATACTTTGAGCTCTATTTAAATTTTCAATTTGCCATTGACAACATTTACTACATGAAAATTCAACAAAATAAAGCTTTTTATCAGTGTTTATGGAAAAAATGATATGAAATTGTACCTTTTTCAGAACTATGTATAGATGTGATCTGTAAATTTTTTACTGTGAATCGTCATCTTTTGATGTTCACATATTAAACAAGATAATATTCCGCTAATTTTTCCACACAAAGTGTGAGTGCAATAATTTAGCAATATTTATATATACGAGTAAATATAATTTATGTTCTGCAGTTGTTTTGGCTTAACTTTTGGCTAAACGAGCCTTTCAATGTTTATGTAACCCACACTGCCTCAAATCACATTCCCGCTGAGAAGTACCTTCCTCTAGCCGAGGAATGCCTCAAGTTATTTATCATAATCGTTACTGAACTCCCTCGAAGCGGGGAAAATATTGCATTCGAAACGTTACGTCGAGAATTAATCCACAAATTGGCAGTTTCCGACTGTCCGCATAGCGAAGTTGCTGAGGTGGCAGCTATCATGGGCTGTGGACCAGAAAATTTATTGGATGCTGTTTTAGAATCGATATGCATACCGATCGGAAACCGAATCGTAACCCCGAGAAAATTTGAACTTCGCGATGAAGCTGCTCTTGAGTTTGACCCTGGATTTTTCCACTTACGTAAAGCTGAAGTTCATATTGCAGCGGAGCGTGCTGCCTCTAAAATTAGAAAGTTAAAGGGAAGCGAATGGGGAGGATTTCCTGCAGTTCCACCCCCTCCTCCCGCTGCCCATGCATTTTTAGCAGCACGGTGGCTACTTTACTCTCCTGCAGTACTGAAGTTTATTCCCGTGGTACTCATCAAGTGTCTGAAAAAGTTTGGAGGGAATCACTCAGATGTTCTATTATCTCAAGCAGTGCATATTGTGACATTGCAATTGCACTGCCTGGCTGCCCCGGGAAGTGGCCACCTCCCCTTGGACGTAAATGCGCCCATGGGCCCAAAAGAGTACTTTGATTACCTGCGTGCCTCTAGGTCCACTTCTACCTTTTTTCTGGAATTTGGTAATGGGAGTATGGTCCATTTACTAGGTGCATGTGCGCTACATAATATTAGTGGGTTAGGTTCTCTATTCAAGACAGGTTTGGAGTGGGTGATAAGAGAAATTGCTTTGCGAGATGAAGAGTCTGCTAGTATACTACATAAATTAGGCCTCCCTCCCCGTAAATTGGAGAATGAGAAGGGTAACGGCGGTACATTGAACCGCCCAAAGCAGGCCCAGGCAGATGCTATGGCGATTTTTGCAAAAAAACAGATGGAGTTTGCGCGGCATATGGGCATAGAGGATAGTGAAAGTGCTGACGAGGAAGAAGAAAATAAGTGCATGCTCGTTAGCGCAGTATCAAAGGTACCTTTTTGCTCTGTCTATTTTTTTCTATTCATCACATGTTTTTCATGTCTTCCTAGTTTGTAGCTTGTAATGGGTGCTTGGACAGTTAACAGATCTAACTGTCTGACAATAAAATGTGTTTCAGGAAGAAATATCTATAAAATATATATTTAATGTAAGGCGGATAGTCTATGCATAATTTTTTTAGCCCAAGTTTTTTCCGACGAAAGTTTGCTGCATGTATTGCTCTTGTTGGGATGGCTTGCTTCCCTTGCAGTTCCACCAGTTTGGCCCTACAATTATTAGAGGCACCAGCACCAACCAATAGGAATGACAGAAACTTAATAATAAAAAAAAGTACTTTGAGAACATTGCAAGTTTCTTGTTATTAAAGTAGCTTGTAGTTCCAGAATATCGATGCTCTTATTCAAATCATTATCTAGTTAAACCATAATGTGATAATGCATAATTTCACTTGGCCAATATTGGAAATCTCGGATATAACAAATTTTCATTGATAAAAAATGCACTAAAGATTCCTATTGTGCCCATGTTCAGCTTCCGATTTTCGGATATAAGGAATTTAACCCTTTTATAATAAATTCATTTGTTCTCTATATCTAAACTTTACTGTAGTACCAATTTTCTCCATTTTAATCTGTATAGGAGCCAATTGCTCGGGAGGTAGGCGCTCCAAACTGCATGGTATGTCATGAAGTAGTAAATCAAAATATATGCTATACGGGTTTGGCTCAGCGTTCACCGATAATAAGCCATGGTATTTGTTCTGCCCCGGAGCACGATTGCCTCAACAGACAGTATCGAGTTGTTGGTGAAAACGGATGTCAGGTGTTTTAATGCGCAATAATTAGATCGCCTTAATTCGGGAACTGCAATATATTCTATTATAATGTATATTTTATACTTTTAAATAATATGCATATATGAAATGAACTTTGAACCCATCACAAAGTCCTATCATTCAGCTGTTCAATGAATTTAAGATCAATTGCTAAGTAGTCTTCTTCGTTTCAATTTCGATGTATATTTGCTATTGCTCATTTCTCTTATGTGTCTTAATTTATATATTTGTAGATAAGATCATCTGCAGAACTGAACTCCGAGCCTGTTGGTTTATTGCCGAGAAATGCGGAAGTTGTGGTTGTTGAACAGGTACAAATTAAGTTGAACTAGAGTAATACCCCTTCATATTTTTCTACACATATTTTTTAAATTCATAGTTTAATTCAAAATATTACAGCCTAGCTGCATTACCGGGTACGTAATATCTGGGCGAGCATTTGCACTGATGCATATACGTGACAGTTTTTCTCTTCTATAAGTGGAATCAAGCTGATGATTAATCACTATTTCATTGAATTTGCTGAAATATGAACTTTTGGCTGAAACTTTGAAATTTGTCATTCATTACATATGGAAATATCATAGATTGGTCGTCGGGCCCGAATTGCCAATAGTCTAGTTGGACCAGGGTGGATTAGTGTATATTCCGAAGATGGCCGGCCAATTTTAGAGCCCCTATTGAATTTTGCTCGGCAACGTTGGGGTAAGCTACGTTTGAACGTGGGACTTTGCAGCCATGCAGCGCATGAGCATTGCATGGAAGCTTACCTCTTGTCGCTCAGAAACAGCAGGGATTCGAATCCGGTACGTTTGTATTTCATGGGTTGTAATGTAATGTGTACAGTGAAACCTCCTATATTGGATACCAGTTTGTCTGGTACTCAAATGTCCAACTTGCGGAATGTTCACGCATACAAGAGATAAGCACAGCTTAAAGAAACTGCATGCTAGTTACCCGGCCTATTACGGTGTCCGGAGATCTGATGTGTCCAAATTCAGAAGTTTCACTGTATTACTGCGAGTTACTGCACTCTATTGAAAATTGAATATATATAAATGTGATTATGAAGCAATTGAGCATTAGTGTAGAAGCCAACTGTGCACTAAACTATGAGCTGGCAGAAAAACTATTTGAATTCCAGACTTGACTTGATGACTCGCCACTATAAAATGTGAATTTCAAATTTTATGGTTCATATTACTTTATCAGTGTTGTATGATGACATGATTGCAGTTGAGTGTAAAGTCACTGCTAAAGACTGTCAAATTTTAGTGCACGCTTCAAATTAAGTGTGTTTCTTCTTTCATCTTTAGCAAATTTTTATGTGAATGCTAAAAATAGACAAAAAGATTTGAAGCTAATTTTATTGTTAAGACATCGTTAGTTACTGCTTGTTGTATTTGCTTTCATGGTTGCAGACTAGCTGCATAGTATATAATCCAGCATACTTGCTGATATGTATATATGGAGTTACAGAATAAGTTTCTAGAACAATTCTATGTTAAAGTATAATTCTGTTCTTCAATCTTTAATATCACTCTCTCTTTTCCTCTCTCCTCTCTCTGTTATCTCTACTGTTCTGTGCACTATCGGGTAGTAATCTTAACATTAATTGCATAAGTTTGAAAAATAATTTTGGCAAAAGTGTACCTCATTTCTGACTGAAAAAGAAATGAATAATTTAATTATAATATGGAAAATTCCGGCTAACCAGTATAGCTAAAATTACACCGTCTTTTGAAGCTATGACTCAGATTCGATTATGGGATTGTTTTGGATTCAAGACATTAAAATTGTCAATAAGGTTTCATTTTGCATTATGTTGATTTGAATATTATGCAGTTAATTGATGAGCGGCTGATTATTAATATGAAAGCTGGCGAATTTTTGTGTCCATTTTGCAAGAGCCTGGGCAATATTTTGATACCGCATATACCTCGTTCCCTGCATGCCCATACCCTATTTCTCTATAAGAAATATGCCTCTTTGGGAATGGCAAAACAGTCACGAAGCCTTACTGAGCTAGTCGACTGGGTGGTGAAAACTGGCACAAAGAGGATGACTTCAGGTGGCAATAAAAACTTCATTTTACAATCTAAAAAAGATAAAAATTAGTTTTTTGTTATTGAATAGCCTCTCTTAAATGGTTCCGCCATTCCTGACTCGACTAATGTAGCTATTTCTTGCCTCTTTAAATTAACATTGAAAACTGTATCAGCACAGTTAATTTAGATAGATTGACCTCTATATTGATATCAAATATTTATGTATTTTTAGAAAGCGCTGCAAACTTTTGATGTGATGAATTGATCAGAACCACCGAATTAATTTGTCATATATGAATATCTGAAGCGGAACTTGGCACAATATGGCTTTTTCTCTTATTCGCTATATCTAAAGTTTTCAAAATAAATCAAGCAGCATCTACAAAATTCAATTTTCCACTTTTTGGATTCCTAATTTGAATTCTTTATGAATATCGCTCCATAGAGAACTGACACTGATAGGGTTAACACGTAAAGGGTTTAAAAGAGGTAAATCGTTAGTATCTCTAGAGTTTTCTGGCTTAGTTCTAACAATTCATGTTCGGATAGTATTGCTAGGCCTTTTGCAGCCCAGCAATACCTTATGTTTCATATTTATTATTTTTCACGCGTTACTAGCTCATCTTTTCTCCTATTTGTAAGATGATTCAATAGCACAATATGGGGAAATTTATATGTTTAAAAAAAAATTGACTGCTAATATTTTTAGTATGCATACAGCACTCGATTATTATGGCTGTGTAAAAGGTAGTAAGCTACAGTTAACTTCGGATATAGCAAAAAAGGCGTACTGTATTCATATTGCAGATTTTCTGATGTTACAAATAAACTCAGCTGTATCGATATATATTTGTCATGTCCGATGTTTTGATAATTATTTTACAGATAAGTGCCTCGAAGCTGCACTCGCCCATGGCGATTTTCCCTATCAGAGCCTTCCCGCACACTTGCTAAATGACTATGCTGATGTCGTACAGCGTCCTCTGACCAAGCTCGTTCGGTCAATCGATGGCGCCTCTCAATACCCAACATCAGTCCGGTGCGCGGGACTAGGCTCAACGCCGTTAAGGCACGTTCACTCTCTATGGTCAATTCTGTCCTACAGTCTGATCTGCTTGGAAAGCACTTCACGAGTTAAGGCCAACATGTCTGCGAAAAATGAGTTATTTACTGGTGGCTCTGATGCAGTTCGTATGCAAGATATTTTGGATGCGAGGAGGATAATGAGAGTAGTGGAACATGCTCCTTACGTACTAAGGCCGCCGCAGGACTATGCAACTACAAAAGCTGTTTCCTTGCAAGGTAATTTTTTTTATTTTCGGTGCGTGCTTTGCATTAAGATTATCCCAGAAAAATTAGGATACAATAGTTTTTTCTTAAAGATATTTGTATATTTTAGGAATCTGATGTTTTTCAAATTACTTTTAAAATTTATCAAATTCTTTTAATTCTATTTTAATAAAAATTATATTTAGCATCAGCTAGGAGGTATTAAAGTGAATGGGTAAAATACATCTCAAGTATCTCTCGTGCTAATTTATTTAGATTTAAATTTTATTTATTTTGTGCCAGGTAATGTAATTGGTGCTTCATTATACGCATCGCTAGTTCGATCCTTAGCTGGAGTGATTGGGGGTTTGATGACTGTGCCCATGCAGTCTACTGCAGACGATGAAATATCAGATCGATTGGGGAAGTTTCCTAGGAGAATCGGGGTACCAGCATGGATTCGAAAATCAGTCGACTTGCCCCTTCAAGTTGTATGGAACATTGATGATAAAATCAAAATTACCCCAGATTCGAGGCTTCCTGGGATTACCATGCGGGTGCAAAATGTTCGGGCTGGCACATCTAGAATAAACCGGTTCATGGAAAAAGAAGCAGAGGTGGTCCTGCCTGATGAATGGGGGTCGGTAGACCCCAAGTGGCCCCTATCCCTGGTGCCCTTGCTGGCCTGGGACCTCCCTACTTTAGCTGTTGCCCTTGCCTCTTTATTACGTAACATGGAATGCCGTTGCGATGCCCTTCGCATATTATGCATTGCACGTTTATCTCAAATATTAATTCAGCCAGAGTTTTGCCTGCTCGGTACGGTGGGTTCGAAGTCTGAAATTGCCACCATCGGTGATAAAAATCAAGATGAAGTGTATGCGAATAATAGTAAGGACCTTTGTTTGGCCAGTCGAGATACCGAACTTGCATCTGCTCTAGCGGCGCAACGGTCATCACTTGCACATATCAATGGTATAAGTAACTTAACAGGTCCAAATGGTTCGGATTTGGTTAATAAAGCTTTTGGAGCTTGGCTTCCTTTCTTGCGATTTGTCGCATTGTTACTCTTTGTTACTGAAGGCGTCTCGAATGATGTCGACACAATTCAAGAAGGTGCAGATACACGCTTACTGGAAGTTTTTCACCAAACTGCAGTTGCTGACCCTGGCAAACCCGAAATGCGCGAAGCCGTCGAGAAATTGTGCCAATTGCTTAAGGTTCCAGATCCGATTAGCGCATGGGAAAATTCCTCGTTACGAGGGTTGGTGAATTCGTGGGGTTTACAAATTGCAATTGCATATGAGAAGCCAGTGAGAATTGACTTGGCTGCCCCCTTACACGGCCAAGATTTTTCGTGGAAATTTCGTGATGCATATGTGTCGCCGTATATTGATGGAAGTACGGATAGAATGGGCCGGGGCCAAACAGGAGGTGTGGCGAATGTGAATGCCAACCAAAATTTGAATTATGTGAACTTACCAGGTGCAGGTAGCAAATGCCCCCTTTGACTTTATCTCGTAATTATTTTGATTATATTCAATTAACAGTTTAAAATTGTGCAAGTCAAAAGCTGTATAATTATTATTTTGTGGGATTCCGATCCACGATGCTTTTCTTCTGAAAAATTATATTCATTTTAGACATTAAGATTTTAAGTTTTGTTTCTTTGGTAAAATAGAAATTATATAGTTTTACTTGAACTAAGCTTGAACTAAGATTTGTACATGTACATGCAAGTTATTATTTGATCTGAAGATAAGGGAGGCATAGACTCAATTCATTCAAATTTAACATAAAATTAGAATTGAACATCATCCCTTTTCATTGGTGTTCTCACATTCTCAGAATCATCATCGTATTTTTTTGTATTATATTAATTTCATGAAATTACCAAAGATTGGTATTAAAGCGCCAGAGCAAATAATTTTTTTGATAAACTTTTGGGATTAAGTAGCTGCATGAATCACTTTTGTTTTGTACTGAATTGATCTATAGCAATTGATTTTTTAAAAATTATCTTGATTAATGTGACTTATTCTTGAAATTATTATTTTTCATTCGACGAATCAGGATGGTAATGTACATTGGCTGCTCATTTCCCTCTTCTTGCTCAAATAAGCACATATTGTAAGCTTTGGGTTTGACACGTTTACTTTTAATAAACTTTTACTCAGCAAATCAATGAAAAAGTCACATTATGCTAAGTTTGCTTCAGATTTTTTGACATGACGAATGTTGGATTTAATGAATAAATTCGGTGCTACCGACAGTTTCATTACATACAAACTTTACTTTGCAACAAAATTCGTCAATTCTCCCTATGAATTTTCTGCTTAGGTCACAGCGGAATGGATATATCAGACTCCGAGGCCAGTAATGAGGATGAGAATGATATGGATATTGCCGAAGCTGGGATGGACGGGATATTCAGTATGCTTTTTCAAGTACAGAATGAGGATATCATGAGCACTCCAAGTTCTGAAGAAAGTGACGGCTTTGATGCGGAGAATGACCTAGACAGCAACATTACAGATATGGACAGGCGTCTTTTTCTACAACTCAACCAATCCCCTGTTAGTTCAGATGAAAATCAAGAAGAAATTCGGTTGGAGCACATTGAAAATACCCCTATGGGGGAGATGCTAGGAAGGGGTCCTGATGGCCGAAGCTTAAGGCTACGTAGCCGAAATCCCCGGTTATCGTTCGAAGCAGCAGCTACGACTGCCCACTATATTGACCCTCCTCCAAGATATATATTGCCCTATTTGGGAACCTTGATGGGGGGGCGGAAATTGCTCACCACAAGCAATGGTGTTTCTCTGGCACGGCTTTACGATCTCAGTCACACTACCCCCAGTTCTTGGCATCTCCCGGGTTTAGTTCAGTTGCCCTATATGTTTACTGAGCTTTATGCTAGGGTTAAAAGTCCGTATACAGCTCTCGGCTTTCCAGGTTTTGACCCCGCCGTATGCCTGATTTGTGGATCAGTTATAGCTGCTGGTCAGAGGAGGGGTAGCCCATCCCGTAGATCTAGTTACGGAGGCTGTACCATGCATGCCTATATGTGTACTGCTGGGACAGGAATTTTTTTCCTAGTGAACAGGTTGGTAGGCAGTGTAATTCAATTTCATTAATGTATAATTTGATATTCCATAGATCAATGGTATAACGTTTGATAGATTTAAACTCCACCTATCTCCCCTTGCTCGTGCTTTTTATTGAAATCTCTAATCTACTACATTCGATTAACTTGTAATATTTGGTTTAACTGATAACACTTGCTTATGGAATATTAACAGTTTATCGTTACACATTTTGCTGTGGCAGAAATTTTAAAATTTATCACATGCGTTAATGCAAGAATAAAATTCACGAGATGCTTTCACTGCAAATTCACGTTCAACCTCTGATATGATGCACGTGTTGGAACCAATTTAATTCGTTATATCCCAAATTTATTGTATCTGAAAATCTGAAATTGAAATTAGTTCAATATGACTTTCTTGTTTATTCGTTCTCAAAGTAAATTTGTTATATTCAAAGGTTACAAAATTGAAATGAAACTAAATTGAAAGTGAATATGAGCCATATTCGTATCTCTATGCCTTAAGAAACCTAATGCTGTCCACAGGTGTACAGTACTGTTACTAAGAGATGGGAAGGCAGCATTTTGGGGTAGTCTATACTTAGATGAGCACGGCGAGGAAGATCTTGATCTACTGAGAGGTCGGCCATTATACTTGAATAGACATCGTTGCCAATTACTCTGCTCAATGTACATCCAACATCGCGTTGCGCAAGAGGTAACGACAGTTCGTTCCAATGCAGATCGAGTTATTCGAGAGAATTTTTACTAACCCAAGAACGAACCCAAACAATTTGTAAGTTGTGGCATGCATTCGAATTTGCATGGAATGGAAAAGGTGTACATATACGTTTGCATGTGCTTCTTGATGCATACTTGTGATTCAAAGTGTTGAATTTGTATAATTGAATATTTTTTACTGAAAAAATAGTAACCAACTTCCATCGTTTATACGAGTACAACTCATATTGCATTAACTGATGCGATCTGTTGCGCCAAAAACTACCAGTTGATGAAATATATCGGATCAATGATATCAAAATATAAAAGCAAATGGAGGTCGCTGGATTGCAAAGCTACAAAATAATAGAATATACCATTTAGTAGACCATCGATTTATGAAACATCTACTATATTTGTATACGATACAAAAAGGTAAACTTAAGTCACGATACCAGTGATATGGTTGACTATAGATTTGCAAATAAAATGAAATATGTGAATTCTGTTGGAAATGATGTCAACTAATCTTGAATGGGGGCCAGCCAATTTCTTTTACAGACAATATATATATATATAGGTATACATCAAAAATTTCTTTTTCGAACTAGTTGTAACACATGAGATACCGATTTAAACCTGTAAAAGCTCATTTGGCCAGAAATTTTTTTTTACTTACTTTTTAATCTGTACTATTTTTTACTTTAAGTATTTTTTTGCTCGAAAACTTAGCTAGGTTCCTACAATTCAAAAATATCAGAAGTCAAAAAACAAAATATGATGAAACAGTTCATCTTTCTTCGTGCTTATGACTCTTGATGTGCTTCATTTAATAATAGGAGTAGAAAAGTTTAAATCTTTAAATGAGTTCACTTTGGACATTATAAGTGTAGGCTTAAAATTTCATGATTTTTGTTGGAATTTTGGACAGTTTGGTAATGACATAAGAGTTTCACTAGTTTGGCTTAATTTTTTTATAACCAAGTCTACAATTTTTAAATCTGTCTATGGACTGAAAGAAGTGGCAAATGTAAAAAAGATGCTGGCATTGTCCCTGACAATATCTCCCACACTCTTGGCCTGAATTTCATTCATTCATACCTTGTGTCTACGAGCTTTTAAGAAACAATTGTAGATGTCTACACTGTCCCGATTATATCTCAAATGAAAGGTCGCAATCATGGAAATTCACGAGAAATTCTATTCTTTTTAAATAGATACATACAAAATTTAATGTGACTTTTTATTTGCGACGAATTCTGAGGTCAAGGTATAAAAGTTGTATAGGGTGTTAGAAGTATTTCTTTGTCTGCTTCAATTTCATTATGACTCTCTTTGAAGTGGTGTATGTATCCTGGCAGAGCAAGTAGTCTTGTGGAATGGTCTGAATCCAAATATAATTTGAAGGTTTGCAAGCTGCATCAAAAGTATTTGTAAGAAGAATATATTGCATGAAATAAAATTATTCATTTACAATCCTAGAAAAAATGTGGCGATTTTTTGGAATGAACACTTCAGATCTATATGAAATCCTAAATTTTTAAAAATACGATGCAAAGCCAGCATAGATCAGCTTAGAAAACATATTTCAAAGGCAAATGAATGGTCAATGCAGTACAAAATATACTGGCCCTGAGCGATATGCTTGATGGCTACCATATGTAACGATAAGCTCAACTTTTAGCCACTAGAGCTCTTCTAACGTTGAGCCGAGCCGTTGAAATCTTCTTTACAGCTCATCTGAGCTGTAGCAGAGCCGTAAAAAATTTTTTGTGGCTATATAAAATATGAAACGCAATGCTTTGGCTCATAAATTTAATCCAGAATATAAATTTTTTAATATTTTCGCACCTTTCCTGGATAATCCGAAAGGAGATTTGTTAAAATTTTCTGAACTCTTCGCGCCAATCGAAATTATCTCGAATTACCAGCTATTGTGCCATTTTTCTAATATATTTTTACGACTTCTTTTGCATAATATTACTGTTCTCTTCTTGAATAAATCTTCTGTGGCCGCACTTCGTGTGAATATTTACTGTCACGTTCGTCACGACTTGGATATATTGCTATGGTGCCAAGCGGTTCGTCATCTGAAGGATATGAGGACGATATAGATTTCAAACCTGAACCACCCCGTAAAATTTCTAATATACCAATCAATAGAGATGGCCGTCTAAAAGTGAAGGCACCCATGTTTGATCCTGGATTGCAATCGTCACCTACGCAAATTGATGAAAAGCGTTTTAAGTGGTGGGCAGATGAAGCCGCGGTCAGCCTTAAGACTTCTGTAGAGGAATCTGTTGCTGAAAACGACGAAGGAATAGAGCCCCTGGAAAACGCAAATGTTCTGAAAAATACTAAATGCATTTGTCGACAAATCGCCAAACAAATTCCTGATCTTGTGTACGGAGATATAGTTGGTGCATTAAGAGGAAACCTAAAGCTAGTAGAAAATGCATGCCAAGGCGCTATATGGGAAAACCGATCTCCGGTTCACGGCGCAGTTTCTCCTGATGAAATAAAACTTCCAAACTCAAATGCCCGACTGGACGACGTTCTAACACGCCGAGTCCCACATGAAATCAGCAAGTACCTTGCTCACAAAATATTGTCTCAGCTTATTGGCGAAGCCCGTGAAATTGGCGATAGCGACGAATCCGATCAAAATTCTGACGTATCCAGCGTCACTGGTGAATATGCCACTGCATTTCCTAGAGTTAGTAGCGACGTGCGCCTGAACACTTGGGAAAATGGTCGGACACTCGACGGTAATATACCTACTGTAAAAAGCATGGATAGTCTGGCTAGTGCTATCTCGGAGCCACCGAACGCCCAAGCACCAAGACATCCCAGAGAATCTGATAGAGACCATGTTCACCGAAAATTTTATCATGACAATTCCGATGCTGCATTACAGCTCGATGCTTTTAAAAAATTCAGCCTAGTGCTTGTTAATGGGCGAGGATTTCGCGTAGTGAAACATAATCATGGAGGCGGTCGAAATACTCGAATTCTCAAGTACAACCCTGCCAAAAACCGAGTTCATTGGGGTTCGAATAAGGTTATTGGAGCGGAGTATCTTGATTGTTCTGCTATCACTCGCGTGAAGCGTGAGGAATCAGTTGTGTACGTTTGGCACACAACCGGGCGTAACAAAACGAAGAAGATGGTCGGATTTGAAACTCAGCGAGAGTATGATGCTCGAGTACTGGAATTGGCTCTGCTGCATTTGCTGAATCTCAATGTCCCTAGCCAGACCTAGTGCCTGATAGGCATTATTGATTCAATTTCATCTAGGGTATTTATCACTTGCGATGATAATCATAGGTAGGTCATGAAACTGAATTTGTATCATTTCCAGTCAAATTTCCATCATCATTGTTCATAAGTGGTTTTAATTAACCCTCTCTCCTTTTTTGTTTGTGACATTGCTTTCGTGAGTTTATCAAGAATTAAATATCTATGATGTAATTTTCTTTTTCGTTTCATATTTTCTCTATAAATTTCTGCCATGATATTGTTAAAAGCGTTTTATATCCTCTTAAGTTTTTTATTTTAATAACGTGATGAAATGTTATTCCAATGCTTGCATTCACTAAAAATGTTGTATTCAAACATGTAAGAATCGGAGTGACATAAATTTAACGTTCACATTGTCATAAATCGAATCGAGTATAAATGATGCTGGGTGACGCAAATAAAAAATTTATTTCATTTGTTAACACTGAGAGCTAGCAGTAAACGAATCAATCTGGACCACCGAATTAATTCATGAGATGCCCAAATCAAATTTAGAGTTGCATTAGAAACTATTATATCAATATTATCAAGTCAAATGTTCAAACCAAATTAATCTGAAAAAATCAAAATGCTTCAAACTATATGATTCATATTGGCATTCAGCTGGAACTGTGGATTTATGCTGTCTTTAGTCGTGTTGCTCACATGTTTCAAGGCAATTAGCGATTGGAAAATTAGTGGATCCTTGCTTCAATTGCAGAAAGGGATAAAAATTGCATCGAGTTGGATAATATAACAAAATTAGTGCTCGCGTTTGTTTCACTAAAAATTTCACAGTCTTCAACCTTTTTCATTTTATCCATCTGCATAAATTAAATAATCTCCATATAAAGCATTGTGCTCAATGTAGTCACGGTATCTGTAACATTTGAGTGGAAACATTCAAGACTAGTTTTCATTCCATTTTATGGATTCACTGAAATATGATTATTATGCAATGCGTCACCAAGTCTGAAGGAGTGGTAATTTGAATTGGTAGCACGATTATGATCATTTTAATAAGGTTTGCTTCAACCATAAATAGTAATATCATCAAAATGTTTTCAGTAAAGATCGAATTATTGTATCTGATTTGATTCGATTCAAGTTAAACCAATCCCAGTGTCTTGTGCTGTTATTTTGCATGCTTTTTTTTGTGGGTCTGAAGATTTTTCCAGTGATGCTCTGAGCTGTGCATAGAAAATAGGAAGGAGCCACTTGTTTTTTATGATCATAAACGCAAAAAATTGATTAGGTAGATGAAAGAGTATTTTACAACATGAGCAAAACCGATACATCAGACTTAAGTCGCACATGTCTATTGAAAAAATCCATAGAATTTGAATAGTTTTTAGATTGTCTCATCTTCTGTTCATCCTATCTATACCATCGTTGGTCGACTATGCACACACTCGTAATAAGTGCTAACACAGTATATGTGATTTACATTTATTTTATGTAGTGTACGATTGAAATATGTAACAAGGAAATGCTCTCATCTACACGGGTACATACCCAGAAGTAAAAATCGATTACCTACAATGAAATTCTATGCACGCAACCTAAGTCTCATATTAAACAACTCTACTGGTGGCTTGGTATTATAAGAACAGCAAATAACATTTACTTGATAGAGCAACTCTATATGAAAACGATATCTATCAACAAAAACGCATGAAAATCAAATTTTCTTTCAAGATCAATTTTAAACAGCCATCAAAAGGTATCATTGATTTCTATAATCAGCCAACTTCACTTGTAGCTAATACATCAAGCCAATGCATAGAAACAAGCAAAGCCTTTGGCTAATATGTCATAAGGTTGTACACTGATTTGCAATATTTACATTTTGAATATTAAAAAGCTGACAGAAAAAGTTATCAATCATTGCTTAGAGACTTGGGCCACAGAGTTCATTGAATCATTTTTGATTTCAATTTGCCAACCTTCTATTATAATTTCAGTGTAATCACTGTTCAAATAGATAACTTTAAATTTTCTCTTCATATACATATATTTTTCATGCATAAAGGTCCACAATTATTCTTTAATTTGTAGAACAAAAAAGGTTTTAAAACCTTAATAAAATCAGCACAAAAGCATAGATAAAATTAAAATATTTTACTCCAAATCAATTTCTACTCATTCTCAAAGTTAACTTTCAAAGAAAATGTTGCAGTTGTGAAAACTACATCAAAAAATGTTCCTTTCTTACTGACAAGCTAACATTTAAAATTATCTCAATGCATACAATATAGTCATCTTTCACTTGAAAATTTTTAAATACAAACATATCTCAAGTACAATTAAAACTCTTGGTCAACTCATTACTATTTGTGAATTATATTAAACTTTTTTGATGTGCAAAACCAGTAATTTTACCATTGAATGTGCCTAAATTGATAGCACAAAATGAAATGCACATAATCACAAATTTCGCAACTTCTACTTTTCAAATTTGTTTCTCATTTGATCCATGTGCAAGTTTAATCCCATGCAAATCCATTTATTAGTCAGTTTGGTACCAGAAACATTGTGCCTTTTTCACTGTAACTTTATCTGTGTTAATGTTCTGTACCACTTTTTCAGTTAAAATGACTTCTTACACCTCTTTTGCAGTAAGCACATTTTGAACTTCATCTAAAAAGCATTCATTTTTACAAAGATGCAATATAAAGCTTTTTATATGGTTTGTACATTAAATCTTTGGTCTTGTATTTTGTCCGCTGTGCAAAGTCTTCAAACCCACTTACTGATGGCATCATTTCCTTCTAGTTTGAGAATTTTTAATTATTTAGCAACACAATTTACCATTTTTTTATGTATTGAACATCCACCAAAATTTTAGTGCACAATCAGGGTACAGTCACTGTACTGAGTACCAACACCATCTGTACCATATAAAATAAAATTTAAGATACACCAGAACACTCATTTTTAATGATAATTACCATGCTTTAATTGGTTGGATATTTTAGGCTATTTTCTTTCTTGTACGTAGTGTATACTAGCAACTATAGAAATGAACGAAGAAAAACTTAAGCTATGCTGCGCATTTTCTTTTAATCTGAATATCACTTTTTTGTAATCATGATGTATTCTATACACAAATTATAAACTTTACTGTAGAACAATTTCTGCTAGTTTAAGTACATTAGTTTTCTTTCAAAATATTGTAGTAATGACAAAATATAAAGTAAACTGCAAACTAGTTTGTTTCTATCAAAATATAAGTTAAGAACTATATTAGAAAAAGATATCTTATTTGACAATAATATTATAGTCTAGTTGTAGGTTAAATCAAAAGTGAAATAAATATCTAGCATAAAGTTTTAGAATTAGATTGGAAAGCTAGTAAATCTATTTTCTGATTATCAAACGTCTACTTAGCAAAGTAAATTAATTAACCATAAATAATTCTTGAAAAGTAGCAGTTTTCAATATTGATATTGTAATTTTGCTTAATCATATGAAACAAAGGGTTTGATAATATAGGGTAGAAAAGTTTTTTATGTGTATACAGTTAACAGCAGTGTCAATAATCCAGTACAATTACGCACACTGTTGATAGTACAAATTGCAACACGTGAAGCTGAGTAGCACTAGATCTTTTGAGATAATTTTACATGTCTTGGTGTTGGAATAAAATAGGAAGGGTATAGTAATGTAATATATTAGTAATACTATTATAGATGAAGTGGCTCAGTAAGAGGTAATGTCCTGTCAGGATTTCTGTGTGTTACTGCTCTAATTTCCCATTACAGATCATGACCCATGACCCATTGTATCAATCAATATCTTTCATGAATCATTTCATAATTCATTTTCATTCTATCCATCTGTAATTCTCCAGGAATCTATTCTACAAATCCAACAGTTTATTCCATGAAGTTTCTTTACCAATATTTCCAATCTACTTACAATTAAAGCACTTCTTACATCACTAAAATTAAAATTTCTTGGTTTCCCATAAACTTCTTTGCAATTTCAAAGCTCTTTGGAATTCTAAAAGTAATTGTAAGTTTTGCTTTCCTCAAATCACTTCTTCACTTATCTACTTCTCCCAGCAGAACTGCACTTATTCTAGCAACATGCTCCCATAGCGTGTGATAAGTAGCGGTCCATAATAATATATACTTTTGTTTTACCTTTCTTTTTCTTGCTTATTTTCCTTGCATTGTGAGCATAATCACAGTGTATTGTATACTTTAACCTTTCTCCCTCTTTTTTCAACATGTCCAACATACAACATAGGGCAGGCAAACAACAAAGCAAAAATATGATTTAATAAAGTATAAAAGTTTCATTAAAATTTAAGAGAATTGAGAAGAGTGAACAGAGAAACAAGACTGGACTAATAAACATGTCCCCATTAGCTCCTGCTGTATACCCTCTTGAAGTACTCATAAGACTGACTCTCTAGTTGATCTTGCTAAGTTTTTCAGTTTGTAAGTAAACCCATAATTTTTTACTAACAAACTTGTGATTATTCTAGAATTAAGCGTATTCTTTGAAATTAACTTTGGCAGCAGTACAGCAGAGTAATTAAAAGATAGGCCAAGTAAAGCAAGGTTATAGGATTGATGCAAATTCTAGTACAATATCTAATCAGTTGAAAGCAGAATTTAAAGTACTGTGACAGATGGTAAAGCAGAGTTTGAGAATCTGGCCATTGTTGAAGAGGTATTGTAACATTGAAAATATGTAACCAGAAAAATAATTGAAAAAATTTCCACAGAACCCTAAGGAATATGACGTGGCATTATACAAGAGTGTAGAACAAAGGAATTTGTTAGGGATCCTTCTTAGATCTACTATTTACTCCTTTCTATTCAATATGACTTGTATGTACTACAAGTCATTCTTATAACTACATCAATTATGAAGATCATTTTTTGCAACTCCATCAACTAATCTAATACATTGATATATATTACTGTTTTCTTTCCTTAGTTCATTGTTGTTACCTTTCAAGTCTATACTTTGACAGAATCTATTACAAAATTATGTCTAAGGTTTTGACATAAAGGATTGGTATAAGGGCACAATTGGAACAATAGGTGCACTGTTGTAAAAGAAGCTAAAAGTAGGAAAAGCAGGGGAGAAATGTAATAGGAGTATAGATCAACATATTTAAGCAGTGCTAGAAACAAGAGCACAAGAAACTGTGACAGAAATGTGTATATTCATCATGCACTAATTGTGTTGATAAAAGTGAACCAACTTCAACACAACAAAATATATAACCCTACTGGAATCTGTACAGCTAATTTACTTGGAACATCATAAACAAGCGCTGACTGCAGCTATAAAAATAGAGTTTATCCCTAAGGGAGTTAATTCCTAACAAGCAGTTATTCCATAATGCTATATAGAGATAGTATGGCCAGCAAGTACCCTGACATGTATATACTCAGATCTTTTTCTTATATTTTTAGTTGATAGCATTGCACTTCATAATTTAAGTTAGTAATCATTGTGTTCAATCCAAAAAGTACTAAACTAGATATACAGTGTCCAATCTGATCAAGTAGCTATTACTTTTTAAGATAAAAATATTACAATTTTTGTTTTTAAGTGTAATATTGAGTGCAATGGACAAAAGCATTACTTGAAATAGGTTACACTACTTTCAATTTATATTGTAAGTTTATATTCCCTTTCAATACTCATGTACTGTATGTAGTGGTGCTGCTGCGACATTGTACAATTATACATTGCAAATCAACTAGGTACTGTGCTTGAGAAATTTTTCTTGCAGAACTTGTCTAAAATTGGAACAAAACATACAGCCGATTTAACTATAATCAGCTGAAACCTCTTCTCAGCACTTTTTATCGGCTACATTAACGGTTTTTAATTCGCAAGAAAAGATAAAATCAACGCTGCCGCTTTAATTGGAAATTCTGGCGTGTAGTTAATGGAAACTTTTTGATTTTATAATACTTAAATGGCGCAAACTGCGTTTATTTTCAACGCGATGGTGTATCTCGGATAGTTTCTCTATTAATTTCTTAAAAACTTCCTGATGATGAAGTTGCTAGGAATTATCAGCGATGAATTCTCTGCCTTTTAAAATAAATCTGTTACGGACACTATTTTAGTTGCCACATTTGGAGCGATGATCACGCGCTGGTTTATTGTACTCGAATTTTTTCTCTACCATTTAACCATGATTAGCGCCCTTTATGTCCCAGAGACAGAAGTACGTGCCTCGACCCCAACGCATACTAACGCGGCACGCTCTGATGCATCGCTTCGAAGATTCTCTCATGACTCGGAAAACTCTCACGGATCATTGTCTGCAGAAGGTTACGGGCCACATGCCCTTATTTCTGAGCAAGATAAAAGTATTATATTTGCTGGTGATGATTTGGGTAACATGCATGTAAGATCGATGATGGTTGGCACTGTTGATGGTCTAGTGCACGCTGTGAATCCCGCCACAGGAGAATTAATATGGAGTTTCTCTACTGGTGAAACGTTGGTAAAGTCATACCAGCAACTTCCTGGTTCTTTAGATGCAAAGCGATGGCTCGTTCCTGCCTTGGATGGTACGATGTTAATGCATACCAGCCATGGTTTACGAAACCTTGGTATTAATGCACGTGATGTAAGTAGTTTTATGCCTTACCGAAACAAAATTTCAATATCTAGTCATTCTGCATACTGTTAAAATTGACTGTAGAATACATATATCCTATTGCACAGTGCAAAGGTGTAGATATCGCTTTATTTTTTCCACTTCCAGACATATATTGAATTTTGCATTTATTTTTAACATCTTTTTTCTGCAAAAAATTCTTGCATAAATATCCTAATGTATACAAATAGCAATTTTTCCTCAAAGTTTAAAGAATTTGAAAGAGAAATTTGTGCATATTGATGATTGAAAAATTGTTTAAGCTTGAGCTAAATCCATGGTCTAGATTTACGCATAAAACTATCTAATTCACAAAATTATTTCCAACCTTGCATATTTCTTCATTTAGCTAGCAGAGCTTACACCTTTACTAGCTGGAAGCTCTACCTTTTACACGGGAGCACGTATCAGCCATTTATACAGGCTGGATGCAAATTCCGGAAAGCTTTTACAAACTCTCTCTGGAAATGGAGCGGACAGTATTAGTGTACATCAGAAACATGCTGATAATGGCAGTGAAAGCAATGGCATTATTTTCCCAAAGGCGGCATCTAATGAGGATGTATGGATTGCAAGAGTAGATCATATTGTTCGAGCATTTGATGTACCAACTGGAATTGAACAGTGGAACTTAACTGTAGGTCAGTCCATACTTGTAAAATGTTTTTTCTCCTGGCTTGGAAGTAGAAAAATGGTGTAATATTATTGCCTACAAAATGATTGTCTATTTGTGCATGTTTTCGAAGCATTTATTTTTGTAATTTTGTGCTTTTTTGAAATGGGATAAGGATGGAAGTAGGAGTAAGGGAGTGTGTTGTCACATTAACGGCTTATTTTTTGTAAATTAGACTTTTTCACAGGAGTTAGCAATTTTTTATAGCCCAGCTTTTGATTCTAAAAGGCTTTTGTGCCAGGGTACTTGTTTTGCTGTGGTTCATATTGCCCAAACATGAGAAAAAGATTCGATCGGCAATGATATCATATGAAATATTAAAATTAATATCCACATTTTATAGTTCAAGTTATCAAATCCAGATTAGAATTCAGATTGCTTATTTCTTGACTGGTCAGTTAATTCGTAGTTCATAAATATAGTATAGATAGTGAATATCCAACGAGACTAAGTTAAATGTTTTAGTAAATTGACAAACAGAGTAGCACCACCATGCACTTGCTCTAGTCTAGTTCCTGCTAATTTTCTCCAATTATTGTACCTAGGACTTAATGACTATTTTCGGCTATATCAGTCTTACCCCGAATATAACGCCTATTAACATTAAGACTGCCAAGCTGAAAATTCCTTATGTTTACTCTAAAAGGATCATAAACGCGACCGTTCCAATTTTAAGTTCCGGTGTTGCAGGTGGTGATCTTGAGGAGTTTCGGCTCTATTAAGTTTGAAATTTGGTGAGGGGGGATGTTTGGGGGAGATAGTAGGCATTGTTAATCGAACTATAAAATATTTTACTCGCTCTAAATGTGAATGTGTCGAAATTTACAAATTGTAAGTTACCCAATTTTTGCTCGTTTTTCCATGATTTTAAACAATAGAATCATTCTTGTTGTTAATTCATAAATTATTTCAGAAATTAAGATATAATACGCATCAAATTCATTTAAATTATGCTTTAAATTGAATATTAATTTCTAATATTTAGAACATTGTAATTTCTACTATAGCTGATTCCTTCGCTTTTCTATTTGTTCGATGCCTTTGAACAAAACATGATTTCATCATCACAGGTGCTCTACATTCTAAGAATTTTATTTATGCACGTAAAATTATTGCAATCGACTTCTGTAGGACCTCTCATAATTCATTGTGCCAAGACTAAATTTTATTTGTCAATTTGAATGAGCTATTATTGATCAAATGAAGCCATAGTAAGTCATATTAGCCAAATCTGGGCAAGAAGGGTGGTATTAGGTACTTACAGAGGTTATTACACAAGGGTGATTAAGCAAGGTTTTTTATTATTTTAACCTTGGAATGAATACCAAAACGATGTAATACTTACTAGATACACTTAATTCATTGAGATATCCTTCTATATCAACATATTTATTCTGTTCATATACGGGCAAATCTAAACTCTTCAAACTATAGAAAATCTACTAAAACAGAATAGACTTTCCAATTAAATTTTCTACTTATTTCAAACTTTCAAGAAGTTAATGAATTGCACCGTTATTTATTTTTTCGGATATAGGCGAGTTTGTTTGTACAGATGGTATGAATCCCGGTCTTTCTGAAGATTCTCCATGGAATTCTCTTTTGAGACTCCCTCGTTCAATTGGTACACCGAACGGTACCCTTCATTTTGTTGATTCCGAGTACCCTAGTTTAGATGGTATCGATGTAAATACATTGGACTGGTCGACTAGTTTTGAAGCCCCAGTTGCAGCAGTGTTTGCTGTTCTAGAACAAAAGGGCAATGACGAATTGAACTATCCTGTTCATCGATTGCCGTTACACCACGTTTCTCATGGGGATGAGCATTGGGAGAATGGGGGGTCGAATACTGCGGCACTTGGGGTTTTGCCCGGCGGTCAGGCAAGTATAATTCATACATTGATTTAACTGAGTGTTACTAAAATTTTCTGTAATTACCCAACCTTCTAGACGAATTGAATAAAACTGCCCAAATTTTAGACTTTCCAAAGGTTTATATGGCATTGCACACCTTTTAATGTGATTTCGATTTTTCATTTCATTAGAGGCTGCTGTCCTCTCAATAAATTCTTTAAATTTGTTTGAACAATATTTGAAGTTTTAGTTACTAACAGTCTTGTATGATAAAACTGATGAAAACACCCAATATTTCATGTGTTTTTCAATTTTACTTTTTAAACAGTCAATCTTCGTGCATACAAGATTAAAAACTCCTTTAGGCCTTCAAGTAGGATAAAAATCTTAAATCGTTAATATACAATGAGGTAGTCATATCACTATTTAGCTTCATTTTCTTAATGTAAATGGCAACCAAAATAAAAATATTTCTAGCATGCTAATCTAATTTTGGGTCCTGGCTTAGTTCATAAATTTATGGTACTCAAATTTTTCCGATTTTTAAAATTATAATGTACTCATAATATCTATAACATGAAATTCGTTGGGCGAGTTTTCTAATTAACCTTCTTAAAACAACTATAGGTGTATGCTATGATGCTGTCTGGTGAAGATTCATATGAGTTTGAAACAAGTGGAAGCAACCCTGCACGACGACCTGTCAAAAATTCCCACGGTTTAATCACTGCAGGGGAAGGTACGGTTGGTCGAGAGGGTGGAAGACCCCGCCCAGGCCTAAGCCATATAGGCAGTTCTGGCCCTGGACGTACTGGAGGGGGGTCCCAATATCCCCCCGGAGGCGAACAGGGTACCAAATGCGCAGTTGGCCACCCTTCTTTCCCGAATTGCTTACGGGGGGTCTATCCAATTCTCTCTGAGGAATCAATTCGGTCACAAAGTGGAGATATATATCCATTTGGAAAGGGGTCGTTTCCTAGGTTACCTCTGCCTGAAAATAGGGGGTTGCATGAGGGTAAGCTAGTCATTTCTCTGGGCACAAGCGGTAGCCATGAGTCCATTATTTTTCCCTCTACACAGTACAATTGGAAGCTTTTCAGCCTCGTGATCACCTTAGCAATGACTTTCACTGCGATCTATAGCAGTTTAAAGAGTACAAAACGTGCAGCAGAATTTTCCAATGAAATTAGGACTACTCGGCAAGGAGATAAAGTTCCAGTACGGGATGAGGAAGGATACTTGAATGTGGGGGTGTTAAGGGTATCTGATACTGTCTTAGGATACGGTAGTAGTGGAACGGTGGTGTATCGGGGGCTCTTGGCTGGGAGGGCGGTTGCGGTGAAAAGAATGTTGAAGGATTTCCATGCAAAAGCCGATAGAGAGATATCTTTACTGATTGAGTCGGATGGACATCCTCATGTGGTGAGTCATTGTTCATTTCAATATATTTCAATAAATATTGCATGGAGGTAAGTTTAATACAATTTGGGGATTTTTGAGCTCCTAAGTAATATCTTCTTTTTTAGACTAGCTGCACTCCCACTTTTGAGCTTTAAGCGTAAAAGTATTTTGATTTTTTGTTCGTATGGTCTTGGATAATCCTTTATTATCTAATATGATGCATTATGCGTTTATATAGTTGGAGAAATTGTATTGCTGTATTGAATAGCAATAGAGATCTATGTATTTAAATTATTAACAACCAATTGCGAGTCACCACCTGAATGGCGAATAAATATTATCTGCAGTTACTGAGTTCCTTAGTGATATGTATGTATCGAGGTTGACAATTTTCATTCAAAGATTTGGCTCACAGGACTATTGTAAATCAATGAAAATATTTGATTTAATTCGATAATCTAGTTATAGAAGTCTTATATACATATTCTTTTTTTCGGTATTTATGCTTATAACTCTTAGTGAATATGCAATATGTATATTTATATGTTCAATTAGTTAGTTTTTTCCCTAGTGCTTGTATAATCAGTTGTTAGAAAAGATGTGTGTTTATCCTTTTTTGCGGTAAAACTGATTGATTCAACTGTATTTTTTTGAATTTGCAATAGTTTAGTCATAAAATATTTTAATTACTTTTACTTAGTGGAATATATATATAAGTATGAGCCCTCCTTTTTATCCCTGTAATAGATATAACTGCGTAAATTTTATTTATGCTCTTTTATAAGTAATATAATCCTGCTCGAATTTCCAAAGGTTCGTTATTTTCTGCGCGAAGAATGCGGTGAATTTGTTTATCTGGCACTTCAGCTATGCGAGCTTTCTCTGCATAACAGCATAACTCAAATTCAGCAGGAATCTCAAAAGGAGAGGTCATTCACCGAGGCGAAAATTCTGGTCAGCGCTCCAGTTGAATTGAGAAATGCCTTGCTCGAGATAGCTGAAGGGGTGCGTCATCTTCATAGCCTTAGGATAGTCCACAGGGATCTAAAGGTGCATGCATCTAAAAATTTACTTGAAAAATATATATACATATAATTATATCAAAAAGATCTTTAAAATTTTTTGATTTTTGTTATTTTGTTCCAGAATATTGTTGATTTGTATCTACTCGAAATTACTTGTCGTGGAAATTTCTATTGATACTCGCTTTATGTATACTTCAACCGTTTGACATTTTATTCGTTATTCTCAGCCCCATAATATACTGCTGGCCAGTAAGGCGACTGAAAGAGGTACTACGATACCAGACATGCAAGTGTCTATTAGTGCAATATCTGAACTCTCTGATTTTGTGTTGAAAATAAGCGATATGGGACTAGGGAAGCAGCTTGCCATAGGGCAGAGGTGCATGAAATATTTATATAATAACAAAATGTATCCTATCTTCAATTTTTTATTTACTTTCTTGCTGTATCGAATGCTAGAGTATAATAGCACCCATGATTAGGCAGAGGACAAAGTACTCTTTTTTGCTAAGGAATTATATTTTGTAAGATGTTTTCAAAATCAGACTAAAAACGACTAAATACAGATTTATCTAGTCGTGTATAGTCTAAAAAGATGTACGCTTACCATGAATCCATATAACTTAGAATGCTTGTTAAATGCCAGAGGCATATGCATATCATTGCATTCGAAACTTGCCCAATTATGTTACCAAAGTTTATTTTTTATTCTTATGAGGTGGAAAGTTTTATGCAACATATGAACCAAGAATTCGAAATATTTGTTATCCATCTACAATGAGCATTGCTTACAATTACACTTTCTTTAAATCTTAACCATCTACCACAAAAGCAGTAGAAAATGCAACCCCAGAAGTGGAGAAAAAGTGCATTATAATTCACTGAAGGTGTGAACTAAATTAATCATGTATGACATTTATTTGATTTAATTCTTATTAATGCATTAGACATACTACCAGAACATCGATCCATCTATCAAATATTCTCATTCCAAATCGAATTTGAACATAAATATACAACTGAAATTTTAGCTTTTCGCACCACCATCACACCTGACTATGCTATACTGGATAAAAAGCACTTCTTTTCATTTATCTGGGATATGTATTTCTGGTGGAGAATCATTGAATTCAATTAATATCAAGCCATTCTTAAGGTGAACAAAAGTATATATTTACTACTAGCTCATATAATATTTTTACTGATATTTTTTTACTCCCACAATTTTCTACTGCATGTCAGTTCCTACGAACAAAGCACGAGCCACCATATTCGACCAGGTACATCAAATTCTCGGGCAGGAACAGGGGGTGGTACCACTGGCTGGCAAGCTCCAGAGGTCCTTACCCGCCGTATCCAGGGGCTAAACGACAGCGACGACAATGCCTCGGACCCTGGTAAGGGGCACTACCGGGCCCAATCCTCTGATGTGTTTGCCTTGGGCTGTGTGTTTCACTACTGTCTAGATCTCGGTGGACACCCCTTTGGAGAGTGGTACGAACGAGAAGTGAATGTGCTCAGAGGGGAGCCGAGGCATCTGGATAGGCTATCCTCGATACCAGACGCGTATGATTTAGTGAGCGGTATGATATCAGCAGATCCGACTCAGAGACCCACTGCGACAGATGTATGTAGGCATCCGTTTTTCTGGGGGGATGAAAAGCGGCTAGCATTTTTGGTAGATTTTAGTGACAGGTGGGCTTAAAGGAATTTCATTTGTAATTTAAATAAGAGTAATACTTACATTTTTTTACTAGATTTAATGCTCGAATCAATAATTTATTTTGAAAAATCCATGAATACTAGTTCTTGTTTATTTATCAACTTTCGTTACTAACAACACTGTAAAACTGTTCTTACGTCCTAGTCGGTTTAATATGTATATATATAGACTTTTTACTTACAAAGAATCTCATAATTTAACGGCACATTATTTAATTATATTCACTATATAATTCTTTTAACTTTTGAAATCATAGAAAATAACAAGTTCCTTTGATTTTTTGTGGCATGTACACAGGATACAGTAAATCTGACTACATGCAAAATTTGTTAGGTACGATAATCTGATGCTGAACTTGATGTGATACGACTTTTTCTTATTCCGCTAAAAGTTAAAATTCGTTGAAAGTGAATTCATTTTATCCGAAGTTTACGTCATGCAGCTTATGGATAAACAATGATTAAGTGGAAAAGGGCATATATTAATATTCGTGCAGTCTCAATTTTAACATGAATTTACATTTCATGCGTTAGACTGGAGAGAGAAGAGGGCGCATCTAGCGCATTACTATTACGCGTTGAACGAGGTGCCGAGGCTGTGGTCGGGCGAAGTTGGGACCGTCGATTAGATGCTGCTTTACTTGAAGATGCTGGTAAATATCGAAGTTACGACCGAGCCAGTGCCCGTGACCTCCTTCGTCTAGTACGAAACAAAAGACACCATTTTCATGAACTTCCAACCCAAGCTCGAGCCCTCCTAGCACCCCTTCCTTCTGGTCTGTTACGGTATGTGGAGGGGTTGTTTCCCAAGCTCATCATGCATTGTTATAACTCAGCCAAAGATATACTCCGAGGGGACCCTGTGTTTAAAGAGTACCTACCCCCTGAAATTTTGATCCTTGAGGACCTAAGTATTAGCTCAAAGATAATCGAAATTGGTAGTACGTCCCCTAGTTCTCCAGTCGAAAGTGAACCTTTGGTAAGTGATGGTACAAATGTAATAGAAAATCTACTTGAGGCTCCTCCACTGTCTCTTATAGAAGATAGTCTCACTGTTGAAGTAGAGGGCGAGATTGATATAAAAAATGAAGAAATGAATTCTGATGGGGGAGATGAGCCCCCCCAAGTTTCAGGTATGGTGGTTTGGAGCGGAGGTATTTTGGCAAAGGAACTGGGTTGTAGAGGGTGGTGGAGGCATGGGGATGACTGGGGAAAGAAGCCAGAAGGTGGTAAAGGGAGAGGTCAGCTTCCTGCGCATCTCGCTCGAGCAGCTTCTGATCCGAAATATCGAACGCGCCTCTGCTCACATTGGGATACGAGTCAGGTACGACAAAGTTAACAGTATTATTTATGCTTGAACTCGAGTAATACTCTTTTGAAGCTTCTTTTCGACTTAAGTATTTTTACTTTTTTAATGTTATACAACATATTTGTCATACAGAACTAGTTGCTCTTCCTAATTTAAATCTGAGATTAAGAAACAGTTGATTAAATGCAATATATTCTAAGCGCTAATTAAGTGAATTAACCGAACTTGAATGAAGCAATACATGCTGTATTCGAAAAGTACCCTTACTTTTTATCTTAGAACAATTCATTTGTATCGTACGTTTGGTGTACTTAAATTCTTGTCCATATATTATAGGGGCAAATGTGCCCTATGCGTCGTAAAGGGCGGTGCGATTTTGCCCATAGTGCCATGGAACTCCGAGTTCGCCCAGCTAAACGCGATCGCTGGGGTACCCGTATTGAAAATCCTCTAACCTCGTCAAATAGGGACCCAAATTCATTTTCAGGGGGTCAAGATACCCTAGGGGCAGCCAGAGGGGTGGAAGTCATGCGGGCGAATGCCCCTCAAGATGGCCCTGGACGTGTCCGGGCAGGGGGAAAGGGTGGGTATGGAGGGGTATCCAGGCCGGCCAAAGAGAAACCAGTGCCTAGAAATATAGGGGGTATGCTGAATGATCAGGCTCCAATTTATGTGCCCAGTGTATATACAACTGGTGCATATTAGGTAACATAGATGTCCGGAGTAAATGTACAGTTTTTTTGTAACCTACTGCATTCATTATTTATATGCCTCTCTTGCTGATGTTAGATTTTGGATTTCAGAGTGGTTAAAGACATAGATGCTAATGAAAGACATTTTATTTAGGTTATTCGCAAATCTTCACCAGCAACTTCTTGCAAGTAACTTTCAATTTAGGTCACATATTGCCACAAAAGAAGTAAATTAGAAATATATCGAAATTGAAGAATGTCTTACACAAACACTGCGAATATTTCCGGATGCACATTTCAGCATTGTTGAAAAATCATTATTTTATATTTGCTAGGAAACTATCATGATATTTAGAAATAATATAGCAGCAATAACCATGGTAGTCATAATAGAGGGAATTTGTTTTACTTTAGATTATTTAGAGGAAGTTGCCAAACCATTTCAATTGGTTTTTGTTTTCTTGTACCCGATATGAAAATATTTCCAACAAAAGCGAACAGCAATCACGTAGGTACAGAATAGTGAATTTATAATTAATAATGGTTAGAATGCTGCCTATTTTTGATTGATTTTAGTTACCCTTGGAGCTTATTATTTCTGACCCTTACTAAATTATGGCCAATAATATCATTGATAACAAATTTTCACAAGACAATGAGTTACGACTCCTTATCTAACCAGTATCAGGAACCTGGCAATTTCTTTATTTGAATTCAATACAATTTATTTTGAAATTGAATTCTTACTCTTCTTTGCATAAATTAAAGCCAGTGTTTGGCTAGAATTAAGTAATATGGCATTGCCAAGATAATGCTAAGGTATCCTGTGTAGAACTACAGAACTCAAAATTTGAATGGACATATTACTCTTTCGAGTGAGTGTGCACCCTTACGCCTGCAGGAGCCCTTTCTGCATCAACTGCAACTGAAAAAAGGTATATTACATCTACACTACCCAAAACCCCACATCTGCATCTTTTATATTGATTAGTATCGTTCACCAACTAATGTCATATTTATCATTATTCTTAATTATTTATATCTCGTTATATCATTATCAATACTTTTAACTAGTTGCATCATTACCAATATAACTAATTTATGTCAACATTATTCATATTTTCTCATATTATGTCATCATTAAGGTAGCTTTCCTAGTCAAAGCTTGTCTTAATTCTTGTATCAAGTTCAAAAACGCAACAATAGATTTCAGTCATAAGCAGATAAGTTTTCTATAATATTCTTGATTGAATATTCATACATTCACCTTAATCACTTAAACTTTTGCTTGACCTATGTGGGTTCCCAGGATGAATGTTAGGATAAGCTTTGGGAGAAGGAAGACGTAAACTCAGTTTGAAAAAATTTGATCTGTAATTTTCATGTTGAAGCAAAAGAGAACTTCTGTTTGGTCTTGAAGTAATCTTCAGGAAGTCCGTTTCAATCGTATAAAGGTGCATCTATATTGGTGCGTATGAGGCATTTAATTGCACCACTATGAATTCAGTAACAACCTAACGGGCAACTGATAAATCATTCTGTAACTTTTTAATAGAATCATTTGTGAATTGCTGATTATGACGTCAAACTTTTACTCAGTGATCAGTGAGGGAGGTGATCCTACTGCTCACAGCTGTGCGAATGTTTGAAATGCAAACCAGTGACCTACATCTAGCGCAAGATCCTTATTCTTTGACTAGAACAACCGAATGTACTAAGAAAGAGCTAATAGATGTAATTTTTTACAAATAACCAAAGAGATTTGATAATACTTTGATATATAGCTTCTGCACCTCATCCGTCAATGTTGCTTTGTAAATATCAACGATAATATAGATTTTAACTGCAATTCTACTTTTAATGCAATATTTCTTTCTGTGCATTAAGAATTGCTAAAAGTCATAGTGCCATTGTTAAAAAACTTATTAGCAATTGATTATTTTGTTGAAATTCTTCTACGTTGTTTATTAGTGGTAAAAAATTATTTTTTACCACTAATAATCATTTCTCTCATAGAAGCAAACAATAATTTAGATTCCAAAGCCGATGTGCATTTCAAGCAGTGCATTCAAAAATTCAGCCAACCATACTTGGTCTTACAAGCAATACATTCCTAAGTTTTATTGTTCCATATAAATGCTATCAAATGATGTATCACTAAATATTCGACTAGATCACGTGAGGCAATATTGCAGCATTGATTCTGAATGAAATATTTCTTAGTGCCTAATGAATAGGGCATAAATTTTCTATTTTTTAAGAAATATTCTTAATATTTCAAATTGGTCATATATGCTGTGATAAAGAAAATGTGAGCGCCAATAAATGTTTCTGGTAGATCACATAAAATTTTATAATAACAATTAAGAGAGCTTTCTGTCCAAAATATATTAATTAGTTCTAACATTGTAGTCACGTACGAATCCAAACAAAAAATGAGTAACGAGTAATTTATACCCCATACCATATAAATAGATGAATAAAAATGAAAAATTCATGTGCATAGCCATCCTTAAAAAAACTTTTAAACTGCCAACAAAAATATATTTCATCTAGGATATACTGATTTAATGCAATTTGCAATAATTTTTCATTTTTCATGTATGCTGGTTGCAAATACTTCCAATTTTCTTTAGCGACAATAATCGAAATAATATTTTCTTTTTTAAACAATTGAATCAATTACATTTTGAAAGGTAGTAATACATAGGTACCCTTACGTAACTTACATTATGGTATCACTAATGAAACGTTTCCAATGGTCTTCAAACCCTTTAATACGAAGTCTTGCATAATTTAAATAGTCAAAATCGACAATGGAGTGGCGAGCTTGGATGACTGCCCACACACTCCAAAATAAATGAGAGGCTAAAGCATAGCAATTTATTTGCTTACGCATGCCTTCTAGTCTCTGACAAACGGCAATATTTTCAACATTCTCAAGTAATTCTGGTTTTGCCGAAGATACATAATGTTCGAGAAAAGCTATCTGGTTATCGGAAGTGGGGTATTTGTCCATAAAATTGCAGTCAAACCCACCATATTCATTCCAATGATTTGCAATGTCATACGCTCGAGTATTTGAATTCGAATACTCAAAATCTATGAAAAACACTTGTCTAGAATCATCAGTTAAAAGGACGTTTCCGCTAAGTAGGTCATTATGTGCGAGTACAACTTCATTGATGAAGCTTAAACCATCAGCTTCATCAGCATTTATTACCATGTGTGACTCTTTAAGTTTCAGCTGCGTCAACTCAATGTACCTTAATATTTTTGTAAAATCTAAAGTATTGTACGCCGCTTGCTTTTCAGGTAAATCTTTGAAAGAGATCTTGACTGATATTTCATACCACTCCTCGATTCGCTTCCACACTGTTTCATAAGCTGATTTTTCAAATGAAACAGGAAGTGAGTGCATGCGTCCCAATTCGCGCGCTATCAATGATAATATGTCAGCAGGTTCTCGTTGCCCCATTTGATCAGGTTCAATTGGGAGGCCAGGGAGGAAGCCTTCGACTCTACCATTCTGACATTGGCCATAGTACGGTGGACCAAGACCAAGTTTTCCTAATTCCGCACTGACAACATTATCAGTGTGCCTATCTATGACGATATCAGAGTTTAAGCCGTAAACTCGGACCAATGCACATGATTGGGAATTGCAATCCTGCACTTTGTAGAGCTCATTAGTTATTCCTCCACTTATTTTCTCTATGGATATAGAATCAGAAAACTCTAAGGGTGAAAGTTCACGTGCTATTTGTTCAACATCAGTTAACCTATGTTCATCATCTCGAATGTAAAATGGAAAAATATTCGTAATGTCATTCAACAAAGCGGCTCGATCATCGTGCAGCTGCGGAGGCGGCATATGTTTGCAACCGCTTTAGATGGTTCTGATTGAACGTGACAATGACAAAACAATGAAGACACATCGCACATGTTAAAAATTAACGTTAAGTAAATAAAGTTGAAAAACATTCAACCCAGCTTTAAAATATATAAAAAAATTCCTTGATATTTTCCGACAATCGATGATGTTAGATGGGAACGAGCAATGATTAGGTGCTATTGTCAGGTTGTTGGGACAGGTGCTGATGGAACCAGCCCCTCTCTCCTCTTTTCTACAGAACGCTGGCCCATATATGGAAAGGAAGCAGAGAAGATTCCAACAATTCTTGCCAGTTACCTTTTTAATGCTGGTGAATGCGTATCTCGGGTTTGCGCAGAAAATAGAATATCACTCAATGCAGTGTCAAAAGTTTTCATATGCAGTCCTGCTGTCTGCAACTTCGCTGGTCTACCTGGAGTAATCTTAAGATTGAGTTCATTAGGTGCTTCAAGCTTGCAAGTGTTCGGTCCTTCATGGGTCTGCCAGATTGTCGAAGCGACAAACAATCTCCTATGCAAAGCTTTTCCCAAAGTTTCCTCAGCTGTGTTAGAATTGGATTCAACGGAGAATGATGCTTGTTTTACACTTGATGATGATCACCTTGACATTCACGCAGGTGTAATGACGCTTAATAGCCAAGAGTTTGTAACTGGAAAAGAATTTAGTGCCTCTACTCGGTTGCCTCCAATATCGATTTATCGCTGCACTGTGAGATATGAAGACGGCCCAACATTTCTCGTCCTGTCTTGTCCAAGTCTTAGCTATATAAGTGCTATTGTGAAGCATCCATTAACTCAAGAAAAATCAAGCTATGTATTCCACCTATCGGAAAGCAGCATTGTAAACAGCACTGAATATGCACCATTGTTGAGAAGCGAATTAGGTCATCACATTGTTGTAAACGACCAAGGAACGTGTCAAATTCATCATGTGACGATGGCCATGAATTCAGTTGAGTTGAATGCACTTGCACCTTCAATGTTTCCACTCCATTCTGCTCTTCGTAAACATTACTGCTCGGCAAAACCTGCTTCGAGGCATGCCGAAACATTTACCCAAGCGGAAATATTTATGAAAGTAATGCTATTTCCCGCTACTAGGCAGATATTCGATTTTTCTGCGACTCCTGAAAGTATTGATGTTGATAAGGTGAGAGCAGCCACTTTATTACTCTCTGAAAAAGTTTCAACAAATATAAATGAAAATTCTGTTTCTTTCGTTGATGCAGATGTTCACAATGAAAATAAAGTTTCTGATATCATTACTTTTAATGAGAGCCACCAAAATGGCTTAGATGAGACTGCAAAAAGTAAATCTAAATCTAGCTTTCATAAAGAAATGTTACACAATAGCAGAAATATTGCTCATCCATCTGCATTGTATGCAGAGGATATGGAATCCTCAAACAACGCCAATTTTGATGCTGCAGCGCGTCTACGCTCTCGGCTATCAATTAATAAGCCAGAATCACTAGAAAAATTTAGCCAGTGTACAGCAAGTTACCAGTCCACACATATATCAGCTCTGTGTAAACCTAAAAATTCTGAAAGTGAACTAAACCGATTTCCACCTGGAAGTCGACTATATTTCCTTGGAACAGGGTCAGCTGCTCCTTCAAAAAATCGTGGTTGCAGTGGCTTATTGCTCACAATAGGGCCAAATAAGCTCCACCAATCATTGCCAGTTGGGCCACCTTTAACATTGTTGATGGACGCTGGGGAAGGGACATTTGGCCATTTATGCAGGCTATTCGGATATGCAGACACAATCGAGCTGTTAGGCAAACTCGATGCAATATGGATTAGCCATAAGCATGCAGATCATGTCACTGGTCTATGGCGATTGCTTTCTATTCGATCCCATATGAATCCTATCTCATATAAGATTCCTGTTATTGCCCCGATGTCTGTTCTAACATGGCTGTCTAAGTGTAATTCTATATCTCCTTCAATGTTGAACTACATTCCAGTAACTTTTCAAGATGAGATGAACTTTTGTTTGCACCCAATGTACGAGTTTCAGTCAGTTCCAGTCCATCACTGCTATGAGTCGTCTGGGTTAGTTATATCAATCAGGCAACACTTGCTGCCAAGTAATGTGCTGTCAGTCAATAAAGTTTTACTTGTGTACAGCGGAGATACTCGACCTTGTGAGGCCCTGATTCGTGCTGGACTTTGCACTAGAGTTCTTATTCATGAGGCCACATTTGACGATACTCGTTCGAAGGATGCCGTCAAGAAGAGACACTGTACTGTTGGGGAGGCAATTGATGTAGCAAAAAGAATGGAAGCTCAAACTACCGTGCTAACTCATTTTAGCCAGCGTTATCCACGGATTCCAAAGCTGCAAACCGATCAAAATGTTGCAGTTTCATTTGACGGAATGGTCGTTGACCTTGAGAGCATTGATGGATTGCATGACATCACCAGTTTTATTTGCCGGGTCATTCGGGACAAGGTTGATGATGGCATTATCGATTGAGCTTTTTCGTTGAAATGAAATCAATTTTATATGCAGCAATATGGGTATATTTAATTCAATTTTACCAAAAAGTAGTTAATGTGTTGTATTCGAAAATTTTGGGATATGACGAATTATAATGAAAATGAAATACTTCAGTGCCGAATAGAAATAATATATTAATTATTCCAGTATGCAGTAGTTAATGAAGTTGTGTAATATGAGATCAGCAGAAGCGAGATTGCAAAAAGTTTGTATTTCGGAGCTCTGTGCACTAATAATTGACCTTGTAGTTTTAAATTGTAGTCTTCAAAGCCTCTAATTTTACCTCCTGGTATTAAGATAACTCTTATCAAATTCGTGCAATATCTCATGTGCAGTATACTCATTTCCAAATTAAGTATTATGAACATTTTAGCAATCTCATGTTTATATCTCTGTTAGACAACATATCATGTTATTGACAATACTGAATAGGAATTAAAGCTAATTTTAGGGAAACGACAATGGTCTCACTTACACGAAAAAAATTTCCATTGGGAAAGAGTTGTGTCAGCTTCCTATCAAGTCAATCATTTTATTCAGGAAAAATGAAAATCACCTAAAAATTAATGACAAAAGAGCTCAGAATAAAAATTAGCTGCTTGAATTAGTGTTAATAACATTAATTAGAGCATTATCTCTACAAAAATGGAAATGACTTGTGTGCTTGAATAATATCCATCTTCCACCCCATCCAAATTAAAAGTACTGTGTATATTTACCCTGAAAAAATAACCTGACTCGTAGGTCTTCTATGCCTCTCTCAAACACCAATCATATTGGATTAGTAAAATGTGTGTGGAGAAAATGTCCAACAGCCCTAGTCCATGCCAAAGGTTTCCTTAAAAAATGTAGAGAACAAGATTAATCAGTTAACATGCATGTTTTGTAAAATACTTTCTTTAATTAACTATTCTAACTTACTTTCATAGGCTCATTAAAATCAATTTCCGTTCATGATTATTTTCACAAGTGTCTCAAGAATATATTTAAAAATTCACCAAGATACATTTAGTATGCAAATCAATATTAGTATCATTTTTATCCCCCCAGAGTAAAACAGAACAAGTAGTTAAAGATGCACTAAACCTATCCATTGGTAATTGCTCCGTTATTTGGGGCAGATAAATATGTTTCAGAGCAAACATTGTAGTCTATAAATGACATAAAAGCTTTCCCATCTTCATTTTTTTCAGTCTCCACTTATAATCTTATTCATTTGCATTAATTCTACATTTGACATCATAATATTTCCAAATTATTCATTAATACCAGACAATTTCACTCTAGGCTTACAATTCTCAAAGGTTTGATAGTTTCCATCCTTCTTAGCAAGAAACTGCATATTCATATCTGTGGACACTTTCAGGCCAATATTTTGTGTGTTAGAAGTACAAACAATTGTAATATACATAAGAGATTCACTTTTAGATTATCAGCATTATTCTTGATCAATCCAGCTCAATTCTACCAGCCAAGTCTCAATCTTAAGTCAATCTAAATTAATCAGATTTGATCAGATCAGGATCAGATTGGAACTGGATTGAGATTCAACACAAACTTCTTTCTGGAAAAGAAAGAGAAACTGAGGCTGGGATATGTTAAAAAATTTTCAGCATCTTCCATATATCTACAAATTGACAATGCAAAATAGCAGTAACTGAAGAGAGGTTACATATTAAAGTGACTGCTAAGTGACAAAGGACATAGCAAGATGATATTTTTGAGAAAACAAATGAGTTGTCAAAATTTGTTTTTAAGATTTGAATCGAATTATGAATAGATGATCTGAGAATGTAAATCAGATTATGAGACAGTTTTGAAATGAAAAAGAGTAGTGAACTTTTTAAAACTTTGACTTAACTTCACTTCCATCTGAGTTTTAATATAAATTGCCTCAACAAAAAAAGTATTAGCCATAGAGTGCTAATGTGCAATGATGTGGAATGTTCATGCAGCTTCACAGCACCTAAAATACCTTTTTGTACAATTAGAAGTTAGTCATATAATAAAAAAAGGATGAAAACTAAAAACTTAAGTTCATCTCTAGCAAAGTAATGCTCATTTCTCTTTCTGACAAACAGACAAACTGGTAACATACCTGTACCCATTGCAAAGTCCTGAAGCAAGCAATATAAGTAGTGATGCAGGTAATAAAGTACAAAAAATGTCATCCATGCATCAATTAACTTTGCAGTCATAAAAATCAAAATCTTTATTCATTTATTGCAATAATCAGCTAAAATACTGAGTTTAGTGGGTCGTTTTAAAAACTGTTTACCCATTTAGAACTGATAGCACTGATACGCTCAGAATTTAAGTTTAGTTAAAATTTACAGGTCAATGAAAAATTTTGTTATAAATATTTTATGCAAACAAAGTAATGACCATCACAAGTTAAGTTCAAGGAAAATTTACAAAATTCTCTTTAATTAATTAACCTTTCTACAATTTATTTATTACATCTAGGCTTAAGTTACAAACTATGCCAAAAAAATGTAGCTAAGTTTGTAGATTTAAATGCAGAGAATAGATGTCAAAGTTACTCTGACACTATTTCATTGAATGCATTGGAAAACTGTTAGAAATTAACTCCCTTAGGGATTAATTCTGTTTTTATAGTTGCTGTCAGCTTTCACTTATGACATTCCAAGTAAATTGGTTGCACAGATGCTAGTAGGATTATATATTTTGTGTTAATGAATGTAGCTCACTTCTATGAACACAATTAGTACATGATAAATACACATATTTCTGTTGCAGTTTCTTGTACTTTGCTGTGTTTTGTGCTTCTAACAAAAACTAATATAAATTTCTGTTTTAATGCAGTAGCCATACAAATTTTAATGTATGTAGGATATAGTATTAGAGAAGATGATTCTAAAATAGTCAAAGTATGTGATGAGTTTAAGGTTTTTTAATATTGTCCATTGCAACCTATTGTACTTCATTTAAGTGAAAGAATCATTTTTATTTAGTTTTATTACTTGTATTTAACACTCACTAAGTAAATGTAGCTAAAATTGGAGTAGCTAAGTTTTGTAAGTGAGTGGATCTTCAAGTAAAAGCATTCAATGTTTGGTCTAGTGACTACAACATAAAAGCTAGCTTTTAAGAGCATATTTAATTGTGCAGTTGAACTATAGTTTAGTATTTTCTGTTAACCTAAAATAGTGTTCATAATTAAAAAAGCATAAAGCAGCAATACAGTATGACCTTTTCCATTATGTCTTGGAGTCACAAAAGTATTACGGGTTTAATTATTTATCAAATAGAAAAAGTTTCTTTTAAGTCAGCTTGATTTGTTTTGTTTTGAAGGCCAGCATATAATTTTTTTCACCTTTAAACTGGGTTTTCTAAATACTAGCCTGTTAAATTCATGCAAAAAAATTTGTTATATTTTACAAAGTTTTTTTTTAAATTAATCAATGGGTTAACATACTATAGTTGCATTAAAAAGTTGCAGTCTGGCAGTAGTTTAAAGAAAAAATCAAAAAGTTAATATGACCAGTTTTATCATCAAGTGATCCACTAAGTATCCAAAACCTTGTTTAGCTCTGCTATATAGACTTGCATATATTTTCCTCATTTCTTCTCCTAACTGTATGAGAAATTTATATATAATGTATTATTTTGGTCTTGTCAAGATTTTTCTGAAAGTGAATAGCATCTTACAAGACTAAAATAGGAACAAATTCTTGTTTGCTAATGTGCTGACTTCGGAGGCATTGTGTGTAATTCTGGTGCCACAAATATATTCTAATGAAAACTGCCAGAAAAATAGAACCAAAGTATTTGAGACATGCATGTGAACACTTTCAAGTGTGCTACTTGACAAAGATTAGTGTAATACAGATGCAGGCACTGAATAATTAGTTTTATATGAAGACATTGGTGGTAGATCAATGTATCATCTCTGGACTGGTCTCACATAAATCTTCTGTTCAAACTGAACATTTTGTTATGAGGTTTTCAAATTCACTGATGATTAAAGTTTGTTGCATGAAATAATATTTTCTGTGCAGAGCTAAAAATTGAAGGATGCAAGTTTAGGTAGCAGATTCTCTTGAATCATAACAATGAAGGCATTTGATATGGTTTCATCTTTCTCTGTGGCTGGCATTATCCACCAATAAGAACTGAACGTTTCAATCGTTATAAATATTTTGTTCCCTTTTATTTCTTTTCATGCTAAAAGTTTGCCGTCGATTTCTTTGCTAGAACAATGGATTTTCAATTTAGTCACATGTTCCATTAACGGGTCTTAGTTGGATCATTTTTAAGATGCAAATAAGTCGGAAAAACTCGTAAAAAAGTTAATAAATTTATTTTTAATCGATTTATAACGACATTCCTCATTTTTGAAGTCAACAAACCAAACTGGCAACCGCCTTTTCTATTCATAGCGCTATAATATACGAAGAAAAGTATTTGATTGTGAAATTGATGTCATAAAATAAGTTTTTTTGACTCCAGGCGGAAAATCATGAGCGATCCGCCGCATCCTCGGTCTCAGGCAATCAATATTATTCGAGCATTGATGCCAAAAACCACGAAATCTTCAGCATCAGGCATTCCCGATGGCGTGCCAAATGTTACTGAAAGCTTTGCATATTTGAAAGAAATTCGAAGTAAAAATGCTTCGAAGCTCTCTCGATCGAGCCAATCTGTCCTTCGTGGGAACAGATCCGGCCTATCCTTACATGAATCGGTCGTTGCAAAGGATCGCGATGGTAAACATAACATTGGGTCTTTCTGGGCGAGTGCCAGAGTTTCTCAAGTCGGCAACATGACTCCAGCATCCAGTACAGCAGCATCCACTCCTGGTTCGTTTCCAGATAGCACTCCAGGTGCAACTCCTCCGCAGCATATTGAGGATATGTCTTCGAATGGGAATTGTGATATGCTGGAGTATAGCAATTTTAAATCCACAAGCGAAGAAACTCATGTACCTAAAGGAGTTGTTGCTGGGAGAAAACTTGATTATATTCCTGTAAATTTTGGTTCGATAGCGCGAACCACATCAGTGGGTCATGCAGATGAAGAAGGGTTTAACTTTGCAGCCCCATCACCTTCTATCCCTGCTCTGATCAAGAAGCGTTCTCCTGACTTCATTTTTTCTAATCTAGAAGAATCAATGTCAGCAGGGGTTGCATCAAATCCATCGAAACAAACGTCAACGCAGAGTCTTGAAATTTCTAATGTGGACAAGAGTGTATTGTCCAAAAATGTTAAACCAAAAATTGATGGAAAGTTGAATATAGTTATTCCAGAAAAAGGCTCTAATAAATCACCCATTGGACATGATGTCGTTATTAAAGATCAAGAAACAAAGAAATCTGCAACTTCAATCCAGAAGCGTCGAGCTAGTAAGAAAGTGACGAGATCTACAGACTTTTTAAAAGATACTGAAAAAAAGAGTAATTTGATTGGTGAAGTTCAACGCAAAATGAGTCATTTAGAAAAAGGTGTCCAAAGAGAACATCATGATTCCCATGAAACAATGGAAATTGCATTTGACACTAGTGTAAATAATAATGAAGATGATCGACAATCTGTTTCTTTTCCTGAAGGGATGTCAGTTCAAAGTTATGAAGATTTGTCCAAAAATTCACTGCAAGAAAATATGAGGAACAATGAGGAATTGGACATTGGAAAATTATCATTGGCAGCCCCTCCTAATGACTCTGAATTTTACGATAATAATAAGGATGTGAGTAGTCTTGATGTATCAGATAGCGATTTCAATTCTGAGACACTCAAACCTAGCCTTAACACAAAAAATGAAAATAAAAATAATCTCAGAAAATCTTCGAAAATCCCAAAGCAAACTTTTGAAACGAAGCAAATGAAAAAGCCAAATAAGAAGTCAAAAGTTAGAGAAATTCCTGAGTCCTCCGATAGCCCCGACTTTGCTGATAATGAGGAGAAGCACAATACTCAAAATCTAAATTCATTGAGAGAAAATGCCACAACAAAACAGGGCAAGAAACATGCCACTCCGAGTCCTAAAACCGCTATTTCCCCTACTGACAATTTTCAATCCGAATATCAATTCACATTATCTGATTCAAGTGACTTCAATATGCACGGAAATTTTGATAATCTTAGCGAACCCGAGGAAGTACATAATTCCCCGAAAATCGGCGAAGCCAATGGAAAAAGAAAAGATAGTAATAACGCTTTCCCTGATAAAAAGAAACATCCAAGTTTAACCGATCATGATAAAGATAATAGCGAAACTGAAATGGAATTCAGCATTGTATCTCCTATAAAGAAGAAAGTTAAAAAACGGTCAAAGCAAGTTCTCAGTACTCCTTCAGAAGGTAGTATAGATTTTGATAATATCATTGACAATGAAAATAGTTTTCAAATATCCGAACCAAAAAGCAGAAAGAAGATTGTTCCTCCGAAAAAGAGTAAAAAGAAATTTGAGAGAAAAATGGAGGAAATAAGTACAGTTTCGGATATTTCTACACCACTTGCTCGTCGGCCTCGATTCACCGAAATACAGGTAAAATTAATTGTGTGTCTGTTTGAATTTTTTTCAAATACTTTACTGCAATGTAGAAAATATATATGATATGGTCATTATCATAGGATTAATTGTAAATTTCTGTCCCATTTGTAATTTAGAACATTTCTACTAACTAGTGCAATTACTAACTTCTCACACAGATTTGTTACTTGAAATATTTCCATTCCTTCAGTATAATTTTTTCCAGCGAGAATGATTTTTACTTTTATTGCTTATTGAATCACTGTGCGTTAGATTCCCATTCGAAAAAATATTTTTAGAGCTGTTCTAGTGTTATTTCGAGATGAGAGTATTGCATTTTACCACTCGTGCGTTGGCGTACATCATGTGATTATTTAATGTACTTCTTTTTTCATCTTTGAGTAGAATAGTGGGATATAACTAGCAGTAGCGTTAGTAAAAAGGAACATTACTGGATGAAAATCCAGTTAGCATCTTCTGAGGTTTTTTCAAATAGCTGTAGAGTGACAGTGAAGTTTATCAAGTAGCATCTGTATTGTTATAGCAAGTGTGAAGAATGGTCCACTGAAAAAATGAATCTTAACAACAATAAATATGTTGCTAATCAATGAGGATTGAAAGGAGGAAATATATACTGTGATGACTTTCAGCTCATAATAATATCCTACTTTCATATTGCTACAGAATAATTAATAGAAGATTGAAAATAGATTTGAGCAAATTTGGTGGGCAATTTTACACTTTCAACGATATAACTCCATTGCATTAATATAGTGTGCATTATCTTTTGTTAAAATTAAACTTATAAAATCATTTAGAATTCTAAACATGGGCTTTCTATTTTTACTTGAAGGATATAACAGTGAAAAGAAACGCAACTCCCGGAGTTAGACGCAGTGGACGAAATCGAATGCAGCCTTTAGATTGGTGGCGTAGCGAGAGGGAAGTATACCAGAATACTGGACCTGCAGGCTCAGTACCTGAGGTTATAGGAGTTGAAAGGGGGGGGATTACCCCCAAACCTACTAGGTATAAACCTTATTTGCTTGTAGATCAAGTTCAATCTGGTTTGCTTTATTTTGTAAAGTCTTCTATGTTCAATTGATCTCCAAACATTTCCAGTGTAATACAGTTGTGAAAAACATTGTCAAAATGTTTAGACTCAGTCGGTCTTGTTTACGGTTATTTGCTAGCAATTGCTAATACTTTTATATGTGAAATATTTACTGTATGAATGGTGGCATTCTATCACATTCTGCCAACAGAGATCAGAATTTGATTCTTGCAACTGACTATTGCCTCAGTGATAATGTTCACATTTTGACAAATATTTCAAGTCAGTAATATTTTCTTCAATTAAATGTAATTTTTGTGATATCTATACTCAATATAATAGATGGCTGTGATTTTCAGGTTTAAAAGAAAACCTATGGAGTCAAAACCTCCTCGCACTCTAAATACTAAGAAGACAAAAGATTCATACAATGCAACCAATGAACTAGCACCAATGCCACTTTCGGAGCTACCTGCTTTACCTAGGGGAGGGCGTTATATGCGCATGGAAGAAACATGTTTGGTCTTTAATGTTGATGAAGATCAAGAAGAAGAAAGACGTAAGTTCATTACAGCAATAAATTTTTTTATCAGTCAAGGTCATTGTGAATACACCTACTGCAGAATTTAGTGTTGATAACATAATTTCAGTAGTTCCGAATCATGTACGTGTAAATTAATATTAATAGCCGCATTTTCCAACTTGCACACTATTTGTAGAAATTCATTAATATGAATTTCTGCACTTCATCTGTGATGGCATGGACCTCAGAAGTAACTTTATCTCCCACAAAATGGTTGTAGTGCCCCTGATTTGTCATGAGATTTTTAGTGGCCTATATTAGTTTATACTTTAAATATTGTGAGCAGTGTAGAGGCTTAAGTCATCTCTAGCTAGTATTTTCCACCAAATATAATGCCAAAGGGATTTAAAACGAATATAGCCCATGCATTTAAATGTTACCCTGTGCGGATTCTATTTTAAGGATGTAACTTTTAAAAATATGATACATTAGACAAATGCAAATTAATTATTTTACTTAATTTCTATTATGTCACCATGATGTTGTTTCCAGGTATTATGTAAGTATTGCATTATATTTGAATATCACATTACAGTGTTATACAAACAATAAACTTATTTTGCATTTCCTCTTTGATGCTAGCACTAAAGATGTGTCATATTCAAAGAATATTATAATCTGACCTAATTCATACTTAGACTACTGTAAGTCATGGTAATTTGAAAATCTAAGTGTATCTTACTCGGGAATTGCAATCGATTCATTATGACCCGAGTCCTAGCTTTTTATTGCATTCGCGTATCTTTTAGAAGTAATCCACCATAAGATTATTGATTTTAATGTTAATAAACTGTGACTAGAATTTTTTATGGTTACATCTCTTTTGATATTATTGCATATCTAACATGTATCCATATGTCTTTAATATGAATGTTTCTATATTAATAATGATTTTTCGCACTTAATGCAGATATCATCTTTCGGAATGAAAGGTTGTATTTTCAGAATCTTGAATTGAGTGAAGACGCACATGGTGGTGCTGAACCGTGCCAGGTTTGCTTTATTTTTGCATACATTTTCTTACAGTTGCAAATCATGTAATCATCCAATGAAAAGTGAGCAATTGTAGCAAAGTAATTTTTTTCGTATGGATTTCGTGGGTCAATTTATATTTAATTAACCAAGATTAAAATGGATTATCAAATTTAATAGTTGAGATTACTGTGAAAACCAATATCTGATACATTTGTTTGTGGAATATTGGTACTTTTTGTTTTATGAACATGTAAAATCGCAGCATTACTTATAAAGTCCTATATTGTAGTTAAATGATAATTCTACTGGCTCCTTCAGGCTGCCCGAATGTTTGTCACATCAGGGGCTGCAGCTTGCGGATTGTCTTCTTGGTCTACAGGTAGAATTGGCCATACAAATTTAATGTAGAAAAATTTAGAATAATTCATAATTGTACCCATTTCATAAATAGTAAGCTAAGTTGGATAAAACGAATTCGCTTTTAATGGGTTTCTACTCATATCAGATAAATGATAAAGTCCCGATTATTTCAAGTTAGCTTCGGATTTTTTATTGTAACAAATTTGTCGGTACCACCGCATCATTCCGTTAAACCCGAAGTATACTGTACGAGTCTCTTCAGATTTTTGTGCAGCAATATTATATTTCGAATACAAATATTAAATATATATTTAATTCCACTATCGGGACAGCTTTTACTTCATTACAGCCTCTTTAGGCAGACTCCATCACTGTATTGTAGCTGTATGGGTTGTGTGATGATAGCTGTCCTAACTGTGAAATGCTCTTAACAAATTCTTAGAGTTTTTCTGACATAGCAGTTTATACGCTATATCAACTCGCAAACCGTTGATTTTGCTTTTCCCATCGACTTTGGACGATGTTAACACTTTACTCCTCTTTCTTAACATAACATGGAATACTGCATTAAGATACTAGCTATTTCAGGCAAAATGAGTATTTTTTTGTATCAATATTCATGTAATAAAAATTTTATGAAACATATATTATTCATATTTTCTATTTATTCATGCATTACATTATTTTCGCAAACATTGGATTTGATAAATGAGATAGTCATTTGTGCGAAGTTCAGCTGCAGATTTCAGGATATTATGAATTATTTCGGTGGCCTCAACAGTTTTGTCAGATTAGAATTTTACTGAGTATGAGTTGAAAACGAGTAATTCAATTTCAGGTGCCCTTACTCTCCCCCCAAATGGAATTAAAGAGGCTGAGAGAGTGGGCAATCATACACAACTATACTGGATAATGGGATGTAGGCCCCTTGCTCTGGAACTAGCAATAGGAAAGGCAGGAACGGAGGGGGGTAGTGCCCAAGAATTTGACCCTGTAACAGCTCAACGGTACTTATTGTCCCCTGGGGATCATTTTTTTATCCCTCCAAGCAATCTGTATCGGCTCGAAAATCACTCAAAGGATGTTGCAGCCCAAATTGTATGGACGATTCTCAATGTGAGTGTTTCAATTGAAAAATGGATTTCATTGTTTTTTCATTTATCACGCTATTTTGTTTGCCAAAAGATTTCTAATAATTGGAAAACCAATACTGATTCAATCTGATCTATCAAGTCAACACTTTTTAAGATTTAAATTCATGATATGATACATGCACAGAATATATTTCACGGAGCACGTATGTTCTGTCGCAGAAATGAAAAGAATAGAACTTGTTTAGAAAAATATTTCCAGCCCTGTGACATTGTTCGATGTCATAGATTCTGTAGGCAAAATAAAGAAATAACTACTACAAACTGATAAGTTCATAGTTGTTTGAAAACTTTTCAATTTTTCACTAGTGAAATATTTCCTCAGAAAAATTGGTTCTCTTAGCTTGTTTTATCCTTTTTTGCCATCATGTTTGTTGTCAAGTTGTTCAAGCATGTAATGTATTTCTCTTCTATAAGAATTGGCCTGTTGATGGTTTAAATTTGAATGACCATAATGGGCTCAAGAGTGGGACCAAGCCCATCGAGACTTTTGATTATACGTGTCTATTTGATTCTCTTCTAAAAATTACAAACATTTATATAGAGAATTCTAATTTATGATGCATATCCAATTATTATTTAATGTGTAGCCGCCCACAGCAGGATAGCCGGTAATAAGCTCAAAATGCTTGGAATAAATTGCGGTCGTTTATTATGGATATCTTTTTGCTGCGGATTTCAAGTACAGACGAACTTGATCATATGGAATAATTTCTCGAAGAAAAATTTCCAACTCTTTTAACGCTATGTCCATTAAGTACTATTGCAGTTGGCGTCTAGCAAAGCCTGGAGTACAATTAGCGAAATCTGAGCAATTAAATATGCAGAACTTATTTTAACGAATGAGTGTGGAGAAATTCATCCTATTGAAATGTTGAAAGATTTCATTGGTGGATTCCAGGTTTTGCTAGAAGCACTTTCGCATTTCGTTTTATCGCAATTGAGAATATATATAATTCTGCTGTTCCGATTCAATTCCTTCTAATTTGATTTGAGCTTCAACATGTTGCCGAATTGAACTCGCGCATAATTGGATATGAAAATTAAAATTTTTAATAATTCACTCTAGCATGTGCTATTTTCTCTAGCATCTCATCAAAAATTTCACCTGTACCTATTAGTGGCCAAAATCGTTATTGATCAAACAGAATTGTAAACTTATCGGCTTATGTGATTTTTAGACATGCATTAACCCTTCTGTTGGTGTGGTAGAATCTTTTAGTTTGCCTATGGTAGAGTTTTACCAGCTCTAGGGAGATTCTACTGAATCAAATTGTTTCTTCCTTCAATTACAAATCATGGCCAAATATTCAAGTACTTATAGTGATGGTAAAAAAAATTCATCCTGTTTATGGACGACTCAATTTTTCAACGTAACTGGGGTAGACATCAGTATTGCAAGATTGATATCAAATAAAATTGAACCCAATTGCGACCAACTTAATTCGTCATAAGCTATTCTGGTTGCATGAATGAAAACATTTTGTCCAGCGAAGTACACGGAAGAGAATATTGGATGCTGTCATGAAACAATACTGCTATCTAATGCTTTGAGAAAAACGATTTATTTAAACTTTTGTAAGGAGCCTCTGTTGCTTGTTACAGCTCATCGTTTCCTAACACTTGGATCATTTGGATTTCAAATACCAACACAGCCCCAGGGGTGATAAGATCATTCAGGTGTCTGTCACCATATGCAAGTTCTGCACGAAAAAGCATCATAGAGTTACTGCCACATAAAAAACAAATAACAGATGCAATAACAGATTCATTGACTAATTATGGCGTAGAACTGAAGTAAGCACTTATAATGCACTTTACGAACCAGGAAAATTTAATCATGTGTTACTTAGCTAGGAATTATTTAGTTCAAAAGAAATCTCAGCAAAAATTAAACTGCTTAAAACTTTTTTCATTTTACAATGAGATTTTTCATAGCATCGATTGTACTTAATACATATTTGTAGATAATATTAAACTTAATACATACCGCTAGGAATGAACAGCTGCCAATGGTCACCTTCTTTCATCATTTGCATTGCCTCTGAATTCGATATTAAGTAAAAATGTAATCAAACAAGAAGAAAGCGTTGTCAAAGGAACGATTTTAGTATTGTACCTGTCCATCCCTTGATGACCTGCAAATGAAAGAAATGACGAAACAAGATTTTCGGTAATAATTTTTCACGAAAAATTCGGTTTAATATTTCATTTTTTCGCATTAGGCATCTTCCATTATAAATGTATTAGTCTATACAGCTTTGAATGCATACCTGATTTGGAGCAAAAACAGCTGGCTCCCCACGCTTAAATGAACTGTCGAACTCTTCACCCTTCGGTAAAAGCACATAAATAATGTACAGCGATACCATACATATACCTTTAATAAAAAAATTTACCTCAATCGTCGTACCGGAATAGTGGCATTCGCAAGGCGTCGATATCGATGGACTTCGACCATGTTCGTCCCCACTTTTTATGATTTTGTACTGCAGACCAGAAGCAAGTTCGACGACACCTTCTTTCTCTTTGTTTAATGCAAGAAAATCAAGGCCGGCCTAAGATAAAAGACGAATATTATACTAGAATAGTCTCAAAGCTTGTTGCAGATCTGTCTTTTCGGGAATAATAAGCGACCTGTGTAGTACCAGCAAGCACGCGAGAAAGAGAGAAGAGTACAAGAGTTAAAGTGGATAGAAACGAAGAGAATTTCATAACTTATTATTAATTTAGAAATTCAGATACGCCTATTTGCTTCGTTAAAACTATCAACACAATAGACAAAATAAATTTTTTCGCTATGCTTTTCATCTAAAACTTACTATAGCGTAGTATACCCGAATCGCAGATCAAACGGATTGCCCCTGATATAAATAAGTACGAATTGAATTTAATGCACGTCAACTTACAGTTCAGCTATATCCGATCATAAACCCATCCAAATAAAAAACCGCGTAAATTAGATCATCTGATTAAATTAAAATTTTATTTTAATCAGGGCTAGATGTAATCAAAAACCTTGCAACCTTGCTTGTATAGCTACTTTTTTCATTTTTTTTAATATAACTTTAACTGTACACTAAATGAACATGTCATTTAGACATGTCACCAATGAATAGTTATGGTACAGGTAAACAATAATATGTATGTAACAGGTCACAAAAGATATGGAAAGAATATTATGGGCTTACAATGAACATATGTAATACAATTTCTTCAGTATTATTGATGAATAAACAAAGTGGCTTAGAATACCAAGAAGATAATCATAATTTGAGTATCAGTTGTTGATTTACTTTCAAGCTCCAACTGTATTCATACAATCTATTACACATATGATCATAAAAATGGAGGATTCAGTTTGTTCAACCAAAAATGGCAGCTTGATTTTATTATAATGCAACCTATCAAGTCCCAGCCTAATCTTATTTTTTGGTTTTGCAATATGTGGGCAATATTGTATTAGAGTTTTAATTTCCGACAACCTCGTCCACCAGATATCTATTCAATGCTTCCATTTAATAACAAAAGTTATGTTGCATCAAAAAAGGTGGAAAACAGGATTAAATCTAACATAAGCTGTTTCATTAGAAAAATTTGATATTGTCATGATCAAATAGTTCCATTATGGAATGAAAACTTTTACCACAATACATGGTAGATTATTTTGAGTAAGACTATAAACTTTGTTAACAAATTTATCTCAGTAACATTTAAATACAACCTTTACTGAAATAGTGGTTACAATGCATGCCTTGCTTTCTTGACCAATAGTTATATGGAGCTTCATTTCTATCGTGTATTATGATTTTTTACTTTTAATATAATATGACTCCAAACAACATTCATTTTTTTACCTTTGTATTATAGACAAGTAATATGAAAGTAATTTATGACCTTAAAGCAATAGTTATTATCTCAAAAAACTATATCCTTGTTAGGAACTGATTTGTACGCCGTACTTTCTATTCGAAGATATTAGTTATAGTTTGGTGTATTAGTTTGTATTTGAGTTAAGTCGTTAGCATGTCATGTAATGTGTTGACAAGATTCACTCTCGGCAATACATGATGGAATTAGTCTTATATACTACTATACAATACTTGGGTGATGTTCTTGTTTATTTTGGAAGTACAATAGTGTATCGAAGGATTCTAACAATCCTGCATGTTCTGATATTTGCTTTGTAAAAAGTAAAATAGAGAAAGCAAAACAAAGCGCACAGTGCCAAATAAGTAATAATAGATAATGAAGCAAAAAGAAGCTACAGTATAAGGATATACCAAACAAGTGAGTAACAAAGCAAGCAACGAATGGGTGAGGCTGCTTGCAGTAGACAGTGGAACACTGCAAAGAGATAGTGTAATACAAGAGAACAGACGAAATGAATTGTGTCAAGTAAAACAATGTAACTTTACAATTTGGAAGGCAGCATAGCCGGATAGTAATTATGGGGATATTATTGTATCATTCGGCAGAGATATTGTAGATGAAACGAAGATATTGGTTGAAGAAACTCACAAAATAATTTAGAAATTGTGTCACAAATAAAGAAATTTTTCAAGGTTCACTTGGATATAAGGAATTTGCGAGAGAAAGTTCTGGTATTGGTTGAATTTTTTTTCCGAATGCAGACAATGTATTTTGACATCTTCAGCTTTGAATATTTCTTGTTCAAATGACTTTCCACACACCATTAATTTTTAGCTCACAATATTGAACATTACATGGTAGCTTTATTTTTATCAGAATTAGTAAAATTTAGTGCCTCCTCCACAATCCTACTGTAGAATATGAAATTAGCTTCGATGCTAACATTATGTCATTTCTGCCTGGGCATATAATTAACATTCTTTTCATCCATTTTATGTGATTATTAAGTTTGCATATGAATTTCAAACGAACTGAAAAAAATCCGTTACACTGCCTTGATAGTAGTACTGCTTTCGACCAATGAACTACCTCCAAATTACATACCTTTTCCCGACCTGCTGAGGTGGTACTATCAATGTTTGAAGTTTTAAAAATATATAACATGTATTTCTGATCTGTTCAGGTACCATAAGTTAATTTTTTAAATGGAACACTTAATGACTAAAATTCAGTACATGGTGACAGTGGTTGCATGCAATTGCTTCAGAAGAGACAGTCAGACGAACAAGGATGTTTGTTATAAAGAAGCAAATTTTAATTCGCACCAAATCAGACGAAAGGTATCATTCAGTATTGAAAAAAGGAAAATCGAATGGACATAGTTCTTATATTTAGAATTCATACAAGCATAAGGGCCAATAATCAACTGTATGACTATGCCACTAGTTTGAAATTTAAAGTTCACTGTTTCCTAGCACTTTAAGGAGTTGTAATTCAAAAATAAGTACTGCACCAGGAGTAATCAGCTCACTGCGACGCTTGTCACCGTATGCAAGTTCTGAAGGAAGAGAAAAAAGAGTAAATGATTCAAAATATGAATAGTTTGATATTTTACCACTGTATTTTATCCAAATTTTTTCCAATCATTAAGCTGAAATCAATCATCAGACACAACTTTTAGATTTTAAAAGCATAAACCAAATCAAGAGGAATTTATTAAGAAATTTGAACTAGTATTCAATATTGATTGTGGAGAAATTACCTGAAAATGGCTAAAATCCGAGCTGCAAATAGATTTTTTCAAGTTTTAACAATTGCTCAGCATATGTTGGAATGCTTATTAATTTCTCGTTTCTTTATCATCTTTTTCATTTTTATCATCTCAATATTTTTTTTCTTTTTTATATATTTTCAAGAGTTCTCAAATAGTTTAACTTCGATTGAATTCAAAATAAATTCAGCACCATCCAAATAGAATTGACCGGAAACAGACAAAAATCAAATCTACGTATGTAACGAACTAAATTAATTACTTTTGCAACTTGATGTAACTATAGATTTTTTCCAGTGTTTCAGAACTTCCCTGTGTTAATACTACTATTTACAGCTTATTCGTTAAATTTACATGGTTAATTAAGCCAACATACACACCTGCAATGGAATAACAACCTTGTGAAAAGATGCTTGGAAACGTAATTTTTCAGAAGATATGAAATTCCTCAAGGGTTACATTGAAGCATAGAAACTTTGTAATATAAAAGGATGATACAACTTCAGAGAAATTTTCCATGTATTTTTGAGTTAATCTTGCAACAATCACATGTACAATTTCCGAACATTATAATGAGTAATTTATTTCGACATACCACTCGGAATAAAGAGCTGCCAGTGATCTCCTTCTTTCATTAACTGCATAGCTTCTGTATTTCATATTGGAATGAGAATGATTTACAATATCCGATGGACGGAAATGGAAACTTCAGTGACATAGAGATATACCTGTCCATCCCTTAATAACCTGTATATGAATAAATTGCAGTCATCGTTCCAGAGGTAAATCTAATTGACTGACGAATTCCTTTACCTGATTCGGAGCAAACACTGATGGCTTTCCGCGTTTAAACGAACTATCGAATTCCTTGCCCTTAATTATACAAGCAAAAATTTTGAAGCTCGCACTACGCAATGAAAAATAATTTTCAAATCACGTACCTCAATAGTTGTCCCAGAATAGTGACATTCGCAACGTGTCGATAAAGAGGGACTGCGGCCAGATTTATCGCCACTTGCTATGACTTTATATTGCAAACCAGATGGAAGAGTGATGACTCCTTCCTTTTCTTTGTTCGCTGCGAGGAAATCAAGCCCAGCCTAAATTGTTTACAAATTTTCAGTGATGAAGATATTTTCAGCATTAGATTCACATCTGCATTTTCTAGAATCTACTCAAAACAATTTTCAAAACCTGCGTGGTACCGCCGAGCACAGTTGATAAGCTCAAAAAGACCGAAGATAAGATGGATAGGAATGAATAGAATTTCATGTTTTCCCGCGTTCAAAAAGAGTAGTTATATTAGAAAGTAAAATTAATTAGGAGTCTTCCAAATAGACATTCTGAAAAATTATTCAGAAATTTCTCAGATGAGAGGTCAAAGTTATGGAAAACAACATGTTATCTTTTCATGTAAATACATGCAAGTTTTGTGTGCCTTTCAATTCGAATGAATTCTAGCAGTCGAAACAGATGCCAAAATTTAATTCCCCTAAATCTAACATTGGATTACTAGAAGATTGATGTACTGTATGGGGTTTCATATTTTATTATTGCATTGATTTTGAACTTGAAAGCATCCGGAACTATTACAGTGTGCAAATGCAAGTTAGATATTTTATACTTGATCTGCTTTTGCAGTAGAAATTCTAATTTCGTGCGAATGTCGAAAATAAAATTCATTTTTTGCAGGTTTCCAATTTTCTCGTTGAAGATAGGATGTATGGGGCTGTAACACCATAACGAAATGCACTATGGTCTAGAAGAGTAAAAGAGCTGATAAAAATAACGCACGAATCATTGTATAATAATGTTTTCGATAACTCTTTGAGGATGTAAAATATCTCTAAAATTAGGTACAAGAGGCAAAAAGAGTTTAAGCCATGAAAGAATTACTGTCCCAATTTATAGTACGTTTTTTGAAGTTTTAAAATCTTCAATACATTTTATATAGATCTTACATTCTTTGTCCATTCTACCCAGTTCATTTGATATTGTATATGATAATCATACATTATTCGACCCAGTTGATTCGATATTTTAAACAAAAATCATGCATCATTTTACCACGTTATTTTGTACTCAGTAAGGTAATTGGTTAGAGGCAGTAAAATTCTCTCCTACTTTTTCGGAATTTATTTATTGCAACTGGTTAGAGAGTATGTACAGATTTTTATATTTATCTCTAAATTTTAGGGGAAAAATCAGAATAATATCTACCTTTAAAAGATTTGATTTCAGCCAATAGACGAATATCTGTCTCTATTATAAATATATTTAGCGAGCGCAGACGTTACAAGCAAACTATTTAAGACGTAGAAATGATGATAAAAGATAACTTTTTTTCATGAATCAATTGTATAATTCGTTGCATTCTGTTGCAATTACTCAATGAAATCTTCATATTGAATGTATCACATGTATGTAAAATATTGCACGCAACCGATAAAACAGGAAAAGAATAAGGAATTAATAATACCATCTAGAATGTTCTGCAACAGACAACAAGCCCGCTGAAAATTGATCTCTCTGTAAAATAGGGAAACATATGGGATACAGGATACCTCATTTAACTAAAAATTAATGCTATGGCTGTGCAGGCGGAGCCGATGGCACAGGAACTGCCCTCTCTAAATCATCGACCACTTGAATGTCTGGAGAAGTAGCTACAGCTGTATTTGAGACCATTGGTGCTCGAGATCGACTTCCAAAATTTTGCAAATCCTGATAGCGCAGACGCTCAGGCCAGACGGGACAAACGCATAACGGACAAGTGGATTTGCCACCATCCAACCAAGTATCGATGCAAGGAAGGTGAAACAAATGTTTACAAGGCAACCGACGAATTTCTTGACCAGATTGAAAGTCGCATAAGCACACTGCGCATTCTCGAGGACCAGAACACCCTAGACCTAGGCATGCGGGACAAGACTTATTCGCCTCACCATTTCCGGTGCAGCAAGGTGGAGCGCCCCATGCAAAGCTTGGTAGTTTGGTTACTCGCGATGCAGTTGATCGGTGAACAAAAACCACTCTCGCCCGCCGCATGCAAAACCAAGCGCCGCATAAAATTATAGTGAACAGAGATATTAACGTTAAAAAGACAAAGCTCATTGCCACTGAGGTAGCTGCCCCGCAATTATCGTTGGAACAATTGTATTCATTCTCATTCTCTGATACGCATCTATTACCACACCAGAAACATTCGTTAACACCATCGGAAGCGGCCGTGCATTGATTACAGTTCAAGAACACACCGCAAGAATTAGCGGTATCAGCCAATACAATGCTCCATTGCAAAATATTGGATGATACGATCCAAATATACACTACTCGCGTTCGCATATTCATGATCTGTGAGAAGAATTAAAGTTAAAATTTTATATAATAATGATTGATAATTTTGCAAATAAGTTTCTTGCATCACGATCATTAACTTAGACGTGAGCAAGCGATAAATGCTCTCACAAGAGTAGGTCATGACAAGTGTAACGAACGATATCATTGACTGACGTAAGTCGAACTCACATTCTATTAGGGATATCACAGCCGGCGTTCTAGAATCGAAATGTTTTTAATTTCGTAATATACTATCAACTAGTTAAATAAAGGGCCGGACTAATCTTAACTCGGCAACATTAAAAAATTTACCGCAAAATATCGGAATTATATTCGCCAATAAGTAGATTGAAATAAGTATAATTTTACTGCAATCATAAAAATCCGTAAAAATTACCGTTGAGCTTCTAAAAAATGCAACAAGTGTAGTTCTTGAATTTATAACAACCAATAAAAATATTGAAAACTTAACAATTAATAATTCTGGGACAAATTCCAGTGTTAGCCAATTGGAATTTTTAGCGTCGAGGATCCAGGTTTCCTGTTGAAAACAGGAAATATCTCCTACTATGCTAACCTGTAAAGCGAGATTGATTTACAAACTCTTATAACTTCATTGTTTTTATATTGGCTTGATACATGCTCTGATAAGTGATACAATATTTATACCAGGAGTTTTATCAATTGCTATAAAATAACAGCTGAAAAAAATGAATGACGAAAACCACTTTCGTTTGGAATGACTTCCTACTGTTATGAATGTGTATCAAACAAAACTCAGAACTAAGTACAGAGAGTATGTTTACACAAACATAATTTGTGTTGCTGGAAGTGAAACATACTTCACAGCAACACACAAATCCCAAACTTAGCCCATCATCAAAATCCAGCAATGACTCGCCATAAACTCAGAATTCCAATATGCAAAACAATGACTCGCCATAAAACAGAATTTCACAGCTATAACACAAATTTAACCATTAAAGAGTTGATTCCTAACACCTACGCACTACTTAATTTCCATACATTTACAGTGACTAGATCATAATTGTCAACACTTGCAAAGGAGGAAAAGTATTAAGGAAGCAAGAAAGAACGTAATAAGGAAGATGTATTAACAGCAAGAAAGAGAACAAGACAGAGAAAAGAATGCAAGTGCATTGACTTGTATATATGTGTAAATTGAGAGATGTGTTTCTACTAATGAGAGAAATATAAAGATGAACTATAAAAGAATAACTGATGACTAGCATCACTCCCATTAGCTGATTTGTGGAGAGTCGTCAAGGATAAGAATAGAACAAAATCCCCATTGGCTGATTTTGTGAAGAGTCCAAAATAAATGAAACAGAACATATATTGTAAATCATTCTAGAACATGCGGATCTAAGGCATAACTCTAGCCCTAACAATAATATATCATTGAAAAATATATACTATCTTTAACTGTTGATTGATTTATTATATTGAAATTTATCATATTATAGTGATACACACTGGAAGTTCTCAAGCATTATAAAGTCATTTACTACTTTTTCAAATAGGCATGGGCTATAAATTCTCATGTTTTTTATACTAAAGGCAAGATCAGAGTGCAGCGGAAAGGCTTTAATTATGCTATCTTGAAATTGTCTAAGAATTTTATCCGTGCGGTGACTGCTGAGTGTTAAAAATGACTTCTTTAATGCAAGTTATAGTTGTCATATACATTCCAGAGCATAGATGCTCAGACATGGCTTTACTGCTCAAAGTAAGTTTTGATAATTTCAGTGCAAGAGATTAAAGCAAAACGTGTCCAGAAGTTGTATTCATTTACCTCACATACCTTTCAATCACTAAGTGAGTGTTATCCAAGGAGCAACAGAAACAATAAAAATTTTTATTTGTGCGAATCATTGGTATCCAAGCAGTGGTAGAAAGGAGATAAGAAAGGAACATCAAAATATGACAACCAAGATGCTGGTGGAACATCAAGTATAACTATTGCTTTTGTAATCAAAATTCAAGAACTTGAACTTTGCAATTAGTTAATCTGCACAAGTGTAATACAAACAGACATTTAAACATGAATCATACAGTATATATCACTGTGTTGCTAGAAGTGAACTCTAGTAATGCAAGACAGACAATTATTCAATCATATGATGGACCAGTAGTAATTGCGCTGTGGCACTATTCCATTGGCTAAAGTGAGAACATGATGTCACCAGTCAGAATTCTAAAACTGAAAACAAGCTATGATGCAGCTGACATAAATATAGGATTAACCGTTAACCAGTTAATTCCTAACAATAAGATACTAATGGCTTTACCCATATAAGATTGGATACAAATAAAGGAAAACAGTGGGCTTCAAAGTGCTTAACTAAGTAGATACTTGATTTTAATGTTTTTGCAACAATAATACTTCTTGGCACATTGAATAATCCAGCATGAGTTGGAATTCAGTAATGCTGAATTTATACTAAAGCTTGTAATTCTTAGCAGGCTGACTGAGCTAAAAGTTTTACTCTCATGATACCCAAAACTTTTGATAAAGAAAAATACCCTAAAGCAATAAACTTTCTGATAACCATAAAAGTTGCTACTTAAACAAATGTTAACTAAAAATCATTATTTTTTAATACTACTTTTAGTCGTTTACAATACATTTCTTAAGCAAAAATTGTCCATAAGGAGCTGAAAAACTTTTATACTCAGAAAAGTTATGACAAGAATAGCATAAATTATCATTATTTGGTACATACACCAAGGTAGAATTTTGATTAAAAGCAATGCTCAAGATTGGGTTCAATGATAAGTACTTGTGCAATACAAAAATATGACAGGTTTGCTGAAATAAAAACTTTACCCAGGATCAACATTATAAAAAAGTGAACTAAATAAAGACAATATTAGGAGTACAAGAAAAAACAGGCAAGAAAAAACAGACAAGAACTAGTTTAGAAACATTACATTTACCAACTGCATTGATAGATGTGAGGGCACTCTTGTTAGGAATGTAACACATAACATAAACACAAGAAGTCTGACAGAATGTGTATATTATTACACCCTAAATTGTGTCGATAGAAGTGAAATAACTTCAACACAACAAAATATCACTTACTGAAACTTGTTCTTGTAATCTAAACTGAAACTTCAACATGGTATCAGGAGAAATGTGCTGTAGCCACAGAATAGAATTAACTTCCTTACGGATTGATTTCTGACAACTCTATCAACACAACAAAAATATATGCTGCCCAAATATTCCAAATGTGTGGCTCTCCTTGAACTTGTATTTGTGTGACTTTCCTTGAATCTTAGAATTGTACAAATCTTCTCGAATTGTATAATTGCACAAATCTTCTCAAGTCTTGTACCTCAGCTACAAACAAAATTAATACTTTAGAAAGTTAATTCCTAACAGATAAGAGAATCACACTTCACAAATGCAGGAGAACTTTGCAGCTTAGAAACTTGTTCTTTTACTTGACATACTGTAGGTCAATAGCAATAACAAGATTTGCGCTTACCATTCATAAGTATTGGAAGTCAAAGCCATTTCATGAGGTTTGCCGCATGTTGTTATAGAGGTACGAGTACATGAATGGATACATATACATTAATGCATGCATGCACATTGTACAACATTCAGTGATATTTGATCATTCTAGTTTTTCAGCAGTTGACTACGTACTGATCGATGACCATTCACGACTGACTATAAGATTTTTGCTCATCAGTCGCAGTTTGAGCTAACAGGCAAAGTAGATTGCCTAACATTTCTAACTTTGCGTGAAATTTTTCTTAAATATAACATTTGTGATTGATCATTACCTAAAATACGTATGAATACGATGGCATTTTTTTAAATGCATTAGCAACTAAAAAATGAACCGATGACATGCTTAAACTATGTGCAATTCACTTTGCTAAGTGCTTTGAGTTAGAAAGTCATAGACTTGTAAAATGTCAAATTTTTCTCGCGTTGTGAGCAAATATGTGTAACCACCAAAGAGTAAATTAACTTTTCACCATGCATGCCAATACTAGTAGTCCGGAATGAAAATTTTGGCTGTACAAAAGATGTGCAAGTATAAATATTGATTAGACAACCTATAAAGTCAAATTTTAAAGTGACGGTTTTCAAATATCTTTTATTTTCCTACAAACCCAACGTATGATGTGAAACACGGCTATAATCCCTATTTTATTTGTTTACATAATCATCATGAATTCGATACATTCAACATAGAGCAGACATTGTTATATACGTATAACAACATGCGAATTGAATTTAGACGTATGTATCAAGTACCATTCTGATTGTTCTGGAACATATACTTTTCTTGGACCGACGCTATATGCTCATATTCGACTTCATTTCCACTGAATGCGGATCTGAACATCAGGTTAACGGAATTCGCACGTTCATCTACTTGCTTGTCATCGGCTATCATCTGCATAACATACCCATTTGCTTTGTCAATCTTTGATAATACACGACCAACACTCTCGGCATCCTAAGGATTGTAAATGATATCAATAGTTATATGTATCGATCTGAAGCATTTTAAATAGGAAATGAAAAATGTGAAATCTTATTAATGTAGTCGATTTTGGTCAGATTTAAGGTTATAGTAACAATTGATACAGAAAAGGAACGAGTGAAAAAGACCTCAATTTAGATGGAAAGACACAAAACGTGATATTATTCGTGAAATTTTTCGGATCTACTTCAACGTGAATTATATTATTGAATGCTGATAAAATTGCTCCCGAGATATTGTCCCATTCCTATTTATGCATTCATATCTAAGTTTTACTGACTTCGTAAAATCTTATGATGACTAAAAGAGCATTGGAGAATTTTGGGAGAATCTCCCACGGGAGTATTTATTGCATTCCAATATTATTCTAGAATAAATACGGAACGTTTTATTACCGAGGATACTAAATAGTGGCTAATATTACATGCAGTCCACAAGGCATTGTTACAGTGAGATTGACAGAATGACACTAGTTCCAGCAAATGTATTGGGCCACGAGTTTGTGGGTTAGACTGGGCGCGATGAGCCTTAATTAGTAGATTTTATCTGAGATCACTTTTTTTTGCTTTAGGTTTGTTCATTCAATACATATGGGCAACCACTGAGAAAATTATCAGTGAAATTCGATGGCAATACGACGAAGGATCAGTATAAATATCAGCACATTAATCTACCTGAATGTCAAGGGTACTAAAAGCAACGAGACCAAAACTTTCGACAATGTCGCAAATTTCTTGGTTAAGACGAGCAAATTTACTTTTAAGTTTGCTGACCGGTGCATGCTCCTCCTAGAAAAAATGTTATAAAAAATAACTTATAAGCATTGAAAAACATTTTTTGATTTTTAAAGTTTACATTGCTAGCAGTGATACTCTCAAATACTTCATGCCGATATTGAAGAATGAAATTTTAAGGTGCGCCAACAGGGTAAGGTGAATGCATCTACAAATTTTAAAGAAATTATTCTTTAAAAATTAATTAATTTCCAAAATACTGAAGAGTAACGATAACCTTTTCATGTGACTTTTTGACAGGTACATCTTATTTCAACATTTCCAATTTTTACAAAATATGTCGATTTTCTGTAAAAGAATGTGACATTTTGAAGTTGTGCTAAACTGTAGAAACTTCAGAAACAGTAGATTTTGATTCATGGTCAAATCTTTGTACTGCATTACATTGCAGTAATAAAATATTATGTAATTCATATCGATTGTACCAAAAAAATATACATATACATGCTTCTCACTATTTGAACAGAACAGTGTAGGTAATTATAGTAATGCCCTAATAATATTTCCATGATTTGAGCTTCCAATCTATTCAAAATTCTACCACAGCAGGAATGCCTTTTGGAGCTTAACCAAACATACAGATACTTTGTAGTTTAAGCTAAATAACAGGATTTGAACCCGTGACTTTTTTGTCAAATTCCTTCATTCTGCGCATTTATTTAGACTAGCAAAAGATATGCCTGCCATAGGCGCATTTTCACTTAAGTAGCCCAGAGCAATATGCCATAAAATCGTTATTATAACTTAACTAGTTTAAAATGGCCTCGAAGTATTCTTCCTCCTGACAGAAAAGTATTGTAATTTAACAATGCTGTTACTGTAACATAACATCTTAAGTTGAATAATAGCCTATTTAATCTCTTTATGAATGATATATCTTTTGTACTATTCTTACCTGAACCGAGTAAATTTCATCTTCATCAGTTACATCAATCAGCTCGCCGTCCGCTAGTTGACTCTGAACAACTGGATTGTCTATATAAGCTAGAATTCGATTCATATCTAAGCATTCCTGCAAAAAATTAGATCAATCTCATTGGTTTAAAAATCAAATGAAGTAAAATGTAACATTCTATAGTTGCAAATTATTCTTAAATGTTACTTATGATATGGTTTCAGATACAATATGTCGTTAAAATATTGAGCAATGATATATTTTATATAATTTATTATATGGAAAGGAAGGGATTATTAAGCTGCCTCACAGGTGACAAAGAAAAGAAAAAATGCATTCCTAAAAATACTATTTCAAGTATGCTGTCCAAATGTGTGAATTTTTGTGAGGCTGACTGACTTACATCGAGCATAAGTTAAATCTCTATTTTAAACATTACTAATATAATCGACAAAAAATTTGTATATATGTATGTATTTTGCTGATTCCAAAAAATCTGACTACATCAATATCTCGATAAAATTTAGATACATTATGGAAATTGGATTCCGGTTTCGAAAAATTACCAATTCAGCATGACAGAAAGGTTGCACCATTGGCATTGCAGTGATTTTCTATGAATTGTCATATTGACAGCGTGTAACATTAAAAAAAAGACTTCCATAAAATTTAAGAACTTACTGTAAAAAAATCAAGATTGAAGGCCAGCGGTCCATATCTCTCAATCAAGTCCACCTGCACAAAGTAGGACATAAAATATAATGGATATTAAAACAATAATATTGGCATATTATATATATTATGTTATTTAATAAATTTTGGGAAAAAGGCGAAAGTACATCACTGCATGCTATTATTATCTACATAACTTTAAAATGATACTTTCAAAATAAATTTTCATTTTTCATCAAAATTTAGCTCCAATCACAATAAAGTGTTTAAAATATACGAGACTATTTAAATCAATTTAAACTTTTCAAAAATTACGCTAAAATTAAATCCTTAAAAAGAATAAACTCAGTAAAAGCCGAAAAGTTGCCAAGGTACATTTCCATGCATTCAATTTTTTACTAGTGACATACTTATTCTTAACTACCAATGCTACACATTCCGGCATTTGTTTATATAAAAAAACTGTAAACATCAAGTATAACAAATTCGCTTTTAACGAATCACAGCGAATTAATGAAGAGTTTAGATTGCGTTCATATTCAGTATCAAGCTTTCAGGTGTAATGATAAGTTTTTTGGTTCCGACAAATTCAGTGTATCGGAAGTGAACTGCAAACTAATCATGCAGTTCGTATTTTTACCTTCGACAGAACATTAATTTGGGGAAGCTCTAGTTGCATCATCGACATTAACGATACCAAAACCACCGAAATAAACCTTGATGCATCGCTTCATACAAAACAGTGAAAATGAAATACGAATGACACGACACTAAGAATATCTATGACCCTAGATTTACCTGCAGTGGTATGCATCGACAAGATGAACAGCTGAAAAAAATACATAAAATTCCATAAGGTATCAAGAAATTAAAACTTCTAAACGCAAAAAGTTACTTAAAAAGATATTTAGCCTTAATCAATTACATTTTGTATTTTTCAATTAAATGAAAACAAAGTCATATCGCATAAAACAATAAATCAGATTATTTGCTACACCCTGAAACTTACTTTATAGGACACTCTTGTGATTTTCATGTACTATACATAATAATAATGAATATACGAATCATAATATACCTAAATAGGTTTCTCGATAATTGAAAGAGTACTTTTTTTAATTTTGCACTTTTTGTTAAGTGAACATATCTTACCAATAAATTAGCGAATGGAATTAAATCACTATACCTGGATATATAATATGCTGCTATTTTACCAAGTCTTAAAATAGAAAATATGATATGCAGTTGAATCTATATAAGCCGATTGATATAACAGGAGAAGGTAAAACATGCCCCAAACTATCGAAATTAACTCAGTAGCAAAAAGAATGCATATTTTTGTACTAATCAAAAATATCATTTACAGCAGAAATGAAAATATTGCCCATAAAATTTTCGGCACTATAAGCCCTGCATCTGTGACGTACCAACCCATCTTTTGACTAGGTTCTCGATTATGCACTTTGGCGCTTGACTGGCAAATTCATAGCACTTATAATCAATTCAACTAGAGAACAAATGCATTTAATCTGATGCAGAAAATCGATGATAGCATCAAAAGTTATGCCATCTACACTTTGCAAGATGTTCAAAATTGAGTGGAGTCAACAAAGATTATAAACCAGAGGATCTTTAAGATTCCTGTTGATTACATACTTGACAAATAAATATGAACTGCATGCAAATATATAAACTTATCTACCTGCGAGTCGAAAATTTTCTTTAACAAGCTTCTGAATAATACATTGAATGCAAGTATAGTGGGTAAAAAGTTCAACTTGGCCAGGAAAATCAAACAGAATATATTTTCCCTTGAGAAGCTTCATTTTCTCTACAAGCCAGTCAATGTTCTTTTCCAAGTACTCTAATGAGTATATAATACTCCCGTTAGGACCCAGTCCGAGCGTTTTCATTACTCCCTATAATGTTAAGATAGTTTTATGCAAGACATTTATAAGAATATGCTTAAATTTCGATGTGTTATGTCAAAACTACGATATTAACAAATTGAAACATCTGTGCACCTCAAGAGAAACGAGCTCTTCAATATCAACATCAGGTACATATGGTAATCTACATAGAAATGAAGATAATAAATGCCCTGCTACAGAGAGGCCGAATAATTCAATCCCCACCGTTCTCCATGATTTGCAGGATCTAAATTCACAATGGCTGTATCTCGTCCAAGAGCTCTTTGTAAAATAATTTGAAATTAGTGAAAATTTGTAAAAAAGTAAATTCGTAATCAAAGACAAGATAATTTACAAAATTTCTCGTTGGTCATACTTTAAATATTGAGCCATGCCATGGCAGAAAGTCGTCTTGCCTGAGCCTGGAGGGCCGACGACTATTTGGCCAAAGCTGACAAGGTTTTCAGAACTCGTCAACATCGTTTGTTAGAACCGGTACTGAAATGTGGTTGCCAATTTATATTAGATTTGAAACTCTAGATATAGAGTCTTAGAACTCAGCCATATGCATTTATTATAAGAAGTCTATTATCTTTCCACGAAATTTTAGCCTTTTTTAAATTAACACTTCCTAAACACTGGAATATTTTTTGCACAAATATTCAAAAGATTTTTTATAACTTGACTCAGCCTAAAATTGCGATGTAAAGAAGCTGAAAAAATCTACAATTATTTTGACTCAAGGGTAATCTAATCTGTATCAGAAAGACAGTACGACGCTTTAAAACACTTGCTAAGAACCATTATGGCAAACAAATCGACCGGAGCATGGCCCATTTTTGCTAGTTTCAATATAACTACCGTATTAACATAAACAGAATATAAATGTGGCATTCGACAAGAATATTGCACTTTTACTTCCAAAATGATAATATTTTGCTTGTTTTCTAGTCTGAATGACTATTATAGACTTTCAAAGATGCCTGAAAAATTAATTCTTTTGCACACTTTATAAAACAAGGCTCATCAAATTTTTGTAAATTTGACCAACTAGCATTCACCATCTATGGTGAAAATGAAAAAGTAGAGATTAGCACAATTGAAACTCCATAGACTGATACCATTGGATATGCCAAATACTATCAGTTATTCTAATATATTTAGACTAGCAATATAAAGACATTTGCTACACACTTATGAACCATCCGTACACCAGTCTTCTACAAGTCCTCTGTTCAAACTGATTATTTGTATAATGAGGTTTTTGTATTTACTGATATTTGTGGTAATATCCGTTCAAAAACAAAAATCCCGTGTAAAAATTAAACAGTAAAGAGCCCAAGTAGGTTACCAATTCTCCTTGATAGTATTGACAATTGGTACAGAGTACGGATCAATCCTTCTGTACATCCAGCATTAGTAATAAACATAGATCGAACTTCAGTTGTGTGAAGTATCAACTGCAACAAAATTATCAAAGTAACTCCAATCCAATATGCAAATATCTTATACTAGTTAGCAATTAAAAGTTGTTGGCAACAAGTACATTTATATTTTAAGAGATTTGTTGAAATTTTATGAGTAGATTCAAATGAAGAATGGCTACCATCTGAGCTTACTTTTGTTCCTAATTTTTATTTGAATATTTGTTTGGATTATGATTTGATTTATTGTTTTCACATAGTGTTCAATCTTATCCAACCTGATTTGCTCCCAGTAAAACATCTGAGTTGACTGGATATGATCTGTGGTTAAAATTACAATGATAGAAAAGTGAATACTGCATGAAGCAATCCATCTAATAATGCATTACAAATATTTTTTTCATGTGTCAAAAGTTTTAAAATTCTCAACCTCCAATGTACTTCAGTTCGTATTCTCATATGCTAGCAATAACTATTTGTTTGTTAACTCCTAATGTTTTTATCCAAAGTTAGAGCCAAATAGTGTAACTAGATCTGAACTTAGATTTGTATGATTTTCTTAGAATTGGTCTGATTTTATTTGATTGAACTTGATGTCTATAGCTGTAGGAATAGTCTGATTTAATCAGATCTTTTACCTTTTTTAATTGAACTTAGCTATTTTAGATCCTGTTATATGCTCTTGATTTGATGTCATCTAAAAAATTTTAGCTGTTGCTGTTTTGATCTGTTCTGATCTTTATTCTGTAAAATATTTTCAACTAAATTGACATTACCTGTGGATGCCTTATAATCTAAATGAATTGACTGGAAAAGGACCTGTTATTTTTTATTTAGTCTCATGTTAGGACTTAATCTGTTTTGCTCAGATTTATTAAGGAATTATGATTTGTTATTAGCTATGCTTATAGGTAATTTTTAGAAGGAGTCATAGCTATTCTGTTGACTTAATCCATTTTGTACCTGCATCTTTGTAAGTTGTGTTTTCTCAAATCATATTCTCTTAAGTTGTATGATATTGGCAAAATTCATTTTTGGCAGCACATGAAATAGATGTTAATTTACTATGTTTATGTTGCTTTACATTTTCTTGTTTGTCCTGTGCTTCCTTGATTACATATAAAATAGATTAATCAATTTCTAATATCCCATTAGTCAGCATTTAAGAAAAATGAGCACCAAAAAAGTTTAATAACTTCTATTATTTACTGACCCTTTTTTCTTTTCCATTATTAATCATGATTCAATTTAGAATTCATTTTTGAATTTGAATATGATTATATAATAAATAGCCAAAATGACCCTGTCTATAAAACACAACCTAAGCCTAGCCTTGTTATACCTATAATTGATATTGTTAGGAATCACTAGATTAAAGACTATGCATGCAAACAGTAATAAGCACAATCAGAAACTCAAAGAAAATGCACACAGTCAACAATATATCAATCACTACTTGTGTGTTGCCAAGATTTATTCTTGGCAACACAATACTACTTAAGAGCAGACGCATATGAAAACACACTTATAAGAACATACTTATGAGAACACACTAATGAGAACACTCTTTAAGAGAACATACTTTACAAGAATGCACATATAAGACGAATTAAGTCCCTAGAGTCACAATTCCATTATAGATCACAGCAAAACAGATCAGATCCTGACACATATACACTGTGCATCAAAGCATACTAATGTTGCCTGATGGTACTGTATTTTAAAAAGAACCAGCAGATCATACCTTTGAGTAATTTTAACATAGTCAATTTGATCTATTTATAGTATTACTTCTGTTGCACTGTGGAGAAATGCTCAAACTTGACTTGCAGGTATATTTAAACTGGATTAATTTGACCTGACTTGAGCAAGAAAGAATGAATCACTGTTAAAAAATTACTTGATGTGATTTGGGGTTATTGTTACTAGGTTAAGCTAGTCTGCTTAAATCCATGAATGCCAGACTTTTACACCATAGGAGAATTTAATAATGCAAAAGTTTGTATTTGTCTGCAGATATGGTGTATGTCCTGTTGAGATATATATACATGTACTTTAATAGTTTTTGAGCTTGATCCTCAGTACACTAGAAAAGAAACTACTGAAGTACAACCAGTTTTAGCTACAAAATTTTATTTTTTCAAAAAATAGCAATATTTTGCTCAAACTATCACTTTTACTAGTATGCAAAGTTATTTTAAAAAGTGTATCAAATATGCTAAAATACTAAGTTCCTTCAAGTCATTTGCTATGCTGTAATGCACAATTTTCAAATATGCTCCCTACAAAGTATTTTGCTGGCAAGTGGCATGATTGATGACTTAAACTCAGGTCACATAATTTCCGGTATATTAGTTTTTTAAAGCTAGAAATACCAGAAAAAAGAACTGCAAGGCATCAGGTTTAGAAAATTTTTTGCTAGCAAAAATCTGCTGAAAAAATTACTTTCCGTATTTCACTTAAAAATTGTTGCATTATTGATTGCTTTTAGTATAGGCTGCTAATTTACATTGTTAACTTTGAATGTCAAAATCAAAATCAACTGATAGCAAGCACAATACACTGTTTCAGTTTTACTGCAAGTTAGAGTTTTGGACTTGAAGATAATAAGCCACGGTTCTACAGGTGTGGTTGTTTCTATTTAGTACAATTTCTGTGCTTTTTGCTCATGAGCGTTATCCCAATTCTGAGTGTATATGCAAATAAGTAATGAAAATTAAGTCTTCAGTGGCCACTTCAGTGTTGATCCTTATTGTAACCATCATCAAGACTAGCAACCTATCAAATTGACCGAGTATCAGGCTGTTAGGAATGTAATACACAACGGAAATGCGAGAAATCTGTGACAGAATGGGTATCTTTTTACATCCTAAATTGTGTTTAGAAGTAAGATAACTTCATCAACATAACAAAATATCACTTATTGAAACTTCTCATATTCTAAACTGGAACTTGTTCTCATAGTTTAAACTGAAACTTCAATATAGTATCAGGAGAAACGTATTGCAGCTACAGAATAGAATTAATTCTTTTAGGATTAATTCCTGACACAGGCACTATTCAACAAAGAAAAAAAAATTCAAGTTAGATAGCACTGAGCAAAATACTAGATACCTACATAAGTAGGCCTAATGCTGCAATGACATTTACTCTCTTTGCTCAAATTATTGAGAAAATCACTGATCTCCTATTGTAAGAAATTAACTTTAAATATGAAAGTATTGTAAAATAGGGTAATGCAACATGCAAACAAATAAGATAATAAAAACAAACTAATAAGAATAGTGTAGAAATTGAATATTATGTGTGTACGTGAGGGGAGCTTCTCTGAAACCAACGATGATACTCTGCACAGTAGCAGGGTAATTGCAATGAAAACAGAGAAGAGTAAGAGATGTTTTCAATAAGTAAATGTTAAGCACGGGTCGGCCTAATATTTAATTATGGGGTTACTCTGCCAGGCTTTTGTCGGAGATGTCGGTTTTGGAAACACCGAGAAAATACTTTATGGAATAATGAAAGATGGTGTAGATGTTAAAGACGTGGTTATTGTTGGAAGGATCTTTGTTGTATGTAGAATTATAGATAAGGAGTGTACTCCTATATTGTGACAAGTATAACCCAAAGGGTAATACACAGGAACAATGTTGAAAAGTAGAACATATCCAATAGTAAATTAGTCAACCTACTTCATGTGTTGCCAAGAATGAGTCTCATCAAACACAATACAAAACAAGATATTGCCAAATATAAATAAAACTAATCAAAAATATATATATATATACATATAATTTGAATAGAAAGCATAATGTAATAGTTTGATTCTCAGTACCTATATTTTTTTTGGAGTATAAAGAGGGTGAAGTTGATTCACTGTCCACTAGAGCTAATACTTTGAAACTTTTAAAGTAAAATAAAATGGAAATATTTGTAGCAGAACTAACTCTATTTTCTGCTTTCTGTGGACCATACTTGGAGTGGTTTCCCATTTGGTCAGACTGCTGCAGCAATTTAGTAGCATAAAAACTGGATCAAAAACCTTAAACTTGCGGGTATGAACAATTGTAGTTGATTAGATTGATTGTATTCTGTTTGGCATCAACCTATAAGTTATGGCCAAAATACTTCAAAATTCTATCTCTTGGCATTTAAACTTGTAATAAAACCAGTCACCATGGTGTTCCTTTTCTTGAGGAACATATTTGAGTTTTCATTGACCAAGTATTGTATAGCTTTTACTTCATTACTCCTCCTTTGTTTGGACACTATACAGCAGAAAATATCTTTAAGTTAACTGAAAAGGTACTGGACATTGTTATTTTACCATAGCATAATAGGTTAAGCACAGTAGGTTTAGATGAATGTTAGAAATGTGAAATACAACAAAGCATGAGAAACTGTGGTAGAAATGTGTATATTTATCATGCACTAATTGTGTTGATAGAAGTGAACTGTCAGGAACGGTCTGGAATGGGGTTCAAGGCAATCAGGAGCAACTTTCAAGATTCGGAATAAAACGCAAGCAAAAAAGAAACAAAGACCAAAATACAATATATTATGTACGGAACTGTTTGGAAGTCTAAGAGCACAATAGATATTTTTAGAGATAGATAAAAGAGTTAGCAAAATGAAGTAGCTCCTCAATTTGGAACAACCAAAGTACAAAAACCCAATTTACATATAGAATAAAAACTGCCCAACAAGAATGGGCCAGTTGTACATACAAAATATGCACATGTATAGCAAATATTAATGCAGTCCTAACATGAACTAACTTTATCAGCACAACAAAATATATAACCCTACTGGCATCTGTGCAGCCAATTTACGTGGAATGTTACGAGTAAAAACTAACCATAGCTATAAAACTAGAATTAATCCCTAAGAGAATTAATTCCTAACAATGAAGAAAACATAATGGCTGGTTATATATTAGAAGTTGTTATATTGAATGAAAAGTAACAAACAAGGTATGTTTCTGAATGTATTTTAAAAGATTAAAAAGTTATTGGGATGGAAGGAGAAAGATATAATTATATGATATACTAGTGTATACCTTTGTGTGAAAAATAAGGTTCAGTAGAGGGGATAAAATCCAATGTATGGCAGAGGGCAGGCAAGCAGCAAAACAAAGAAAAGATTAAATAAAATATAATAGTTTTATTACACTTAAGAAGAGTGAACATAAATACACAACTAAATAAAAAAACTTCCCCGTTAGCTCCTGCAGTATACCCTCTTGAAGTGCCCTTGAAATTGGCACTGCGGTGAATCTCGCTGCATCTTTTGCTTCATAAATAAATGTTGTAGTTTCTATTGTTAAGCTTGTAAAAATTCCAGAACTATTTAAAGAATTCTAAGAAATTGTCTTTGGCAGGAATAAAGCAGAGTAAAGCGGAGTAATTGATAAAAGGGCCAATTCTAACGGGATTAATGCTCTGATGACTGTTCTAGAATAATATCCAGTCAGCTGAAGCAAAGTTTGAAGTTGGTAAAGAAGAGTTTTGGGGGAGCATGATGGAAATAGAGTCATTCTTTTGTAGGTTGAACTAGTTATAGAAAATTATCCAAAAAGTTTCCAAGTAGCCATAAGAAAGATGACACGTGGCAATTTGTAGTAGGTGCACAAAGGATTCCATAAAGGATTATGGCAAAGGCGTAGACATAAAGGGTCTGGCATTTAAGGCACAATTAGGATAAATGGTGCAAATAGGTAAATGGGGTGAAAACTATAGAAATGGTGTAGGCAAAATATAGGTGAACACAGACAAATATTTACAAACATAGTCGAGCAGTTATGCCGTAGAAATTTAAAGAGATAGCAGGACCAGCAAATATCCTGACAAAAGTACATTTTAAGAATAGGCTTTCATTTATATTTGGTCTGTTTGATGCGTACCAGACCAGATTGATATTGTTGGAATGGATACTAATTGCATGATCAACAAATTTTTTAAAAAATGACTAATGTTTCTGCAGTTTAACTATAGGGTATAGCATAGTCTTATTACATCAATGAAATCAAAATGTTGCAAATGTACAAGTTGATGGATGCATTTGCCAAAATATGGAAATTGATTTTTTTCATTGGTGAGTGCATCATATTGAATACATAAAAGAGAAAAAACTGATATTGTACCATCATCATCCTGGTGGATTGTTACTTCTATTGCACCACTGATTATGGCTGTAAATACCATGTTTGTTATACTTCAAGCAAAAGAACTTGTTCTATCTCAGCAAAGAGCTGAGGTAGACATGCTCATTTTTAATTTGCATACTTTATTCAATGTTGAAATGATAGAGAGTACCAGACATACAAAACATTAGATGCAGCATGCTTTTATTTGCTAACTAAATGGTGGGTTGAAATATAAAATATTTTATTTCACATGCATGATCAGAATTCATATGCTTTTAATCTTCTAGCAATGCTTAGTGCAATAGATCAAGTTGAAATTGTGGTTCATTGTTATGAATGTACCAAACAAGAAGAACACAAAGACTATACAAGCATGGTAACATTATACAATCATAGTTTATGTTGCTGAGAGTGAATAAGAAATACACTCAGCAACACAACAAACAAAGTCTCGACGCCAATCCATCTGAAGAGTCACAAAATGATGCAGCTAAAATGGAATAACTCTTAAAAGAGTAATTTCATTAAGAACTAATCGTTGTAAACAAACTAGTTTCTAACATTCATATAGCTTATTGTGCACTACATTTTATCGATGGCATATCTGTGGCTCAATTCAAGCATGACAGCAGCAGCACTGGATCAATTAACACAGCTCCACCAGTCTTGGTTTCCAAAGTAGTTAAAATTCATACATGAATCTTTATTAAAAAGGTTCTTCATCTTTATCATTTCCACATGGAAAAGTTTTGGCCCCCTGTTACTGTTAAGTAGATTAAGTGTGAACACATAGCACTTAGAGCAGCATGTACTGGAGAGTTTACTTTGAAGATGCTTATCAATGAGAGTGATCATAAAACTACCTTTTATGTGGCATGGGATGGTGTTGGAGGCAAGGTCATTGCATAACAAAACTTATGTGGTTGATTTCTTACTGAATTTTCAAATGCAACTTCTCTTGAGTTAGACTTTTCAGTTTTGAAATGGAAAAATGATAAGTCCTCACATCGATAACTGACCTATCATTTGAAGGCATATTTTAGGCCAGGTAGTTTGAACTTCTTCCTAGCCTGAATTGATGAAAGCTGATTCCTAATTCTGACTTGCTACCATGGTTTGAAAAAGTGGAATATGAGTGACAAGAATATCTTTTAATCAAATCAGTGTGCAATAATGCATATCTTGCTTGTCTCTGTATCATAATATAATTTTCATATGTATAACATTATCTTGATTTTTATACAGTTTTAAAAATATGCCAGAAATAAATTTGTAGAAGAGCAAAAGTTGGCTTATTTCTTTGAAACTTGGCAAATGCCAGAAGTTGCAAGGGCCCTACTTTAACTGCTTTTTTAGAATTTTTTTTCACGATTCGTGAAATCCTTGTAACGAAAATTATTTAACTGCCAACATTTTGATGTTTACTCGGCTTAAGGTGATTCAAAGTGCTTCCATAAAAAGACAGCAATAATTTTGAGGAAAATTGATAAGTTGACATAAAACTTTATCATTGCAATACATCTTTAAAATCTGTGACAAAATGTCTAACCTCGAAGCAGGAACTGCTGGAATTTCGACGATGACTTGCGATATTCTGGAGCGTGCTCACTCCGCTCCTCAACCGATCAGAATAAAGGCCGGCGAACAAAATTCAGAAATTCCTCGTAGAATATCATCATCTAAGCAAAATTCTGGATTTCCGCTGGTATTCCATCGCTCTCAATCGAAAGAATTGGCTTCGAGAGTATCCAATGGTAAAATAGAGAAAGAAAACCCTGCAATCACATGTGCGCCAATTGACAATAACATCCACACTGAAAACCTCCAGGTACTTTCGAGCATGACTCCCGGAGAAATTGAGCAAGCTCAAAAAAATTTATCGTCAATGGTGTCAGATAAAGCGCTTGAGGCTATTCGGAAGCGTGGACTTAATAGGTTATCCCAAGAATCGACTAAGTCAGATAATAACAATGCGCAATGCATTGACAACACGGCGAAAAAAACACCATCTGCCGCAAAGCTTTCTGGTTTTTGTGAGGAAAATTTTTCCTTGAAGGATCAAGAGAATAATTTAGATGTTTTTCCTACTGACTTATCCGAAGAATTGCCACTTATTTGTGATACGAGTAAACTATCTTTTCATGAACTAGTAAAGTTAGCTCGAAGCGAAGTGCCACCTCAGCGCCGTGCAGCATTACGAGAAATTACTGAAAAGTTGATGCATCGTCAACAATGTATTGAGAATCATGTTACACCAAAAGAAGATCGCCTCCCAGAAATGCTACCGGCTTCGATTCGACTCTGCCTCGATACTGAAAATTGGAAAGAATATGTTGCAGCTTTGAAAGCTTTAGATGCCTATCTTATTTGTCCATCTGATCTTCGTGCTTGGACAAAAGCTCCTATTCACGTATGGATTGGCACTCATTTTTCCGCAAACACAATACGGCCTCAGTGCACTGCTGAAGAACAAGCAGGTATGGACGCCTTGAATGATGATGAGAATGAAAATTCTGATGTTTCCTTACAACAAGCAGCACGTATGTGCTATCTTGATCCAGTGAAAGGTTTGTTGTCTATGCACCTTCTCCCAAGGCTATGTTCTCTCATTCAAAAATTTGGAGCTTATTCTAAAAATAGTCAGAGTGAGTCTCTAAATGGAACCACTACACTCGAATCTGAATTATATGCTCCTGGAGCTGTAGAATGTTTGAGAATTCTTGTTACAATAGCTCGAAGAGGTTTCAGCTATTCAATGCAAATAATCTCAGAGCCTGGGCTAATCGATTCAGTCAATGAGTCATTTTTAGAGCCTTGTTCTAATGGTCAGTTTCGGGTACCACTTAACAGCAGCTCTCGGTTGAATCCAGAACACTCAACTGCTGTATGGGCAATTCGGCTTGTTCGTGCTCTATGTCAGAGCAGTCGGGAAATAACACAAAGCCTTATACTCTGCTTTAAAAACTGTATAATCGATAGTTCCCTGAATTTTCTTGCACTAGGAAGGGAAAGTAGTGGTCCAAATCGAGTTCTTTCTCAAGTTCAGTTAGAGTTTATGCTTTTATGGAATACATGCTTGAAATATTCGTATAAAACTGAAATGTTTGATACGATACTGCCTCTCATTCAAAATCTGAAACCCTATATAGATATTTATGACAATTTTAATACTGTGGGAATTCAATGGAGAGCTATAACAAAATCCCGTTCCCTCATTGTAGCGTCTTTCTACAGATCCTTAGTTCAGCTTGTCCAAATTTCAAGGAATATTCCTGAAGTTGGTGTTGCGAATAATACTGCAGATACTTTTGAGTCTCGGGATTCAATTCTAAGGCCTACTAAAGAATCTATTTTATTGATAAGCGATCGTATTCAAACTATTTCGAATGCAACTTTTGAAGAACTGAAGAGATTAGCAACGATTGGTTGCATTTACCCTATTCATTCGATTTTTTCGCCTATGCTGCAGCTTGTGACAGTCTATATTGAAAAAGACTCGGAGTTATATGAAAAAGACGAAAAAAATATCTTAGTTTTAGCTAATGCCATTTTCAACTCAAGCGGATTAGTTAATTGTATTGATTCACTTTCGAAGGTCAGTAAACATTCGAGAATAGCATGTTTTGCTGAATGGATCTACAGTGCTTCTATGATTCTCATCACATGCAATAATGTAAGTATTTTCTCTGTTACTAGTATTTTGGCTTCAAATACGGATTCTCTCATTGCGCTTATAGATTTCCTTCAAAGCAATCAAGTCTCTGAAGTACTTGAGTTGTATTTGAATCGGGCAATATTGTTTGCGCGTTCTGCAGTGTGTCAAGCTCTGCATCAATGCATTATGCCAATATATCCTACAATAGTGTTGCCTATAAAATTCCAGCAGTTACTTGCTTTCCCATTCCAATCAGTATCTCATTTTTCACCTGGTGATGAACACTATGGAAATATCATGATTCGCCTTGGCATTCAAGAATGCTTAAGAAGTAGAATACTTACAGATGCATCTGCTCAATTCTTAGGAACTCTTTACTGTTCTGCACTTTGTGATGCTGATACTTTGAAATATTCCCGCTCTTTACATGACGGGAAATGTTGGGGAAATTTGGAAAGTCTTTTGTTAAATCATGGGGAATATAAGATCCCAGGTCCTAAATCTCATTCGCTACTTCCCTTACCATCGCACTGGATTTTTCTCCCATTAGTTAGTACGGGGACTGGTAAGCTTACTCTTGATGCAGTATCCGAATGCCTAAATTTGATCTTGGCTCTTGAAGAATCAAAACATCTTTATGTACTCAATTTATCTCCAGAGTTGAAGTTATATCATCTAATGGCTGTATGCTTGTACGGTATAACTGTCCTTGAAGATTCTTCAGTGACTGAAAAATTAAATATTCTTTTGTCGTATTATGAGAGAGTATGTGTTGAAAGTGACTCTTTGGGCAATGAAAAGCATTGGGAAGATAGATTTGTGTCGAATGTTGAACAACTTAATGTGCTCAGCGTTCCACCTAAAATACCGATAGATGGTGAAAAATCAGCCTTACCAACGTATCCTGGTTTTTTGGCATTTGTTACAGATTTGATATCTGCTTTCATGAATGACTCGTGTGGCCATAAGAGTTTTGTGCGAATATTTCTCATTCTGCTCCGCCCCCATTTTTTAGTTCAGGCACGCTGCCTAATTTGGCGAGAACTAGGAGAAGTTGGATTACTGTCTCTACTTACTCCTCCGGACTCAAATAATGAATTGGAAATTTTCAATTTGTCGACTGAAAATATCCGAGTTTTTGATACAAATTCAAAATTGATCGATGCGTATATTACTGCAATATTGCATAAGAAATTTAGTTCTAGTTCTGAAGGTGGCGAGCTGTTCAATGTTGCTTGTTCCAATGTTGCAAATTACCTATTTGGGCCGGGTAAGGATGGAAAAGAGTGGTCGATATCGTGGGGAAAATGTTTGAAATTCGATACGTTGTGGGGTGCGAATGACAGTATTTCAGTTGCAAAATTAGTGTCAGCATGGAAATTAGGGAATATGAATATGCGTAGAAAACAACTTCAAATGTACTCAGAGCAGACGAACGTATCCGAAAAAGTTCGAAACCTTGTCATCGATTTTTTGATGGAATACCAAGATAGTTATCCGTAAAATTCAGTGTTTATTTTACATGCAGTGGGCATATTAACATGGCGACTAGTGAGCATATACGCATCATGTGATTTATAATCACATTTTTGGCACAATTTCAGGCCAATTCAAAGTTCATAGAGAAAACTGATTTATGGAAAGAGCAAATATCTCAAAGTTTTTGAAGGAATTAAATGCTCTCAAGCAAGATGATGCAATTGAAAGTTGAAATACATAGAGTTGTAAATATTTCTGTTGTTTTTTAGACGAATTTGCTTACAATCGTATTTTATAACTTGACCAGTATTTTACAATCCGGTGCAACGCTAAACTCGTTCTTGAAGCATTTTTGTTAAATAATAAAAAAATTTAGTAAGCTTCCAATTATCGAGTCATAGTCCCTAACAAATTTGATGTTGTGGAGTAATGCAAACACTATTTCTGCTTATTCATTTAAAATTTGTACTGAACCCTGATAAGTCATGCAGTGTAAGAAAGACTTTCAGTTTGAAAGTTTACGTGACCTGGGAGAATTTATTTTTGTTAGTTTTATATAGATTCAATAATATATTTGCAGAAGTAGCATTTATACATTCGAATATGGTATGTAACGTGAAAGCAAACATATTTTCAAGAAATACAGTAATTGTTCATTTTCATTCGACAAATAAACGATTTTCTAATTTGCCAAATGAATTTCTCATTAAAATAACTCCGTGTAAATAATGTACGCACATATATATGAATGCATTAATTTGCTTTAAAAATGTAAAAATATTGTAAAATTATTGAAAAAGGACTCGAGGATAAAATTTAGCCCCCTATCAATTTCGAGCTCTACGGACCCTAATACTAGAAGCCAATTTACCAACCATCATTCCTAATTGTGAAATTGGATTTCAATTCCTGAATCAATGCATATTCTTCTATCAAAACTTTCTTATCCTTAGCAAACATTTTATGTACGTGTATGAGATGGTTTTCATTATGAGCAATGTATCCAATAAAGGAAAAATAATAATAGTTCCTGTTGAGAGCAACTTTTCTGCAAAAGTATGATTTTCAACTCGTGCAAAAATAATGTGAAATCTTTATTTACTATTTCTGGAAAAAAGATAGCATTTTTCACCGTTCCCTCAGAATAATGAAAGACAGAGAGCTATGTATGCTGATGTCTTCCATCTGCCAGCGGAATGTATGTTTGACTAGTAATAAATTTCTGAAAGTAGAATGGCGGCTCATTCTTCTATAGAAAGTGAACAAAACCTTGAATTTACTGATTTTTCATGCCCTACATCAATGATTGGATTCCCAAGCAAAATTACTGATGTTGCAAGGCCATTCATTTTTCCAGTTATTGTATTAACATCACCCCAAGCAGTTTTCCAAGCTAATGGTAAGGAACTGATGAGATTTTTCGCTAGGTTAATTTTCCGTAAAAGTGGTAGATCTGTTAGCTCAGGCTCAACATAAGCAATCTTATTACTGTTGGCATATAAGTACTGAAGTGAAGTTAGGTACATCATAGAACGAGGGAGCTTTTCGATGAGATTACTGCTGATACATAGTGTGTGCAGAGACTTCAGCAACCCAATTTCATCTGGCAATTCGACTATTCGATTTTGACGCAAATTTAGAGAAGTTAAACTTGAGAGATTCCCTATTGATTTTGGAACTTCGCTTATTTCGTTGTTGTCCAATGTAAGTACTGTAAGAAACAACAAATCTCCAATTGCTTCTGGGAAATCTGATATTCTATTTCCAGAGAGTCTAAGTTCTTCCAAGTTTAAAAGAAGTGTAAGAACAATAGGAAAACTATGGAAATGGTTATCTTCAGCCCAAAACTTGCGTAGCGTATCAATGCTATTAATTTCGTCAGGAATGCTCTTGAGCTGATTATGTCCCAAGTTAAGATACTCCAGTTGTGTTCGTCTCGATCCGAGTAATCCGATACCATCCACGCTATCTAGAGTATTATCATAGAGTGTCAATCTTCGTAGATTCGCAAGTTGGATAACATTATTCCTTGTGCAGAGCTCTTTTAAACTGCCATTGAACTCGTTCTGTCTTCTATTCAAGTTGAGCTCTTCCTTTCTATCATTGGTATCGAATATAATGTCACGTAACTTTCTAGTGTCTTTCTTTATAAACATTGACAACTATTAATTTCTTTCCCGAATATGACAATGACACTCATGTAGTAATGTGATAGTTTCTTTAAATTAATTTTCGCGGTTTTTTAAGAAATTTTATTTTTGAATTTCCGGAACTTTAAAATCATATGCAACAATCTTCCACCACAAATTTTTTTCATTTATTAGCTGGAAGACATATTTTACAATAAATAAAAGCAACCAAATTGTTCTGCTTAGATTTTATAATAAATGTAGCTGGTACCTCAAAATGGACTAGTGCAGCATTAGAGTTTTGTTAGTAATCGAATCGAAGAAGTTAAAGGTAAATAAAAAGAAAAAAATAAGAAAAAGAAAAATCTCGCCTCAAGTTCATTATTTAAATTTTTAGCCACAAGTTTTACTACATTCTTATTTGTTCCGCATCAGAAATCATTAGTGTATGCAGGTACAAGAAATGTTTCTTTCTCAACTTGACATAAAGGCTCTAAATGTTAACAATGACAGTATATTTTCTACCAAATCGCACAAAAACTTTTATTCTATTACTGACATTTGTAGCATGTCAGATTCATATAAAGTTTTTGTATAGCTGACATATTTTCCAATACAAGAGATAAAACTGTCTTTATATTGATATTTTTCTCAATCATAAATGTTATCAGCATGAAAATTAAATTTTCACTGTTAATATTACAATACCTACTGTGTTGCTAATCTAAACATGCAATCTGAAATTCCAACTGATATCACCATTGATATTACAAATTGAAACCAGTATTCTGATTACCAACTTTTAACAACTATGCATGAAAATGAACATGATTCCAGCACATCTTCAGCTGCAATTGAATAAAACCGACTTTTGCAGGTGTACTGTTTATAGAAGGAACTTCTTGGTTGAGTTTTTTTCATGTACAAGGAGCAATAGTGATGAACAAGCATCTTTAACAAAATTGAGTAAATAACCATTCAAGGCGTATGATATCAAAATATTGGTTTCAGAACATGTACTTTTAACTTTTTCTTGTTTATATTTCTGAAGATTTTTTAAATCCATTCATGCCACATTATTTTTGAAAACTGCTAGGCCAAGAGAAATAGCCAAAGTATTTCAGATATAACCTTCTGAATGTATCTCCTTCACATAAATTCAACACTTAGTGCATGATGCTGCTTCAGTTGTAAGTATGCATGAGAGCTATCAATGATATATCTCTTTGTCATCTTTATGCAGATTGATGCATTTGCATATGTACACTGCACTGCCTGTATTTGTTAAAATCTCAATATTTTCTGGTGTTAATGATAATTTACTTAGGATAAGAGTTGTACTATTTAATGCCTTCAAGGTAGGTAACAAGTGTTACAACCATGAAGCACAACTAAGCATAGGAAACTGTGACAGAAATATTTGTATTTATCATGCACTAACTGTGTTGATAGAAGTGAGCTAACTACATTAACACAACAAAATATAAAACCCTATTAGAATCTGTGTAGCTAATTTACTTGGAACGTCATAAATGAACACTGACTGCAGCTATAGAAACAGAATTAATCCCTAAGGGAGTTAATTCCTAACAGCAAGACATAAGCCCCCAATGCTAGAGCTAGAGCGACATCTGATAACTTGCCGGATGATGCATCCACCAGTAGAAGCTCAGCCACAACCAGTACTTTATGGACACCTTAGCTCCAAGAAATAAAGCATTAATGCAACTATGAAATAATATTCAACCATTGACAAACAGGGTGAGGGAAAAAGCATTGGATAGGCCACTGAGTAATTTGAAATTTTACTCTAATATTTCACGAACTATGCCTTTCCATGAGATGTAAGTCACCAAGGTATGTTTCGTACGTTTAAGTCCTCTATTCATCGTTTTCAAAAAAAATTTAAGCCATATAACTTTTAATGTCCAATCAAAACATATAGAATTACTGGGAAAATCGATATAAAATTTTTTATCATATTAAAATGTGAGTTTGAGCTTATCATACCTACATATCCTTTCTTCCAGAAAATGGCTACTTCAACACATTAAAATCCAACCAAAAGACACAATCATGTGAAATAATAGGCTCTATCATATATCATTTTTATTAATTTTTAAAGCGTGCAATAACTTAATTCCTTCTTCATATCCATACTGCTTTTTAAGGCCCTCAGCAATCACAAAATCAATTTTATCCATAGCACCATACGAGTCAAATAGATTTGGTAGTTCATCGCTATCGATACCACACCATCTTCTAATATGATTTAATACGCGCAGCTGTCCTGTTCCGCTTTTCATGTGTTGCGAAGCTACTGCGATGCTAGGCTGAACATGAACGACTTGATGCCACCAGCCAGGAGGAATCAGTATGGTCTCTCCTTCAAGCTGCGTCACCTGAAAATTCGTGCATTTAAAAAGTGGGCAGGTAAATGAAAGAAAAACAGTTACGTTTACATTTACAGCAAAGTTATCCATCGAACATTAGTGACTTAAGAAGACATAAATGGGCTAAAAATGCATTTAGTTCTTGTTTCAGTTCCTTTTTATTCAAAAGTCAAATTTCGGAATAATGAATGAAAGGTTGAACAGCCAAATCTGAATACTTTACGATGGCACTCCACTATTGGTCATATTTTCATGCTCATCTACGTTTTATTCTACAGAAAACTCAAGATATAATGTATTCAATTTTTTAGTTTTCACTCTTCTTGAATTGATGAAAAAAATCATATGAGCCGAGTTAAGCTTCAAATTTAATAACAAATTATTGGGTGGTTTCAACAGCTCGCTATATCTGAAATTTTCCATAAAAACATGCATCTTATACAAAAATGTAAATTTTATGCAAAATGTTTAGAATAAAACCTGAAGTTTATTTTTCCATATATCATTCGGAATTCCAACAAATGCTGTAGAATTAAGCATAGCTCCACCAGTTTCAGTTGAATTGCCGTATAAATCAACAGGAGATTGCCAGCCAGCGGCTATACTGATACTACTTTCTCCCCAAGCATTTGGGCAGATTCTATAACCTTTAAGGTGGGATTCATGACATGGAGGGAAAAAAGTCCAGACTTTTTGCCCTTCTAAAAGCACATTCCATCCCAGCCATTCATAGGGGTCTATTTGTGGACAAAAAAGGAAATGTCGATCAAAGTTTTTGCGTAATTTTAGTGGAAATATACTGATTGAATCGAATTTAGTGTGTGTGTGGGGGGGGGGGGTGGTGGTGGTATCTGGTATTCAAGGATAGAACAAATTCAAGTCAATCTTGCTTTACTGAGTTAAGAAAAATTTGGGCAGTGGAATTCGTACTGAGAGAAGAAATTTTCAATAATATTGAAACACAAAATATATAATTAAGCAAATCGGAAGTTAGTTATATTGTAGATTCAAAAATTTAGAGGTGTTTCGGTTATCCCGAAGCAATAATTTTCATTAATAGATAAAAAAAAGCATAGGACTAAGTTATGCATGCAATCTAACAGTAGAAATCAATGAATCTAGCCAGTATATACAACTTGCGTGAACTCAAAACTATTCTTTTTTACCCAATTCCTCATTAACAGAACAATTAATTTACAGAAAAATTTAGATTGAGCCTATTTAAGAGATGCATAAGCTTTTTAGGTCGTGGATTATGTAAGATAGAAGATTGGCCAATACGTACATAAATATATCACGAAGAGTTACGCTGCCTGCCTCTTAAAAAGACCGCAAAATTTAAGAATTTTTTAATTTTTCATGACGGAAAAATAATCGTACCAGCATGTAAAAACGATCGGGCACCAGTTCCTCCGATTATAAGGCACAGTTTTTGTGGTCGGATATTCTCAGGAAAAAATTCAAATTCATCAAATCCAAATGGAATTTGTGGCAGCTGATAAATAGATAATATAATAACTTATCGTCAAGTATATCATACTTTATTTTTTAGTATTAGTGAAAAACTTGCGCAATTGGTAAATTAGTATATTTACACTAAAATTTTAAGACACTGGAAATCTCGAGAAAATTCAAAGGCACTACAATTCCTTTCGAGAAAACAAGCCACTGAAGTGTCATTTTCTAAATTTTAGAAACTTTTTAGTGTTTCTGTGTCCGATGTTACATTCCAAAGAGCAGCTTCTGAAATCAATACAATTGAAAAAAATTGTTCTTATTATGATTTACCGTCAATTGGTTCCTTAAATCAGCTGGCAAGTTAGACAATAACTGCTCATCTGAAAAAAATAAGTTTTTTAGAATGCATACATTTTATGTTGTGAAATAAATATGCATACTATATGTAAATCAAGCAAATATATTCTTGCCCACTTTTACTATAAAAGTATGCACAGTCAAAAATCAACCACAAAACGCATAAAAATATCATATTTCTAAATAAATTACTCAATAAAAATAGTTTTTCTTAAAAATATAACAATATACATATATATATATATCCAAAGAAAACTTTGTCAATAACAAACCTTTCAGGACTACTTACTTCATTCATAACATTTGAAATTTGTTGTATCGGAAAATCTGTAGCTAGAGTTGATACCATATGACTTTTTCATTATTCATTTGCATAGTATGAATATTTATTAGAAGCAAATTTGCTATATCCAGAGCCTACTGTAAATCTACAATAAATAAATTTACCTAGTAAATACCAGCTGCTATCAAATGAGCTTTCTTCCTGCAGCCCTTCAAGAAAATCAGCCATACTGCATTCAAAAAGCTGTATAATAGTTAATATGAACACGGTAAATTCCATCCAAATGTAAAGTTCACATAAAACGAATCTGTCTGGCCCTCTGAACTAATCGACAATGTCACTTTCGTTCATTTGTCTAGAGTGAAAGTTCTCTAAAAATCAATTTATAGTATGCTTGGAAGCGAAAATATTTACTTGAAGGCATAGATCAGTTCTGCCCGTTTATATAAATTCTGAATAAGGAAAATAGGTAAACGCAAAGTTTCCTTATTGTTCAAATAAGTACTAATATTAGACATTGGATTTGCAGCAATCTAAGTAAGAAAAATTCAATAGATACTTGCTATGTTGAGCGCCAAAATAATGTGAAAAGCAAAATATGTATAAATATACATTTCCTTGTGCCAATTTAATTCTAAAGTTCAATGTCAAATAGCAACCCAATTCTGCCACTAAAAATGATAAGCCTATAGGCTTTCATCTCAGTGCGGATTTTTATGTTTTAATCTTTGGCATAAATAAGGTGCAAATTTTTTCAATATTATTATATGAAACGTATTCAATTTTATAATATTTTGGAAAGATTCAATTACAAATCTACTTCCTTTCAAATAATTTTATTCGACTGTAAAATTTTACAGCTTTAAAGGTCGAATTTGAGTAACATCGTATGGAGTTTAGACATTTTAGGTGAAAATAAGTTATACATTTATGAGGCTAATGTTCTGAAATGAACAGTAATTCATTGAATTAACACTATGAAATTGCAATTTGAAAGCACTCTTTTAGCTGCTCTCACTACAACAATCAATAGACATCACGTACCTCCGTAAAACCGTTAGTACCATTTCGAACTTGGTACTGGACTAAAATATTTTTTAAGTGCGCGACAAACTCTTCGCACCACCTTTCACAGTCAAGACTAGTGTGATCAAACATACCAGTCACTATGATTGGCGCTGATCTTTCGCAGAGATTTTCTAAAATGTCGTCAGTAAGTTCACTGATACTTAGTCGCGCAATCGCATCTTCAGGCTGCCTACTATAGAGCGGTATTGACAGAGGCCGATAAAATTTCCGAACTGTTAATAAAAATGAATTTACTGGCAGTAGAGCTACTATGATATATAGTAGAAACAGCATTAGTACAACTTTCAAGTCAATTTACTAAATAATAATTTGTTTTCAGCGTAAAAAAGTGTTAACTCCAAAATTGGCAGCATTAACGACAAAATGATTTAAAAAAGGAGCTGGATAAAATCCCGAGAGTTTGGAACAAATGGGTACGGAAAACATGGGTTGAAAACAATCTTTTTCAAATAAGCGATATTATGTGAAATTTGAAAAGAGTAGTAGCAAAACTTCTCCAAACTGATCATTCAGTACAGGTATGATTTAATGGCTATGCTTTGTTGATTCTGTCAAAAGTGGCTCAATATAGTTAATCATATACTCAATTTGCATCATCACTCGGAACTGATTTGATTGGAATAAGTGGAAAAATGAACTCTAAGGGATAACATGACTTGTTCATTAAAAGCAAATTCAGGGCCAGTGCTTCTAATAAATAATTATAAATTAATAGCGCATTGAAATTAAATGTAAGTCCTATTAAAATAATAATATCTTAATTTCCATTATTCATCATTATTAGTAAGGCATCAGAAGTTCAAAACTGGTCCTGTGTAAATTAGATATTAAGTTTTGGCTCTATACCATTATTAATAGCATGCTGATTGTTAAATTTTGGTGCCATACTAGTAAAATAACTAGCCATATCAAACACAATAAATATTATTATCAAGAAATTGCGGGAATTTAAAAAATTTAAAATTCTACAGAATAAAAGAAATCAATTAAAAAATACTAAATATAAAAATTAAAAATCAATGAACTTAATAAATCCACAGCGAAAAATTGGCAGCCCAGATTATTGTACATTTTATCTTCATGGCATAAATCCAGGATTTTACCGAGTCTGAATATTAAAATGTTTAATTTGAAATTCATGATAGAACTTGCAGTACAATGAAAAAATCATTGGTATTTTTGCATAAAATAAAACTAGCAATTCAGTAGAAAAACATTTTTGGAACAACTATGTACATGTTCTTAGAATACATCAATATAAATGCACATATTAGAATGTATGTATGTAGCATTATATCTCTACATTCAAATTTGAAAATCATTGAATCACAAGACTTGTTGTAATAAGAAACTAACCAACATTGGTCATACAAAAAAAATTTAACTGGAAAGTGAGCTTGAAATTAATCACAAAGCATACATATCAATAACAATAGAAATATCAAATCTCTTGAAATCACAAAAATGTAGCAGTATGTCCAAAAATATTAAGCAAATCATTTCACAAAATTACTCTCGTTTGTTTGTTATCAGCAAAAATTTGTTAAAAGCAAATTCATGATATCCAAAGTTTACTCCATTAATAACTTACTGTCAACCCTAGCCATCCCTCAAAATCTGCAACATTTTGAACATCTCTACTCCAAGGTATTCTACCACATAAATTTGAACTAATTTTCAAGCCTTGCAGGTTAAAATGTAATTTTCTTCTTTCAGGAGTGATAATTAGTTTCCCAATATCTAATTCAGGAAAACTGCTAAAAACTAAGCAGATATTTTGTTACATCAGAATTTTACAGCATTTTAAAAAGCAATATAAAATAGTAATAATGTCAGAAGTCAATTTTTGTATGCATTTGTATTATTTCATATATTAATGCATGTCCTGATCTGAAGATAATCTTTCCTTTCACAAAAAATTTGATCACCACATAAGCAGCATCCTCTAGCCCTTCAAGCATAAATGTTAAGCTCAAACTATGAAAAATGAAGAGTGTTATTTATATAAGTTGTCATAATTGTAAAAGAATGTAAACAAACAATGTGCAAAAGCCAGTAAGACAAAATTGATATTAATAGTAAAGCAAAAAGTAAGGTAATGGTATAGAGCACATGTATTAGTAAGCCTGCAATTACAGGAAGGGCGCTACCATGTAACAACAATGTTACTCCACAAAGTAGCAGTGTAAACCAGTTGAAAAGAGAAGAGGGAGAGACATTTTTAATGTAGCATAAATACTAAGCAAAGAGCAGCCAGAGCAGCCAGAAAATGATTTGTGGAATTGCTCTGTCCGGCGTTTAATGGATATTGGTTTGAAAACACTAAAAAAGTACTGTGGAAAATTGAAAAAGGGTGTAGACATTGAAAACATCAAAATTGCTGGAAGGATCTTTTCATAGAGAGAAATATGGAATGTGTTCCTAGTAGAATGCAATGAAGAAAACATGGGACAAAACGGACAAGAACTAGTTCAGAAACATTTACTAATTGCATAGACAGAAGTGAGGACACTCTATCAACACAATAGCACAAACACATGCAGCTCTGCAGTACAGTTCAACAAGCTCCACTACCTTCTGCAGTACATTATAATGTAGCCCAAATATTCCAAATGTGTGACTCCTTAAATCTTGTAACTGTATGAATCTTCTCAAATCTTATAATTGCACAAATCTTCTTGAATATCTACCGCAGCTACATACAAATTTAACACTTTAGGATGTTAGTTCCTAAAATCCACACTGCTCTCTGAGCCACTGTTTAAAGTTCTAAAGAACATACAAATTCAAAACCGACAGTGAGAAATAATGTAAAGGGTAAAGCAAAAGATGCTAGGTAAGGTGTAAAAATGCAAGGTTTATATCCTGAAAAGTAAGAAAGGTAAAAGAATGCAATGCATTCTGATACTGGGATTGTGGTACAAGGCAATAAAGAAAGAAAGAATGGTAATAGAGAATCTTATTATATATTAGTGAGAGTACGGACTCAAACCATACATTCTATGGGAGTATGCTTCTATGGGAGTGTACTTTAGGTAATGCTAGTAGAAGTAGAAAAATTATTATAAATTATCAGGAAAAAAAAACAGCAGGATTATGTAATTACATAATGCAGTTAAAAAATCTCTGAATATTCCTGATGTATGAAAAAAAAACATTGTAGATGTAGAATGTACCGTGTAGCAATTGATATCCTAATTAAAATAAAGAAGCAAGAAATAGCAGATATAAATGGTAGAGTAGAACCATAGAGTTTGAAAGTAAAAAAAGAATTAAACACTGATCGTTAGTGGGTAACATATTATTGATAACAAAGTGGAAGGGGAACAGTAGCAGTAACAGGTACAAATCCTGACAATTTGAGACTAATTCTAGCAACCTGTTAGGAATTAACTCCCTTAGGGATTAATTCTATTTTTATAGCTGCGGCCAGTATTTATTTATGACGTTCCAAGTAAATTGGCTGCACAAACTCTAGTAGGGTTTTATATTTTATTGTGTTGATGAAGTTAGCTCACTTCTATCAACACAATTAGTGCATGATGAATATGCACATATTTCTACCACAGTTTCCTGTGTTCTGTTGTATTTCATGTTCCTAATAATGAAGCAAACTAGAACCAGTTTTAGCTCTAAATCCATCAGTTTTTACTGCACATTTTGTTTTGATTTAAACAAGTGAACAAAACAATGTAAAAGTGATAATATCTAAAGAACGAGAAATTATTTTGAAATTCAGGTTGAAGTTATTGAAAAATAAAAACCTAGCTATTTGAAATCGATAGCCAACAACTTAAAAACAAATAAAATAACATAATACATGTAAACAAAGATTTCAAATTTTTATAAAAATTACATTATATTATCAATGTAACCAATGGTTTATAGTTTCTAAAAGAATATGTTCCAATTAAAACTAATGGTTTAAATTTCCTAGAAGAATATAAATTTTAACAAAATTATAGCAAATATTTAAATGATGAAAAATTGTTTTCAAGTTTCATGAAAGACTACAATATTAATAAAATCATTGATTCTAAGTTTCTAATAGACAAAAAACCATAATTAGCACTAAAAGTACTTAATACTTAAATAAATGAAAAAGTAGGGCATATTTTGAAGCCACCAGTTTTTACAAAAGAATTTCAAAAACAATGAACAATATTAAACACAAGTGATTTAAAGTTTATGAAAGAATAAAAGGACACATGATGAAAAAAATATGATTGTAAGGTTTTTAAGAGTAAAAGAACATAAAATGACAAAGGCAAATACTTATAGGTGTCTATAAGAATTAAATAAAAAATGCTGTTGAAAAACTAACCGTTCTAGGTTTCTATAAGAATTGAATAAAAAATGCTGTTGAAAAAACTAACCGTTTTAGGTTTCTGTAAGAAAAAAACTTCATTGGGATGTACTTTAAAACCAAGAATTCTAATAACAGGCATAACCACCAATGCAAGGTATCTGAATTTAATTTTTAAGTTGGACAAGCTTACAGTACCATAGTTGATCAGATAACATTTGCTCAGCAGTGCTGACAAAGTATAAAGTATGCAAACAATATTAATATCATACACGAGAAATGGCTAAGGGCGCAGTGCCTGCCATAAAAACAAAAAGAGAATGTGGTGCAAGGAAATTCATGGTATATCAAGTTGCTTGTGCAATATCTTTTTATGCTACTAGTATATGCATGTTGTATCTTGTTCTGTAAATTTGATACTAGTTACCACAAAAATAAACCATGTTTAAATTTTTAAATTTGCTCCATGTAATAGAAAAGTTATTAAAATGACAACCAAAAAAGTTATTTATATTCTTAGCCAACTTCAAGGCTAACAACTCTTAAGTGCTCACTACCTAGTTTCATTTTTCCACATGTTCCAATCAATGCATATGTATATTCATCTGCCATCATTTTAACTCTGCTTCATTATTGAAATCTTTTCATTCTACATCACCTTTATTTCTTAACTTCAAGCATGTTTGCAATGATGTTCGTTGATAGAAAGTTGCATTAACCATTTAGATTCCCCATTCAAGATAATTAATTTTTCTCTTCTTTTAGAAGAATCTAAAAATTAAGCTATAAATCTTTCATTTTCGACCACTCTAAATTTCGATGCTACCAATTGAACTAGTTGGCTAGCACTGTGCCAAGGTATTGGTAATTCAAGATATCGTCGTTTTTGTAAAAACGTAGCAAGGAATTTGACAGCATTCTAACAAGCAAACCTTACGTATCGTAAAATAGGTCCCAAAAACTATACAGTTTATCGATTATTTTATGGTCGGTTAAGGGTATTAGAAATACCAGCAACTTTCATTACATAAAGTGAAACACTGTTAGATTTAACAAAAGCATACTAGCATTTTAAATGACAGAGTAAAAAATTAAAGGAAAAATTGTAATTATTCTGCCTATAAATTATTCTACTAACACTAAAATATATGTAAAAATAATGCTATGTTATAATTTCTGGCATACCAGCATATCAAATGAAAATTGCAACAAAATTAAAGGATTATCATATTATATCATTTTAAATAGATCTATTGCAGAAACTTGAGCATCCTCTCCGTCTCCAAGCTCGGAGTACACAGCAAGAGCTCCAGAAAAATCTTGCAATTTTGTTGATGGCGTGCATGTAATAATACATTTCATACTAGCACCTAATGCCGCTTGCAAGCCGATTAAACTATCCTCTACTACCAGGCACCTTAGAAAATAAAGGCAAACTTTTGCATTAGTATTCTTTTATATTTGTTTGAATAACATAGCAGTATTGTTCTTTTGACAGCTAATAACAGTGCTATTTTGACTGTTAATATAAACATACTATTTTCACCATTTACAATGTTGTTTTCCACACTTTTAATTACAGCGTTATTGATTTAATGAGTAAATGAATATTTAGTACTACGACCAACTTAACCAGGCAGCAAGCTCATCAATTCTTTTAATATGGCAAAGTTCAATATTCTTCTGCCCCTCAAAAGTGCCAACTAACTTGAGCCGCCTAGCTAGATCCATTTTTACCGATGTCTAAGGACCGGAGAACAACCAAGCTTACAATTTGAAAAAAAGATCCTTTATTAATTTAAAGAAATACATAAAGTACCTTAAGTAAAGTCAAAACTGAAAAAGCAGCAGCAAAAGTTAGCACGTGTTATCCAGCAACAGGGGATTAACTTTGAGGAATTTTAATATTTACATCCATAATATAGTTGTAAATATAATGGAAATACAAGAATTATTTTATTGCAGTAAACTTCAGATATAAAATATTTATTTTGACAAATGATTCTTTTTATGAATAGGACCATTAAAAACTCATTTTGTGTCAAGTTCAACTTCAAATTTTTGAACAAATAACAAATGAAATCGGCGGTCCCAACTGATTCGTTATCAATGAAGTTAACAGTATTTGTGAAGCCTTTCAGAATATTAGTTTTGTTCAATTTAACTTTAGAAATGTATTTTCATCCATTAGAACTTTAAGTCAACTAAACTCGATTTGAGTGAGTAAAAAATCGAATACAGTGCAGTGAGGAGGATGCCAAAGCAGACGCACTACCATCTTTCCTCGAATAGAACACAAAATATGCTCTATATTCAGGGAAAGATACCATCACAATCGAACGCAAATTGCATACATATATATGCACACAAGTCTACATTGAGCTAATGAAGTTTTAAATTTAGTATACCTTATATTCGGGGAAAGATGGTAATGAGCATATTACTTACCGTTCATGAGAAATTCCAAGCAGTTTACTGGCTTCAATATATATCATGGGATCAGGCTTACGATGGGACACATCATCACCAGCCAAAATCAAATCAAAGTTTTGTAGGAAATCGTTTCCAAGTAAGTTTTCTAGAACAAAAAGGCATGAACTTTTCGTACTTGCGCTGCAAATTGCAAGTTTAGTTCCAGGAAGCGCCTGTTTTAGAAGGAAAAAATAAGAACAATAAATTATACATGAACTACTTTTAAATGTTTACATTTGAGGGAAATGTTGTTCAGGGCCTAGATTCCAAAGCTATTACAATAATTGCTAACATTTCAACTTTATTGTACGAAAAATCAGTCTGAAGATATAAAATTGTAAAAATTAACTTGGGAAAAAGAATTTAGCATAAGATTTAAAAATTAGTTTACATATATACATATTTATGCAAAGAACTTATTTTTCTAGTAGCATTTCAAATAATAGTTATGTCGATGTAATGTCCAAGGTATCTAAGAGGATTCTAACCAATGTGTCTCGTAAAGATGCATAATAAGCATTATTCTGGAAATCAGCTGTTCTTTTGTGGCAAAAATGTGACAGAAAGAACAGTTTTGAATCTACAAAAGTCACATGTAATAGGACGCTGTTAGATCCAATATAATATCCATCCAGTAATATCTCACCGACAGTAACATCACAGTAAACGCTGCCCAATCAAAATCCAGCAACTAAAATCTCAGAAATTCTTTGCTAGTATTGTATCCTGCTACAGTAATGTAGCAGTAAAAAAGATCATCCAGTAACGCGGCTCAGTGCAAGCTGAAAAGTCATTCAAGTATAGGATTGCCCTTCAAATCCTTTTTTATTAGCGATGCAAATTTTGTTCTTTTTAAAATCCTTCTCTTTTCCGTGACTCATTCTACACATCACCACATCGATACGAGGTATGAATTCATGTCACAGATGAATGGCTAAACATGCTATTACAATTTTTCTAGAACGCTTCATTTTTTAATAATGTTCATTCTTCCATAGGGTAACGTGTTAGAATTTTTCATTTTCCATTAGGATAAATTTTACCTTTGCTTCCTGAACTATTCTTTTAAATCCCGGTCGAACAGGCACATTTCCAGATAAAATAAATTCTTTGTAAATATCTGTTTTTCGATCTTGAAGTGTATCTATCAAGTAGTTCTTCTCTTCTTCCGTGTTCGGTGTGGCCCCTATAGTGCTCTTGGGCCAGCCATGTATTCCAAAGTAATGCCTCATCTTGGGTTTCCCTCCACCAATCAAATTTTGCAGCTCATCTAATATATATTTTTATTTGAATCATGTAAAATAATAATATTATTTACTGCAAACAACTATTGTTGATAGAGCACAGAGCGAGATACCTGCTATGAAGCTGAAAGTGACTTTTTTATTTCAAAAGAAATTGTATTATTCATTTTTCAAGCTAAACTTAACAACTGAACTTCAAAATGGGGACCAAAGCAGTACCAATTTGACCAAAACTTATCTATTTAATATCCGAAATTACTTTTTAACACTAAAAATATAGAAAAAATAGTGTCGATATTGAAAATATTTGATTAGCTTCGGAATTCTAAAAAGGAATTATTTTTTTAAAAATGATGCAAAATATTTGCATTAGTTTCTCTTGTGCATATCCTACCGAATAAAGTCGATAATTGCCTATATTATTCTTAAATCGGCTTAATGAGACTTGAGCTGAATAAAATTGAGTAAGGGGTAGCTTTTAAAGACATAAACAACTTACTGCGCGATACAAACAGTCTATTATTCAAACATTCAGGCAGATATATTTCCAGCTAACATCTTAAAAAATGCATGAAAGAAGTCAATTTATTGCTTCAGTCAGCCAATGGACATTCTTCAAATTTTCATGCTCTGTATATGGTCCCCAAATAAAGCATTTGAGGAACAAGCAATACAATTAAGTTACATAAGAAAAGGCAAAAAAGCTTCTGTCAATCGAAAATTTAAAAGTTGCCAATGATTCAATGCTCTACTTTAAATTGGTACTCAAGCAAATATAAGATCTATCCTTAAGATTCTCTTACCATAATATTCTGGACTCCAATTATAATCTATTGAAAACTCCCTAAATACGGCATTATATGCATCTCGATGTAAGCTCTCCGACTGCTCAATAGAAATTCTATATCACATAAAACTAACTTGACAATGTCACTAACTTCCGACTAACTAGATAAATATTTTCAATTTGTATTTCTATTATTTTGTAGTTCAATTGATAAAACTCGAAGTGTCAGATTATTGGGCAGCGAACATTCGGATGGTAAAACGAGTGCGAAATATTCAATAAATTATCTGCGAGTGAAGGTTGGTGCACATTAGTCGCATGATGGAACACTTATATGTATATATATTCTTTCCTCTAAAATTACGCCATCGCAGTCAAAGATAAGTCCCCAGCTCTCTCTATCTTGAGACGATTCCGCCATTGCAATTGATAATACTGTAGGACGACTTGCGCAAGAGATATCCTTGCACTGGGAGTATTTTTGAAATCGAGCGACTGATGGAAATGCTTGAATTTTGGTGATACTCGCAACGATTGCGATGATGTTTATCAGTTTAAGCTCCATCGTCAGAAAGTGATTTGTATGAGTGGCATTCTGAATAAATTATTATTGCAAATTTATCCTCTATGAAAGACTATATTTACTCCATAAAGTGATTCGTTCATAAGTATGATTGGTTAATAATTTTAATACTATATATATGTTCAACGTAACAACTACAAAAGTTTACACTGCCAAGCGAAAAAGATTCTTTAATAACAGCTCTCGGATAGAGCACGAGCACGTTCATAGATATATAAGGAAAAATCGATATGAATGAAGAGGTGTATAGGAAGCTTCTCTGGGCATTGACCACGAGTTATAACCCGGCTGCTGCTAGTATTGACCGAAAACATGCTTTTGAGGTGAGATGATAAAAGACAACTTTGCACTGAAATTCAATCAATCATTGTTACTGATTATGTCACCAGGATGATTAAAAATTCAAAAAGCTCCATGTCTCTACACGTTTTTCGACAAATTTCATATTATTTCGTTGCTATATTTGTAGTCACGGAAAATTAGTGTCAAATTGGAAATTTCACGTTAAAATGCAAACCTTAGCAAATTAAGCCGCCTGCAAACAAATGTCTTTGGTCAGCTGCCTGGATAAATGGGCTGGACACTGCTTCTTTAGAAAAAATATGAAAAAACTATAAATGCATATTATTCACATTTATTGACATGTGCGCAATCATATTCATTCGAAAATAGCTAACATCCGAGCAATTAAAATTGGCAACTTGATTCTTCTGTACCATTTTAAACAAACTATTTACTATTCAACGAAGTAACAAATTATTTTTCATTATGCTGTAGACACTAGAAAATTTCAAGCAAAGAGCAGATTGTAGGGACTACGCAATCTTTATTTTAACTAATAAAATTGCGGAGCACAATGACACAGTTCGGTATTTCGCATTGCAATGCTTAGAAAAGGTGAGCTTTTCCTCTATTTTTCTGAATACATCAATATTATTTTGAGTCATTTTTTATTGTTTTAAATTTAAAATCATTTTTTAAAAATAGATACAGTTATTGATAGAGTAAACAAGTTTAATCCTTACCAGGAGGTTAAATGTAAGCTTTAATTCGTCCAATTTTGCATTTATGTAAACATTTAATTTATTTTTAGAGTTTTTATGTTTTAAATGCAACTTATTTTTTACCTTCACTTAATATTGACAATTTATTTGAATTGAACTGTTAATGTGAGCTGTATGTGAAACCATAGATTTAGATACTTCAAGCTTGTATCAGCGAGTTGAATCAAATGATATCCTATCTCTTTCGTTTTTGATACCTTGTTATCCTGCTGATGCTTCCTATTAAAATAAATTTGTATCGCGACGTATCTTTATATTTGATATCTTACACTAATCTAAGAATTATAGTTTGACTGGTTGGGAGTCTACAGTGAACTTCAGGTATAACAATTTTTTTAATCACATTTCCACTTCTAAAATGCATGAAATTTGAATTGACTCCATGTTCAGGTTCAGATTTTCGATATGAAAAATTGATTCGGTGGTTTCAACAAATTTTTCATATCTCAAGTTTACTGTTTATGCATTTATTAGTATTCTTTATGAAAAGTAGGTTTTTTTGATATTTTTGGCGTGTTTTTTTCATTGGGTAATATTGTTGCTAGCTGTGTTCTGGTATTTGGAAAAAGCGGAAAGAATTTACTTAATTAATTTTGACCCTTCAAAAATATAGCTCAGAAAAGATATCATCGACTAAATTTTAAAAAAAGGTTTTAGGAGCAATACATGCAATGCTCATAAAGTAGAGATTTAAAAGCATTGTAATACATGTTGACTGCTTTACAGCTGATAGTCAATGCGTTTTACTTTTATAAGATCAAATTTCAGAATAATATTTGAAAAGTACAACAAATTTGAAATAAATTTGTCGGCTATCTTTGGCGGGGCATATATATATATGTATATTTATATTAATATGCCTGCTAGGTAATTCAAAGGGACTCTGGAAATTTTGAAAGTGAGGAATTCGAATCGTTCAGGAATGCGATACTAGAAATTTTCAGACATGGCACGAGGGGGATCTTGTTGGAAGCACCTTTCATCAAAGAAAAGGTAAAAAAAATTTAGCTTTTTCTGTAGAGTTATTTCAATTTAATGGAATACTTTCTCTCACGATATTCTAAGTTTTGACCTCCGCCGATGTTGCTTCTTTTTTGAAGTAATAATCTCAATTTGAAGGATAGTGTAATCATGATTCACTGCAGTCGGCATCTTGATTTCTTTTTCTAAGTTCTGCATATCGTTCACAAATGCACTGGAATATCATATATTAATTAGGCTTACGCATTTAATCCTATGGCATGCGCAGAAACGCTTTTGCTCGAAATTAGCCTTCATTAGACCTTATTCGGGTATACCCTCACGTATCCGGATTCCCCTAATACCCAGTATTGCTTTGGAATATCATCATCTTATGATGACAATACATTGCTCCTCTTGCTCTATAGAATCTTTTTTTTCAACTTCAGAGTTATTTTTGCACTTCATTAGATTATGAATTTGCTGTTTTGTGATTCGGGTAGGTGGCAGCTCTGGCATGCATTCTCGGAGAAAAAGGGTATCCTGCAAAGTGGCCTGATTTTATTAAAGATATAATTGCTGCCATGAAAACAGGCGGAGCACAAGCAGAACTGGGCCTTATGACCCTCACAGGTGCTTAGAACAACATTTGCCGTACGAACTGTGAATTTAAATGATTTATGAACGTGATCCGTATGGAAAAACTGTTGTATACAAAAATTGAGCATAAAGATCAACAAATATATTTATATGAGCATATTTTGGATTTTACATGCACTTTCTATGTATAGGATTAATGGAGGACTGTGAAGACAGCGACTTTCAATGCAGGTTAGCAGTTTAATAAATTTTATAATATATATATTTGTCTATATTGATGCCGACTAAGTTAGTAAATAATCTGGTGTTACCATAGATAGAATAAGCTTCTAGAACAATACTCAAGTGAAATTATAATTAAGAACTAAGCTACAATCCTAACCCTTTTTGATGTGACTTTTCGATGGATGCACCATATTTCGATAGTCCCTTTTTTCATGCTCGTTTTTACGTAAAAAATAAAAAGGTTGTTATATTCGGGGGAAAGGTAACAGGGTACTATTTTATTCAGATTTGGACAGAAATTATGTATACTGGGTCATGGTACGGATAAATTTAACTGAATTTTACTAACTAGGAACTGTATGTCTCACGACCTAGTGATAACTTGGGATTGCTGGCCTAATTTGTGTGTTATAAGTCTGTTATGGTACTGTTGCTGTAATCTATAGTAGTACGTTTTAATGTACATGCATTGCTCGGTTATTATAAAAGTCTCATACTCCCCCCCCCATCTCCCGAATTGCAGTTTATTTTTCTTAAACATTTGTACCAGCAAATAAAAATTGATAATTATGATTGTTCTATTCGAGGTGACGAATTTTCGATATTATTCCTTTTTACTTTGACCAGTCAACATGAAAAATTGCAAGTATTGAGAGGATTGATTTAGACTGTTTCTAAATAAAAAAATATTTTGCTTTTTGCTTGATCGCTTGTTACATCTCTGCAACCTGCATATGAACCATAAAAAATTGAGTGATGGATCGTATGCTGAAGTGTGAGCTGTCAAGAAATAAATTGTTTTTTGAGATTTCAAATTTAAATGTGATGAGTTTCCACTGATGATATGGATGGATGTAACTTTTTTTTTGTAAATATTACGTTGCTGCCAACCAAGTCTTTTTATCTCCTGTATTTGGGCTTTATTGTTTCCTATAAACTAATCCATGTAACATGATTGAAGGTACGTCGTAGCAAAAGACTTGTCTAATGCTCGTGTACGCTTCAAATTAAGCGTTGTCATACTTTAACATCTTATAATTCAATGACTATATCAGTTTTTTATAACAGTTTATATGTTTTCATATAATATTTAGGCTGGACCAGAAATGTAGAAAAAGACTTCTAGAAGGACTGAATTCAACATTACCTGAGCTGTTATCCGAACTGTTCGATTTGATGAGTCAGTACTTCTCGCGCTTAGTCGAACTCCAAGACAAAGTTTCAGAGAGCGATTTGGCGTTACATGTTATCATGCTTAACAGAGCAATGTCTTTTTTACAGGTTTTCAATGTTATGTATTAACCTGTGTTACTGAGCTATGACTTTTTCACAGGATTGTTAATTTATCAGTTTAGCAATGTTAGATGTTGCCCTATAACATGTTACCGATGGGACATGCTAACAGTCTTAACGATGTCATGTTATTTCAGCCTATGATTTCATATAGGTGGGCAAGTTTGTATTTGATTAGCTCAATGATATTACATGTAGTTTTTGATTGGCTGAATGATACTTTTTTACAATGACATTTGCTATATCATCCTCAATGTTAGACTATTTTTGTTTGCTCAGCATGATTTCTGGTTCAATATACAATTTAATAAATTTATACTAAATTTCAGCAAATTCGGAACCTATTTGGGAGAACTAATAATATACCCAATATTGAACCTAATAATATGATTAAACTCCTTTGTACTTTTATACAAAATATTTTCCTTTCAGAAAAACTATTTTTTAAGGATGGAGAAATTAATTTTGTAAATTGAACTGATTCTTTTTTAAATATTTTGATGCTTCATTATTATGTTGAAATATTTGTATTAGCTTAGATCGTGTAAATTCGATTGTGCTCTGGCTTCATTTGACTATTTGCACTTATAGCGGACTGCTTTTGTCACGGGATATTGTAGTAATGCATTTGTTAGCCATGCTTAGTTATATTCATATACATGTGTTTACATTTAAGCCGACTACTACAGTACACTAGACATGGTTGAACATTGAACTAAAGAGCTCGTCTCTAAAAAATTTTTAATATGGAGTACGATTGAGTACTCAAATGTTTAGAATCTCTATACTTTTCTTTTATTGTCATCGATTTCTCTTAAAATTCGAGTCATTTTTTACATTTGATGTATCGTGTACAGAAATTGATGGCCTGGAAATCAATCGATAATCTTGACATGCCAGAAAAGGATTTTGTATCCGTATTTCTGGTTCTGATGACTGAAAAGCATACACTTTTAGAGGTAAAAAATAATATAATATGTATAAAAAGAAGAGCATAAATATACGTTTGAAATTTTTTGATATTTTGGTTTAAATTCTAATTTTTTGCATGCAGCATAAAACTGTTGATTTTAATGTAGAGGTCCTGTTTAAAATTCAATTTTATAGCAATTTAGTATGTAGAACTGAAGGAACGTATCATTTAGTTTGGCTTTTTTTGCATGGTGCTCTTTCCAGTATTAACACTTTTATTCTGGATTATCTCCCATTTTTTGCTTTCTGCGCAGAAAATTTCATATTGAAAATATTAAGATGAAAGTGCAATGATTAGTTCTAATATTACAAATAAGCAGGAAATATTCTGAATTGTATCGATGCCTGCATATGCATGTATTGATAAAACCTTGATGAATACTTAAGGGAAGAATTGTTCTGTAAAATACTGCTCATGAATACATGCATTTGTTTTTCGTTGCATTGTAGGGCATGAAATGTATGGTTGAAGTTTGTAATAAAAAAGATATGTCTAGGCAACTGTTCGTACGTCTTTTAGATATTTTACCTCCGGTGTGTACTAAAGGTACATGAAGTATACATTCATACGACGTAATTTGATCGCTTTTAGCGATATTTATTGTGATGGATAATGAATGATACTTATGCTCAATCACATCATGCATGCATGAACACATCTCTGCTTTACTGGTACGGTTCCGTTCTGAAAATTGAAATTGCATATTATTTTTTATGATTATATTCTTAAACGTTGCATCTTCAGCATGTGCAGCTCTCTCTTGCTATATGCATATATTCGAGTCTTTGTTCATACATTAAGCTTTTTTTTCAGCCATCCAGTGTGTGGAGACAGATAGAGCTTTCTCGGGTACTCGGTACGAATTCATTTTTTGTTATGATTCTTTTTTATGGGTGATATTTGTAGCATTGATATTTGTAAGCAAGTTAAAGAAGGACCGAATAGGGATGTCTTCGGGTTTGTTATACTCATAAGAAGAAACAGAGTGATACTAAAGATTGAAGTGCACTATTAAAACTTCAACTTGAACATTTTATAGATACTTTACTTGTATATTCAAAAAATGACTAGCATACTGGATTGCATACTATATTATACTAGTCTATTTCAATATAAGTTAATACATAGCCAGACATGACTAGTGATATTTTTACTTGATTTATATGCTTCACTCTGGTAGCTTGCAGAAGCATTTAAAGCCACGATTTGAGCTGAATAAAAAAACTTAGCTCGGCAAATATACATCTAAGAGCTACTATGAAGAAAAAATTTTTAATGCTACGTTGAAAGAGTCTATCATTTCAAATTGTTTGCCAAAAAATCCTACAAAACTCAAAGAATCTCCATACAATAACTAAAAATGACCTGCTGGGACCTGCCTTATCAATTTTGAAACTGGGTTAATTCGAGAATCTCAATCATCGAAAGTGCGCTAACCTTGGAATTACTGTTTTTAGCGAATTATTTTTTTAGAAAATTAGATTGCTAATATTATAAGAATAGATTTTTAATTGGTGGATTGGCATATAAGTTGATCCGAGAAGAAACTATTAACAGTCATATGCATTAATAGCCAGAAAAATATCAACAAAAAAGGGATATGCTACATTACGTACAGATAGATGTAGATTTTTTATATTCTGCCCAGTGTTTATTGATGGCATTTGAATGAATTTGCGCTTTAGGGAAGGATCTCTGTTTCATGAACTTCAAGTTCAAATGGATGTGGTCACATGCTTATCGAGCTTATTAAATAATAATATGATAACGTTACTAGCTGGAACTCATGGAACAGAATTTAGAACAGAGGTAATCAAATTTTACTGGTCAGTTTATTTACCAATAAGAATTGTCCAGGGGATTTTTCGAATTTTACAGCTGCTATGAGGCGTCAATATCTGTACGAATTGCGTTATATTTGAACTTTTATGTGGATAAAATTTCTGCTTTTTGTATTGATTTCTTCCACCAACGTATGAACTATGCTGAGAGTTCTGAGTCTGCTATACTAAATATTGTAATTTTTTACAATTTTCCGTGTATTTTTGTGGCATATATTTCATACGCTGCTGATGTTGGGTATTAAAATAATCCGATTAAAAAGGCTAAATCTGAACAAAATCGGTCCATTCAGCAAGTTTCCATGTCTTACATGTTAAATGAATAGTATATTTACTTTGCCTACATTCGACTATAGTAATGACCTGTTTGATCATTCATCATATGCGGGTAATGATCTGTACTGTAAGATGATCTGTATAAGAATCAAGCAATTGCAGTGGATATCATCAAGTTGTATCATATAAAGATTTTATTTAAATCTCATTAAAAAATATTTTTGCATATGTATTTTTGTTTTCTCTTTTCCTGTCTGTCCTTGGTAGACTAATGGCATTAAATTTTTAACTTTTTATCTGCTTATATCTTATTCTTGTATAATGCATATTTTTCAATATAATATTAAAAATACATGAACTGATTTATTTAAATGCCACAAATATATATATGTTAAAAATTGTCGTTTTTTGGCCTTTAGAAACGATGTATTTACCCTCCCCCCCGCAATGATTAAAACCAATGGATTATTCATAATGCAATATTTTGTTCTAGTCGATTTAAAGCTCAAATAGACAACACTGCACAACCTCAGTCGAGTATTGATAATGGAGATTTCGGAAAGCTACGAGTAAAACGTATGTTTTCCAAAAAGCTTGTATCACCTTAATTATTATTATATCGTAAGGACTTACAATGATTTTAATATGATGGCCTTTGCTCAATCGGCATTCGCAACTCATGTAAAAACAAAAAAATGTGTACACATGCTGCATTAACTTGGAATACATGAGGGCTTATTTAAGGAGGAGAAATGAATAGCATGCTTTTTTTAGCAGATTAGTAAAATCTCTAAAATAGAAAAAGTTGTTTGTAATTATGCAGAATTAAATTTCAAAACTTTTTTATGTAACTTAAAAGTATTAATATTTGAGAAAATAAATACAAATATAGAAACAGTAAGCTTGAAATGTTACAAATTCAGTTTTAACGAATTTTCGCATATAGCGAATAAGCGAAAAGGGCATGCTGCATTCAAATTATAGATTTTCGGATATAAGGAACTAACTCAGTAGTTCTGACAGATTTGTTGTATCCGAAGGTTACAGTATTTCGAAAGTATTATTTAGTAATCTTGATGTATACGTTGAATGTGAGTAGGTTCTTAATGAGGGGTCAGAGCTGAATTTGAAATTGGCTGCATGTTTTGATTTGCTCTTAAGAGTATTGCAGCTTCCGTCTTACAGGTACAAAAATTTATAGACACATGTAATCCCTAGTTGAGATTTATAATGGCTGTAATTCAGGTTTTTTCGTTGGTTTCCTTTGCCAGAATGCTTAAAATTTTTTTAACTAGCAGGCATATTGTCTTAAGGTTCTTTTTTCTACCATGAATGGTATTAAAAATTCTTCTTTGCTAGCTAGCATGTTATTAAAAGGTTTCATATATTAGCATGGATATTGTTGAGTATATGCTTTGTTAGCTGACGTAGTATTTTAAGATTTTTTTGCTAGCATGTATGCTATTGAAGGGTTTGTTTTGCTAGCATGCGTGCTATGACGTAAAATCATTGAAGTTGTACTAAAATTAATATGCACTTGAATTTCATACATAATTGTATGATTTCATTTGAGTATTCAAAATATATTGAATATATTTATATATATATCTATATGGCAGAAGCGATTGATTCTGATATTCCTCTATTTGTAGTAAATTTTTTACATGCAAATAGAAAGGTCAGTTAACTTGAATTTACAAAATTGTACCTGTTTGTTAACTTCGCGTACAAATATATATATATATATTCAATTAATAAATGCATTCCTATTTTTATAATAGGACTCTAAAAATTGCACTACCGTTATTGACATCATGGTTCAAGGAGAGTCAAATTTGCAAGTTATCCTTCATGAGAAAGTGAGTACTTTTAATGAAAAAAGTATTGTTTTATATGGAAATCACTGGAACTATCCAATTTTAGTGCTTGAGTCTGAACCATTAGATCTGTGCAAACTGTATGATCCGTTTGAACTGAAATGACCCAAAGTACGCGTTTGGTCACAACTTGTTGCATCCATTTTACAAGCTCATATGAAGATGAGCAATTTTGGTGATATATGTAAAAGCGCAAGAAATATTTTAAGAAGTAAAACTTTTTAAATCAATTTCTCTGCAATTAGGCTGGCTGCATAGAGATTAGATTTTTACGTTAGTTCTAGTCGACTACTACTTATATGAAGAACATTGGGTAAGATCTACTTCAACTCAAGTAGTACACCTTGAAAATTCAAATTTGAGAAGTTGTACGAACGCCATTTCTTGCAATATTTTTTTGTTTTAAACCGAAAAGAATTCATCAACCTGTGAGCACTTCTAGCTGAACTGTTTGTTGGGCCTGTCTCATAGGATTCATTCAATATTTATTTATATCGTTGTATTCAAACAATTATGTTATCAACCGAGACCCTTCTATTTTTTCTTCTATTAATAAATCTGTAATATGATAAAAACTATTGTGAGAAACCACATGAACTACATCGATTTGGTTCGGATATAAGTGAATAAATTGCTTTTAGTCGTTTTAAAGAGGTTACGTGACGACTCGGCTTCCTATTGCTACACTGTTTTTAACTGTCTTTTTTTAGACTTACTAATGTTAATATATTTTTTTCACTCTGTGAAAAAGAGCTATCTCGTTAATAAAATCTTTAGACATAGCAGTAGCACTATAAAATCATGCATATTTTAATTTATTCATTATCTACTTTGATATGAACATGTTCTAGAATAAAATTTATAAGACAATTTTATTACCGAACACAGTTCAAAGCAATTAAAAAGATATATATATATATATATATATTCAACATTTTACTTCAGTATCGCATCAGCAGTTTCTATTTTTATTCATAATATTGTCCGGCTAATAATTCAGACGTTTGATCAATGTCTTTTAATTTTCAAAATTATGCTATAAGCATTGTTTTTCCTACAAACCATGTCGAGACAACTTGGGATTTTGAAGTCGTGTAAGTGCTCTATCAAAAAAAAATTTTTGACAGTTTTTATTATGCAATGCAAGAGTTACAATTGTTTTAACTCTTTTTAATTAAAGGATTAAAGCATATGAAAGATTTATACGTTGGTTCAATTCCTCACAAAAAAGGGTAATTCAGCCCGTAAATATCTTTGTCGCTAGTCACGTCCAGTCATATATTTGCTTATATTGATGCGACTAGTATAGTATACTATGCAGTGTATTAGTACTGTTTTAAAGAATAATTTTCAAGTTGAAGTGTAATTTACTTGTGTTTATATTGCTCTGAAAATAATTTTATTTTGTTCTTTTTTGCATTCCTTACCTACATGCGCTATATGATATCAATGAATCATTTCATCAAATATTTTAAAATTTAGGCCTATACGCTCTGCCGACTTGTAACATGTCCGATTCCTCATTTTAAGAGATATTTTGAGGTGTCGTTATGATAACATTCGCTATTTCTGCCTTTTTATTATTATTCTATATCTTGCAATCTCTGTGCGCTTTAGGTCCATTCCAAATTTGAACGAAATCTTGTTGACCAAGATGACGAAGCCGGAGTGGGATTACGAGGAATTGTGTTTTGTGAGAGACCCTGTTGCAAGTGAAGAATTTGATGATTTTGATAGGTATGTGGTTTGAATGAAATACATATATATATATATAATGTATAATTTATAAAAAAAAGCACAAGGTAAATAACGGATCATATAAGTGCATATTCCTTTTTATAGTAGCATATACATGATGGAACATATTTACTTGAATCTATAGATTTGGTGTCTACATTGTGATTTATAGAAACATGCATACATATCATATATATATATGCCATCTACTAATTGATTTATACATAAAGACTTGTATACATATATCTTTACTCATTTACAAAGGCAAAATTTACATGTGAAGAATAAATTGATCTAACTTGTATCATGCAGCATGGATGCTGATCTCAACGGGACGAGACATCGTGCCATCGCACTTTTTCAAAGTTTGTCTGAATTTTTTCCTGTTGAAATAACGGCGTTATTGCTTAGCACATTAACAAATTTGTTGGACACTTTCGGTGCCCTCAGTGTGATGGAAAACATACCATCAGATTATGGCGATCGACATGAAGATGGCCAGCTCACTAGGCAATCGTTAGCATTCCGGTAATCAAGGATTAATTCATGCGTATTTATGTCATTGTAGAGTTAATGAAGCTACAATACTGTTGCTACAATTAATACGTAGTAGAAATGACTGAATAGCTTGATATAATAAAGGAACAGAGAGAGATATTTTCTGAGCGTTTCTGCCTACTCCAACATGGATATTATTTTTGAGTCATTGTAAGATATTTTTCTAGAACATTCTAGAATACGCTATGTATTCTGCCTAGTATATATGTATATTAGTAGCCAATGTAATATGTATGCATTTTGAACTGAAGGATATTAAATTTAAGTATGCATATGCTGCTCTAAAATTTTTTAGCGCATTTGCACTAAAATTTCATGTACAGAAGTCTACTGGCACCATACCTTTCCTATGCTAGAAGAAAATGAAATGATTTGAAATTTATTTTAATTATGTATTTGAGCAGTCTTGCTTTTATAAATATATATATGTAAGCCTATTTAAATATAGACTATATACAACTATATCTAACCTAATTTTTTTGTTTTCCATGAATCGTTCGCACTGAATTGTTATGATGAGCCACCAATTTGAGTTCAACTTAGAAACTTCAAGCTGCATTGAATCCATGCACTTTTTACTTATTGAGTGTTACTTTGCTCTTTATTATTACTTCTATATAATATTTTTGTATCCTAACATAAAATTACATTTATGTAAAGCGACTTTTATTTTTCACTGTATACAGAAATTTCGATATATATGAGTATAGTATGAGTCAAGTTCTAAAAGGACTTCCTGATTGGTCTATCTCTACGGCTCAACCTCAAAGTTCAGGTATGTTAATGCACCTCCATGTACATGCATCAATGTATGCAGTTTACATGGCCTCAAAATCCTTCTTCTCTTCAGATTTTAGCAAGAAAAGAACAATTCATTTTCAGAACAATATTTATTCGGCGTTTTTAGGAGACACGGAAGTTACGTTTACGTATATTCGTACATTTTAGCATGTAGGAATGAGTAAATATGTGATTTTATGAGTGTACGTACTTCTGTTAATTCATTCAAATCAGTATACGTAAATTTTTATATATCTATAATGCTTTAATTTGCTTAGATATATATTTGGCATTCATGCTAACTTCATTTTCAATTGTTACGTGCTGCCTTACTCGAATATAACACGGTGACATTATATTCCAAGCATATTTTATGTACGCAATCACTTCTTTATTTTTATCCCAATACTATTGTTTTCAATATTTTGGGAAACTAGGAGTGGCAGTTCAAAGCGGAACCACAGATTCTTTGAGAAAAGTTGTGACGCTGCTGCTGAATTGGAGTCCAAAACAAGCATTTCTACTACAAAAGCTTTTAGTGGTAGGAATTTTCTTTATATCGCAGTAGACTTTGGATGTACTAAATTATTCGGATATAACGAATCAGTTTGTTATATCCGAAAATGTGAAGCTGAACTTGGACCCAATATGACTTTATTCGTTATAATTGAAAATTTGTTATATCCGAAATAAAAACTTTTGGTATTTATATATATATATATAAAATAAATTTGATACTTGTAAAATTTTCAAAAGATTTCACTATGTATGTCTTTACAAGCAGTTTCAGATATTTTGAATACATGCATATGATTGACCGGATGTATGAAAGAGTTTATTTTTTGCAGATGCTTCAGAATTGCGTCAGATTTTTAAGGCATAATCCCTCTGTAATAATCCAGGTATTACGAAATATGGTCAATGAGCTTTATTATATATCTTAAGTGCATCATTCATGTGCAAAATGGATATTTGTCTGTATGTATGAATTTTTTTAATTCACTTTTTTTAGGGACTATACGGTTTAAGTTGCTATTTTTGATAATTTCTGTTATTGGAAAGTATTTGTATCAAAATAATTTTATTCGTCCACTAATCTTTTTGTAATTATTCTTTTTGTTAATTTTTAGCTGAATGGATATGAAAACTTACTTTGTTTAATTCAATCATCCCTTACGTCTAAAAGTCACAATTAAAAAAAAAGGTATTAAGAACTTTGAAACTGAAATATTCAGGCAAAATAATGCCAACCGGGTTTCCCCCATCCCAACAGGTCATTTTTCTTTTTTCTAAGGGAGATTCTTTGCGCTTTGCAGGATTTTTGGCAAGCGATTTGAAATTTAGGTTTTTTCAAAATATTGCTAACAATTTTTTGTTGCCAAAAAATTGGTGAGGAGCTACTTCTTAATCGTAGCTCTTAAGAGTATGTTTTCTCTTATTTAGTATCTGAAAAATTATTCAATATGAAAATTGTTCTATTTAATTCTTTGGCTCCTTTTTATCAGTTTTTAAAGTACCTTAAAAGTTATTGGATATCAAATTTGCTCTATTTCATGCTATGGTCTTTCATAATTGTTCTTTTAGGTGCTGGGAAAACTGTTTGAAGCCATGCGTTTTGGAATATCAACAGACGAAAGTATGAACAATAATGACGATTTTGAGAACGATTTGTCAGTTCAAGGTGAATTAATAACTTTTCATATGCCGTATATAAGACTTTGTTACAAGAAAGAATTATTTTGCGACTGATTCTAGTGTAGCAATCGAATGAGTTTAATATTATTATTTGTTAAAGATAGCACTAGTCGTTCATTGTAAAGTAACATATTTGTTCATATTGATACTGACTATTTGATTAGTCAATAAATCGTAGAGTTGCAGTTGCATATTTTGAAGTGCAGTCATAGAAATTTTTTTGCAATATTGTCCTGAATCAATCTCAAGTTGAAGTTGGATATTGTATTATCTACGGTGGATATTACTCGCTCTCTCTTTATTAAGTGTGCTTTCCCCCCTTGAGATTTTTCGTATAGGGAATTTTTTGAGTTGTTTAAAAGAAATGTTTTCATCATTTCCATGAGCTTTTTTCGAATGATTTTGGATGGTCGCTATTATATATGAAGATTACTGATTGCGATGATAACGAATCATCGATTAGCTTCATTTCATTTAGTTCTGAATGCCATGAACTATTGTTTTACCACTAGGCGGTCTCTTGAGTTACTAGGTGCATAGTGAGTGTCCAATGAATTATCAAATATCTTGAAGCATATCTTTTGTTATGTTGACGTTATCATGTTCAGAAAATAATTCACCACGATTTTTTGGTAGTAGTAATATTTTTATACGTATTCGTTGGATTTAGTATGTCTATCCATACGAAGTGTGGTTTTAAAGTATACAGTCATCCAGAGGAAACTCGAGAATCTTACTGATTAGTAAATATTTTTTGGATTGCATAGCTGAGCACAAAATACATCTTCAATAAAAGTTCAACATGAAAATATAAAAAATTATGGCGAATTATCATTATTTGGCGAGTTATTGTTCCATTCGAATACAGTGCAGATCGAATCATACAGTTCTTCAGTACAAACCACATATGTCGCTTGTTGTACAGTGAGATCATGAGCTGAAAGAACTGAATGATATATTCCAGCAATAAAAATCTATATTTTTATATGTATTCTATTATTTCCCAGAAAAATGAATGACTTATTTTTGCTGCATAATATTCAACAAGACTATGAATATATATATATATATGAATTAGCTGCGGCGAGTCATCAAATTTAAATTATGAACAGATTTTTCAAAAGTTTATTCAGGCATTTTTTGTAAGTAGTCCAGTTCGCTTCGAAACATACATGCTTTATTATGTATTACATATTTATTTTGCAGTGAAAAGAATAGCTTGTAGCTGTTGCATATCTCTTGCGAGGGAGCTTTCTGACGTTCTCATACATATATTTCCTGATCTCGTTCTTAAGGTACTCGTATTTTTCATAATAATCCAATTTAAAACTTTTGTAACTGTTCTATGAAATAAAGTATAAAGCTGGCAATATATTTTTGCTCAGCTATCATGCTCATACTTCACTTGTTCGTGCTGTCTGTTGGTGGTTACTCTTACTGCAATGTACCTTATGAATTACCACCGCTTAGTAACTTTGTACTGGTTCAACTTTATGAGGAATATCCTGTCACAAATACTTGTTTTATTCCGGCATCATCAGCACTCCAAGTACGATTGGATTCATTTTTTTAATCGAGTTTAGTCGAAATTACTGTTACCCCCCTCTTATTGTTACAGTTCAGTCGTCTATTAAAATATATATAAATACTTTTTTATGCATGCATACATTGGTACTAACGAATCTGCCTGGAAAACAGTGTAAATTTGTTATCTTCGGATATCTCTAACTGATCTTTTGTATAGTATGACTTTTTCATTCGTTGGTTACAAGCTGAAATGAGCTAAAAATGACCAAACTTGTAATATTTCATGTTTACTCTACGTATATTTTCATTTTTTATGTTGAAAAGGTTAAGGAACAGAGAGAATTAGGAGATTTAAAGTGGTTTCAGTATTGCAGTCTTGATGAAATGCTTATTATCGTTTGTAATTCACTACCTGACAATAATACCAGAAGGTAATGCGCTTCACTTTATAGCCCTACTAGTAGTATACATATATATTTATATATATTAGATTACTTATTATATTGGGGACTACTTTATATACTAGTCAGAATAAATAGGATGTTTTATAATGTTCTAGAATGATATTCAAGTTGAAGTAAGGGACTTTTACAGATAATATTACACTTGTACTTTTGTATTTATATTAAGTTATTCTTCTTCTTTCGCTGCTTTATATTGTAGCAACAATACTGTAGCTGCATCAATTATACAGTTATATATAAAATACACGTATTGATCCATAATTTGGTGCATATACACTATTATAATGGCTAGTATACTGGATTGTAGACTGTAACAGTCAGACAGACTGAAAGGCATACAGACGTACAGCCATACTTGGATACAAACCTACTAATACATATATGTAAACAATAAGCTATCAATGTGGCTTCTAAGAGCACTGCACTATTCAGTTCGCATATCGATTTTCTTCCATATTTAAAAGGAAAATTTTCTTCCAACAACTAACCGTGCCAATTCCTCTTACCTGCATTATCTTTCCTTTGGTGTCGTTTTAGAAACTAGTGTACATTGAGAAACGCATTTATTGAAAATGCGCTAGTCTAAGGATTACTATTTCCTTATGTCCATGTAAGCTGAACTGTATCTTACCTGCTTTAGAAGTGTACTACAACTTTACGAAAATTGTACCATACCACTGTTTTACAACTCTTTTCAATTATATTTTTTTGCAAGAGTTTTTTAAACAGATATTTACTTTATTTAATTTTCATGATTTGAATGAATTGAATCAAATCAAATCAGACTGGAGCAAACATTCCAAATCATGAATAATCTTTAATGCAGGTCGCTTGTTGCGGACATATGTGCCAGTTCTGTAAATTCCTTTAATGATTCGAATACAACATCTATTTTGGCATCACCGCAGGTCATTTGTCAATACCTCTTTGATTTAACTTATTTTGCTACCTATTTTCAAATTACTATACTGAAGCTAACACGAAACAAATGAGCTTCTTACAAATTTATTTAAAATCGAACTGCTTGCACAAACAAAGCAGGTACATACGTGTACAAATTTAGTAAACTCGGGATATATTAAATCCTTCGGATATAACAAATAAATTCATAGTATCTGAAAATCTGAAGCTGAATTTGGTACAATGACCTTTTTTAATTAGCTATAAGTAAAACTTGTTCAAAGCAATTTTTTTACATCCACTTTTCCTGTACTATTAGAATAAATATTCTTTTTTTACTTTATACATTTTTTTTATTTTAGGGACTTCTACACGCTTTTGGGATAGATTCTTCCAGCGGATCTACGGATTCAGGTGCTATAAGAAATGCGTTAGATAATTTTCGGTCTCTAAGGTAAAAATTCTAATTTATATAACGACAAAATTTTAAAAAATAGCTTTATGTATAAGGATATCCCTTCATTGTTTCGAGAAATATGTCAAAAAGAATTGTCAGAATTATAATAATTGCACCATGAAAGGTTGCAATTATTGAAAGTCTAATTTTGGAAGGTTACAAGGAGAGAAAAAGACATCATAAATAATCTTTTTAAATGCATATAATTTCACTATGCCCTTTTACTGGCGACTAGATTTTCGGGGTGATGACAGTTTACATCAAAATAATATATTTTTTTGAAAAAATGCCATTTTCAGGTTATAGCATTTCAGATACAATATTTTGCTCATCCTCCCCCCCCCTAGAATCTCCCCTGATTCAAAATATTGCCATTTTAAAATTATTTTCAATGGACTTATTTTCTATGCAGAAGAATATGTAAGACACTAGATGGGTCACTTGTGAAATGTAGCTTCAATGGATAAAAACATTTCTTGGTGGCTTTTTAGCTCATAGTGTTCATTTTGGTCAAAGTGTCAGATTTGAAAAAAATGAAGGGTTAATGCAGATGCAATACCTTTAACCCATTATCCTAGCCAATCATGTCAAAGATAGCACTAGCCATTCAAATTAGTTCATATTTATATTGACCAGTTGATTATACATATAGTAGCCTGTTAAATTCCAACCGTAGAAATTGTTCTTAAAATATTGTCCTAAAGCAATCCTAAGTTGAAGTAGTATTTTGTATGGTTCGTAATTTAATATTACTCTTTCTCTTCAGCGTGTGCGCTTTTCTATACTCTGGATAAGAAACTAAAAATCATGCCTAAAAAGGACTTAAATCGAATTTGTACATTTTTGTTTGGGGGGGATTATATATGAAATTTTAAAGCGAAACCTTGCCATGCATACTGCACAATTTTTTAAATTTTTTACTACTTTACTTTAGAATGGTCACTTTTGGATTGAGCTTAGCGGCTAAGAATACTGAATCGAATAAAGAAGCTGAATTGCAGCTTAATGCGGCTCTATATTTACAGGAAAGTATGGTTGCATGTTCAAATATACATGTATATGTGCACATGTTGGTACATTTTTTTACTTTTGAAAGCTAGTACATGTCAATATTTTGTAGCACTGGAGCATTCCTTTGCTGGCATCAAAAACTGTTAAAGGCACCTATGTGATAGGTATAACATGCATAATTTTTTGACGGCACCCTTTAAAGTTTCCTTTGCGCTAAATTTTTAAGGTGATGTGCCGTCCTATTGAAACCAATCAAATATTCCCAATTTTTTCATTCAATTACAAAAAAGATTCTTTTACTAGTAAGTAATCCTTCTTTTCGACTTCAAAAAATGACTTCATCGAAGAAAAACTCCAGTGCAGATGCTTGCACTATCATAAAAGTACGCTATCAATTGAGGTAATATAAAATTTTATTTTGATAACCTCAAATTTTTAATAATTAATGGTACTTGAACTTCATCAGCCAATAGAAATGCTTCAATAGAAAGTTTCTGTTTGAGGTGACCGATCAAATTGATCAGATCGTGTATGCTCTTTTTTTCGTAAAAGATTCATAGATATGCATTTGTTTATATTGAAACAGACTAGTATAGTATAGTATACAACCCAGTATACTAGCCACTTTTTTAATACACAGATAAAGTTTCTATAAAATGTTCAAGTTGAAGTTTTAATCGTGCACTTCAATCTTTAGTATTACTCTGTCTCTGCCTCTGCCTCTCTGTGCTATATCATCAATGAATCGTAATTACAAGTCATCTTGATTCGTCTATTCCTTATTTTAGAAACAAGCACTGAATGTCGATGCGATGAATATGGCAAATCCTTTTTTACCAATGTGGGCTCAGATTTTGCCTAATTTATTGAATTTTATCAGGTACAATTAGGATATTTTCCTTCTATAACAAAGAAAATTGTTTTTATAATCTATAATAGATTAACTTATTCTGAGCATAACAGCTAGTTTCATTCCATATATATTTTTATATAGCAATTAGGATATTTTCCTTGAATTATATCCTTAGTTTTATTCAATTCATATATTTATCAAGTAATTATGACATTTTTTTAAAATTTACTATGTAAAACAAATTTCAAAATTGCTACTGGTGGTGCTGCAAGAATGTTACTTATTTTCATTCTTCAGATTAGCAAATAGATGTGGGTAAACATGATTGGTCTACTCGATGTAACTTATTTTTGAAATCGTATATTTGCTAACATGAAAACTGACTAGTAAAGTATAATATCCAGTATACTAGAAATTATGGTTGGTGCAGTTACAGAAAAGTCCTTATTAATTTGTAATTTCAGTGCAGAAAACAGGTTAAAAAATCTTTTTCTACATTGTGAAAGGCTAATGGAAAGGATAACAATGTATACATTTTTCCAGAGAATAGTTTTTACTCAATTTTCGAAACCAGTTGAACTTCAAAATTCTAACTTGAATATCCGACTGAACGGGATGTTTCTACAGTTCTTTACACTGCAGTTCAGCTTGTGATATCTGTATGAACTGTCTCATGGCATTTTTTGGATCGTGTTATTTTATTTTGCTGAATTGCTAGGACTATTCATACAATTTGGGCCCCAGAGATTAGGAATATGCTTCTTGCACATAATACTGCCAGATGTGTTTTCAGGTAATGGTCATATTCGTATCTACATCTATATATGCTTGCATGTACACATTTCTTTCTTGCACATAAAGCTTCTCTACTATAATTTCATATTTTTTCTGTCGCTTCAGATTTTACAATATAATTAATCATGATGTATGCATTTGCTTCATTTTTTTCAAGCATCACGAACGTTGAAATCTCGCACTTAGCTAAAGTTGTTGGAGTCAAAGGATATTCCCCAACAGTCGTAAGGTGAAGGATTATTTTTCTAAGTACGCACGTAATTTGTTTTAACAGTACAATTTAAATTATGTATGTATGTTATGTCGTATTGTATACGTGTGATCTCTTTTATATCAATGTGCGTCTGTGTACCACCACTTTTTTATAATTCTGTATAAAAATATACGTTGACATGATATTTCTAGTAAAATAGGTCTGATATTGGGATCTAGTGCTAGTAAACTAATTGAAAGGTTTTGTTATTTACAATTAAAAAAGAATGATTAGTGAAATTTGAAATTAATTTTGCGGCGGAAATACTGGTAAAATGCCTTCTGCGTTTCGCTCTCGTGAAAAGCTATCGTTGATAAAAGCAAAGTTTTATATTCTGTTATTTAATAGTTTTACCACTCCACCGGATTCGTTTGCTAGCGTTACATATTTATATCTCATATTCGATTAACTGATAATTTTTTATGTGACCGACAATATCGGTTTACGGAATCTGAACGTTGACCTTGCACACACCTCTATTTGAATTGAAAATATGTATACTGAGGCTTTTGAAAGTTCTGATGCGCATAGTATTATTCATTATGGATAAAAATTAATTATTCTGTATGAAAGTGAAGTGCAAATGACTCAAGTTCATATAGTAGATTCTCTTGGATCGTTACGACAAAGGCATCAAATAATGAACCCAGTTGAATACTACTCTGCAGCCAGTACTGTCCACTAACATGAATGAAATTTCAATTCCAATTCCAATTTCAATTAGTTTCGATTACAATTATAGTATCAAATGTTTCCATCTCTTTTTTTTGTAATCCTTACCAGCTGTCGTAGTTGATATTTGAAAGTAGTTGGTCGCAAATGAATGAATTGACTAAAGAATTTTTTAAATTCTAGGAACGACTTGAAGTATCAGTGGTCGGATTGGCTATATCTACTAAGACTAGAATTATATGCATTTTTTAGCACTGCGTGTCGTCATAGAGCAATTTACCTAGTTCAAGATCCAGCAGAGGTAATACTTTTATGGAATTATTTCCGTAAGGGATTAATAGACGTTGTTCCCACTGGAGGATTTATTAAAATTATCTTACCCCGAATATTACCTCTGAGGGTTATGTTTGAAGCATATTGAACTGCAGTTTTAGAGATTAGATTCTATATTCAAATGTAACTTAGTTCAAATGCAGCACTTAGGGGTAAAGCTAAACTTTCTTCGGTGAAAAATTGCTAAGGCTCCATTTGAATATGACCATTAGCGTGTAACATGTAACCTTTAAGTGTTATCATACGTTCAATAAATGACTTTTTTTTCTAAGTTGTATTCTATTTTTGAAATTTGTATTATGAAATTCATGTAGAACTCTTTAGGGTACTAATCGAATGCAACCTCCTGGTGGTTATGTTCAAGGGAAGACTGTAGTTGAACGTTTACCTTTATATTTAAAAAGCCAGTCTATAATCTATTTGCATTTTTTATGCTTTAGCCAATAAGAAATGGTTCTATATCCGCGTTTAAGTTGGATTACTCTATTTCCGAATTTCACTTTCTTTCTGCTATTATTCTATCTATTAGCATTAGAGACGCGTTGATATTAGATTGCAATAAAATACCTAGAATTAATGAATGGCAAGTGCATTTTTCAGTGAGTTTGTAAAAAAATTCACTATCCATTACTTCCTTAATTTGCTGAACTTATATCATGAGCTTTTTTAGAGATTTATGCCCCATTTGGGGATAATTTATTTTAGAGTCCCATCGTGGGATATTTTATGCACTTATTAAACTGGCATAAATTTTAAAATATGCATAGGAATATGATTTAAAAATTATTACTATTTTTTCTCAGTTGAATCGATAAATTTTTGTTCTTAAATGTATATGAATAAATTTTTGTGGTTGTTTTCGAAGTACATTCTGGACAAGGTGGAATACCAAGGGAACCAAGTAACTGAAAAATATTTGAAGGGTATTGCCGAGCCTTATATATTAAATTGTCCACCTGATCTATTTCAAAGGTACATGCATATATTCGTACATATGCACTACAATTTTTTTGCAGAGTTTGCCTTTTAGCAAGAAAACGGCTTGACTTATTACATGCAGTCCAATTTCACTCGATGTTCACAAAAATTGATTTTTTCCTATTATTTATTTGTGTCGGAAATGAATACTCACTACCCTCAGCCTATGAACTGTACAATGATTTATATATATATATATATATATGAGATCTGTGTCAGACCTAGCTTCCTAGTTTATAGTGCACTCTGAATCAAATTCTAGCAATTTGTTACGCACCATTTTTCAAGATATGCGGCCTCATTTTCATTCTTTTTTCGTACCTGCATATTAAAATATAATTCTTTTTATCGATCTTGAAACCGATTTTGTACGGTTTTAGTCATTTGCTAAGATATGCGGCCCCACTCTTCGTCCACCTGTTACGTCGATTTAGCGTTGCTTGGGCTGGAGCTGGCGATATACCAGGAGTTAATGCATCATATTCTGATATAGAGTTTGTAAGGTAATTTATGTATGTTGGTATAGTACGTATGAATTTCTATAAGCAGAATTTCAACATGCATGAATATTTTAAATTGACCTTATAAATTCAACATATATTTGTAATTTTTTTATAAAGAATATATGGAGGAGATGGCTATGTTCTAAACATTGAAGGAGAAGAATTGGCAGACGATAAAAAAGAGGTAGTACTATTTACATACTTGAACTTAATCAGAAACCAATTCACGAGTACTATTTTTATATTTATCCTACCTTTTTATTTAGCGAAAATTGGTTGTAGTTATATTTGTATGTACGTATGTTTCTCTATAAGATTCAAATTGCGTATGTTGAAATTGAGCTATTAACATGATATTCAAACTATTTTGCGATTTAAATTTTTTGTTTTTTTTGTTGCTAGCCAAAAGCGCATTAATCGAAAATATACAAATTTTCTTCGAAAACAAATTAAACTGTACATTTACGTGCATAATCGATTGTAGTCATTTTTAGGCATGATTAGGCAAGGTTATGAAGCTACAGTCAATTTATGCTCATTGCTGAAGAGATAGCTTTCTAATTGCTTATAATATAATTGTATATATATTCATATGCATACTGACTGGTTGGCTATGAATACAGAATACAGATTCTTTATCGAAGCGCAGGCATAGAAATTGTTCTTCGAATATTGTTCTGAATCAAGTTGAACTTGAACTTGAAATTGAATATCTTTTTCTTTCTTGATATTCATCTTCTCTGAAATTTGAAATACTCTTAGTATTATGGTTTCTGGACTTTTTTTGCTGTTTTTAAGCAACAACTGTAATGCGAATGCAGCTTGTATGGACCAATTTGATTCAAAACTTTCACTTCTTTTCTTGTCAGTCTGTGGCTCTCTAATTCTATCAGTGCCATATTAAAATTTTGTGTAGAAAATATTTTAACATTTTGCTACATGCTGACAGACATTGTATTGACTTGCTATCTTACGTTTTTTAAAAATTTTTATTTGTAGATACTAGTGGACCAGTATAGACAAAGCTCAACAAAAGCATCTTTAGTGCTGATATTGGTAAATGTCAAAAATATGTATACATGTATATGGATGTGAAAATGGAATATTGTACATCCAAAAATGAAACCTGATAACTTTATATAGAAATGCATACCTTAAATTGATATTTACTGCTTTAACGATATGTAAATTCAGTATTGTAGTTAATTATTGCCTGTTTCATAATTTGCACATAGGCTATATTGGGGTCAAATTTGCAACATGAAGTTTCATTAGGTACATCGATATATATATATATATAAGTGTCTATTATTGGAATAAAAATCTTATAAAAATTATTGTCGATTTTTCTATTTTATGCGAGAATTTTTTATTTCTACGTTCATATGTATATTGATATCTATCGCTCTTTATTAATCATAGCTATAAAGAGTGTTCCCCCCAAATTTGATTCTAGTGGTTTAAATCGTTAATCAGTGCATTAAATCGAATGTAGTAGTAAGCCCCCTTGCGTTTTATTTGAGGGAATGCTATCAGGATTGTTGAACTTTAGATGTCGTTCTGGTTTGCATACAGAACAGCAGATGTTTATATGCGTTTAAAATCGTATACAAGTGAATAATTATGCACATTTATTTGTTTTTAATTTATTATTCTGAGCTATGAAGATGAACCTTTGGCAGCAAATATCTTGAAAGAAAAGGCAAAACTTTTGTCTGAGGTACGATTCTGATTATCATTTTTTTTCTATATAATTATTTTCAAAAGTTCAATAGTTGGGGTTATTTTCATTGGGTGAGAATTTTCTCAAGAATGTACATTATTAGCCAACCAGATTAAGTTTCATTCTCATGGAGCAGTAAAAAAGAATCATATTTAAGAATGATGCTGCTGCTGTGATTGATTATGACTTTATATGCAAATAGTTATGGTAAAGTTGATGCAAGAAATACTTTTGAATTCATTGTTTGTAATCAATAAATGTGGTTACAGGAAATCTATTAAATATGATATGATATAGATATAAATTCAACTGTGTACCAATGTGCGTGATACTTATATTTGTTTTTATTATTGCCATACTAATTTTCTCTCTGTGTTGATGTATTTTTGGAGGTTAAATATATGATTTTACTTATTGGAAGTGATTCTTTTTGTCGCATATATTTTTATTTTTGCTGCAAAAAGGATTTTTTTGTAACAAAAAGGATTCAATTTGGTGATTGATGATTCTTTCTGTTGATTGAATGATTCTTTTTTTCGTTCTAAAGGTTTTTTTTATGGTTGAAAGAAAAGTTATATATATATATATATATTCGATTAAGCTATTTTGAATTCAATTTTTTCTTTCAAATACAATAACTTCATTCCTGGATTATAAGTTATTCTATTTTTTAGGCTTGAACAGTTTCTGTTTAATTGCTATGAATTTTTTTCTCTTTTAAAATGGTTCTTTTTATAATTTGGTTCAGTTCATATTATTGGGCAGCGATGAAATTGCTTATCCAGTGGTGATGCTTATAGCTGGCGCTCTGTGCTGGCCTGATACTTCAATACATTCCAAAGCAATACAGTGTGCAGTTCGAATTACAGAAGTATGTATTCTTCATTTAAAAAATTCGAAACCTAACAATTTAGCTATAGTTTTTCTTCGGATTAAGGCAACTTTTTGTGCATGTTCGCGTACATCTCAATGCGACATTAGTCGATAAAAGTTGTTTAAAGTAGGATTAACTTGACTTTAAGCGACTAAATGCAATTATAACTGTTGAACGGATTTATGCAGTTGCTTTTGAATCTTTGCATTCACTCAGTTTAGCCTTTACTTCGAATGAATCAGGAAATAATCACAAAAGCAGTATCATCTAGAGATTTGTCTGCTGTCGAGCTTCTAGCATAAAAACATAAAATACTATGATACGAATGATGGCTAGTTCTGGATGAGATCGAGACTTAAAAATTACAAAAAAAATTGTTGAACTCGATAAATATTAGTGCACCCTTACCAATTTATACATGCAAGTATTTTTCTGAAGAATTCAAAATTTCAGAAATTTTCATTTCTTAGCATAAATGATTCTCAATTAAAATTTTTGTGTTTTTAGTTTTTTTAATGAAAAATTAGATAGCTATAAAATAAACTTTGAATGTTGTTGACCGAATTTAAAATTTAGTAATAATGCTGGTATTACAGATTGTACTATTGAGATTTTGTTTTTGAGCATTTCATAGAAATCATTTGCAATTTGAAGAATCACAATGACGAACTGAAAATTTTAATCTAACAAATAAATAAATTTTTTAGAGATAATTTTTCATTAAATTTATTTAAAAAACTTGAAGTATAACTTGTTTAAGTAATGAAAAGTAGTATTCGTGAAGAACAGTTTTGGTTTTTCGAAATATTTTTTGTGGCTTCGCTTTTCGTGCGATGCTTTTTTTTCGTGCGTTTCACCTCTTGTGTTTTTAAGTTTTGGGAAAATTTAGCCTTTTTAACTATGTTCAGTCATTTTTCGTTTTTCTAATTTTTTTCAATATTATCACTTTTTTGGAGTATTTTATTTGTCTTTTAAAATGGCTTTGACATTTTAAACACGTAGCTGACCTGGAATATCCCCAAGTTTATCCCAATCCTGGGTAAAACATTTTTTGGTGCGGTGGTCCATTTTTTGCTAACCGAGCCTAAGTGGATATCGGGATTAGAATGGCAGATGCTTAGCTTGTTACAGATGATATATACGAAGCTCGTTCTTGGCGGAGAAACGTCAGATGTTGCGGCTAATAATCATGTCCGTGTTTGCATGAGCAATGAACCAAGAAAACTGATTCTCTCATTGCCAGGAATTACTGAAGCTAGTGTTAATGACATGGAAAAGGCTCTTGTTAGTGGATCGACAGTAAAAGATAAAAAGAATGCATTTCGCGATTTGTTCAGGAACGTGAGATTATTACATATTTTTACCTTATTTACAGTTGTTTCAGGCTGAGTAATGTTGTCATTTTCTGGCATCTACTACTGTACCACTAGGGGCCTAACTGCTAGTTTGCGCAACTCGTGGTATTTACTGCTTACTACTAATTTGTAGACCTAGCGGCCCTGGTATTAATCATTCTCACAAATACTTTCAATCAGATTGAACCTCAATAGAGAAAGATAATTTTGGGGGAAAATTATTTTGTCAGAAATACTAATTTCGAACTGTAATTTATGCTCTTAGCACTTTAGAGTATAATTCAGTATGGTAATACTGTCGAATTTCTGTGTGCAAATGCATGTGCGTAGCTGTCTCTCCATCTGTATAATGTAGACAAATCATGGGTATAGATGGAAAACTCCGAACAAGGTCATTTTTGGGTTAAGCTACGTTTAACATCGAACAAATTCCACGCATGCAATAAAATAACTTAAACTCAAATTATGAAAAGAATGCATCCCCATTTATATGCAATATAAATATTTTTTTGACTTTTTCTATAGGAATGCTTCAAAACATTTTCAAGAGCACATAACAACGACAGAACGAATGAGCACTGAAGAAAGCGTGCTTCGACCCATTCAGCATGCAATCATGGATTTTCCTGAAACCATACAACGTACTGCGCACAAGTTGGTTGGTAGAGAAAGTCGCACGGATTTGCGAGATGTGCTAGAACTCAGCTCTCTCTTTGGCGATAGTTAGATTTCTCGAAAAGAACATGTAAAATAAACACCTTCGCTTCTTTTTTGCTCTAGTTCCCTTAAAGCTTAGGTGCTAAGGTTGCATATATTTCTATGATAGGAATAGCTTTTAATATCTTTTTCTGCAACTCTGATTCTTCGAGATGTAATTCTGGGGATAGCATGCACATCTTCTTTGTTGCCTGCTTAAAAAGCAATCTCAGAAGAAAATTTTCCATTTGATGCAGCCAGCAATAACTGTAAATAATGTCAGAGCAGGAAAACCGACGACTGTTCTCATTCTCTTCTGTAGACGGCTTCAATGTTTGTGCTCAAAGTATGTAGGCAGTCGTTTGAGCCGATGGCTCGGCTGGAAACAAAGTGCATGATTTAGACTGCTAGCTATGCAGTTATTAATAGGATTTATCAAGGAACATAAGTGCCATACCTCGCTGATTCTTTTTAGGTCAACTAGTATCCTTTAGCACAGTATTGATGAGCTGCTTGATGATACAGCTCTACTCTTATTATCTGGTTCTCATTAAACTTGCTTTTGGTACCCAGCTTATTTTTTGAATTTCTTCCTGTCCCAAAAACTGTTGCACTAATTCATGGCAAGTTTATTAATTCAAATTTTCTTTAGCCTGAACTGCAAACTTTAATCATCCAAATTTCTCATTTATTTAATTAGTCATTGCGCCATTGATGTCCTTGTCTCCTCAAGTATCTAATAAGAAAACCAAGTCAAATAATTGCGCTGTGCTTGTGAGAAATTTATTTACTGTTATTAACAGGCTGTTCCACTTCTTCCTAGATTTGCACCCTTCCAAGGCATGTAATAATTCTTTTAATCTTATAACATCTTTACAATTGCAATGTTGGCAGGGCAATGCATTGTCCATGTTAAATGAGAAATATTTCTTTGCTCTGATGTGTCAACGTCGTCACATAGACTACATCTGAATATTTAAAGCAGATAGTATTTTTAATTAAGAAGATTCTGATTGCATAATTATTGAAGTTACTTCTAGATATATAAACAAGTGCTGCGGTATTTGAGATTTTATGAGTCTATCTCAATCTATAAGCAAAATTTTGTCAATTCTAAACTTTTACACAAAAGTCCTTTCTTAATAATTATACATGAGCATCTTCTAGATATCAATAGAATAAAATTTAAAATTTATCTATTCTTGGTCTTTTTTGTTTTTAAGTAAATTATCATGAGTGCGTGCACCAATGCATGTCATCATTTGCATATGTATATGTTTTGTCACTAAAAATGTGACAAAATTTAAATCCTAGAATAAAGAACAATTTTTGTCGTGACCTATTCAATCGAGTTTATAAGGTAATTGCAAGCATATTACTTTAAATTTTTTAATACATTAGTAATATATGTCTATTTACACAATAGCTCAAACTATATCACTAAACAAGTACTTCTAGTAAAGCTAATCTAACATCCCTAAATAATACATTTTAATAAAAAGTCAAATGCTCAGTAACTATTCTCTATGGACTGAAAATCATCGGAATGTTAGGAATTAACTTGTTAACAGTTAATTCATGTTATAGCTGTGGAGTTCTGTGTTATGGCTAGTCATTTTTTTGCATATTAAGTTTATGGCAAGTCGCTACTGGTGACAGGCTAAGTTTAAGATTTGTGTGTTGCTGTGAAGTTTGTTCACTTCCAGCAACACAACTTATGTTGTGTAAATACATCTTGATTCTGTACTGAGTCTTGCTGTATACGCATTTATAACACGGAATATCTCATCAAAGCTAGAAAGTAAAACAAACTTCCAACCTGGAGCAGCAACAACATTGCTTTTTTTACTTAGATGAGTAGTAATAAGCTTCTAAACTGAGATTTTACAGAAGTGCATTACTGCCAGAGAAAACAATTTTTCTGTGCAGGTTCATTCAGATACCTACTTTGCACTTCATGGTTGTCTGGAAAATGCAGTCAAGGGTATGCTAGCTTCTTCACTAATAGAAACTCTGGAAACAGTATCTAGAAAACAAAGTTGTTGCAAATGAAAATTATATTTTAATACCTTCGGTAGTGCAACACCTAACCTGGTAATCTTGCTGTCATAATGATTTATGTAAAAAATTACAGAGGAAAAAATCATTCCTTACATTGCAGTACTGAATGTAAATGAAATGTTTAAAAGTAAACATGGTCTATAAGATAAATATCTACAACTGTTTTTAGGATTCTTTGCCAATAGTCTCTTATTTTTGTACTATTCTTGCTTTCTCCTGTACTTTGAATATGCTCACTCTGATTCTTCCATATTTTCTGGTTTATACATTACTAGATATTCTGACTTTCAATGCCACTGAATTTGAAAGTTTTTCTAGCACTCTGTCTCTTCCACTCAAGATTTTTTTTCTATTTCTTACCATAAACCAATACAAGATCTGTTTTAGCAAGCATTTTTACTGAGTCTATTGCCTCCATCCATGAACATTTTAGATGCCAAAATTTTGATGCGTCTTGTACCATTCAGTTTATTCCTGAAGTTTGCTACTTTTTACTATCTTAGTGGTACATTTATTTAACCAGCTTTGCACTAAATAACATGAATTTCACTTCTTCACGTTATTGCTAGTTAATGCATCAATTCTATCATTACAGTATAAAAATCTACTATTTATCAAACTATGTGGGAGTACACTCTATATCTTATTATAGAAAAAGATATTTCTACATAATATCTACACTTTTCATAAAATTTCTACATGATTTTCCAATTTTAATATCTCCACCAGTATCTCTGTCAACATCCCCATTGATTGGTAGTCTAACTGAGCTGGCTCTGTCCTTATACCTTACAAAACTTTGGTAATCTTAAGCATCATTCTTGCTCCAAGCAGTACGTTAATACTTTGCAAAATATTATGGAAGCAGTGTTGCACTTTTACCATTTGGAAGAGCCACTGACAGTATCCATTACTTGTTAATTCTGATTGCTCACTTTTAATATATAACATATACTATTGCTTCTTTGTATCTGTTTGCATTATATTATACTGCATACACTCGTGCATTGTTTGTTTGGCCATTACATAATTTGGTGCTATTCATGTGAGAAATGTTATCCAATTTACATCTGAATTTGTTGACTAATTTCTCATTCTTTCAACATTTTTATAACTTTCCTGAGGACATCTAAGGCATATGAAAGGCTTTTCTATCATGGTTACTTAATGTCCAATGTAATTCACTACGTTTATTTTTTATTTTTTCTGGGTGACCATTGTCTTGATACATCTCACTCTTCATGTCGGATTTGTGGTTCTTGTATTTGTTGTAATGGAGCAACTCATCATACATACAAATTCTGGCAGTACTTCAGCACAAAATACAGACTAGATCTGAACCTTATCAAATATAAGATTTGGTTGCCTTTTTTTGCCCTTTTCCAAGAGTTTACGCAGCAAATCAGAATGTACAGGAGCTCAAAACTTTTTTGGTACCGCAACTAACTTCATAGTACTGCCAGTATTTATAATCATGTGTACTTTTTAAAACTAATGTCCAAACATCAGGCTGTATTTAGTGGTATAACAGGTACTTATATAATTATTTATGTTGGTTTCTGTCCATTAACTGATTTTCTTGGCTGTTTAGAATTTTATTGTTTTATTTATAAAACCTAAACTCACATTCTTGGTGTCCCCTCATTTTAAATATATAATAGGCTCTAGTTTGGAATCCTCCAGGCTAAAAAAATGTGCAGCCATCAACATTATGCAAACAACTTTACCCCAACAGAAATAACTTTACTACAAAGCAGTTGTGTATTTTCAAATGGGCTCAACAATTTTTATCTCAAATTTGGTTAGGCACAATTTTTTTGTCAACTTTTTGTCCACATCTGCAAGGTTTTCTTTTTCTAACTTACTCGTTTGACTGCACCAAACTGTAATTGAGACTTTCACATTAGATTCATACATAAGCTAAGTTTTCCCTTTACCAAGTCTCTTTTCTCCTGCATTGTACATCTAAATGAAAATATGCAGTTCTAAAATGAAAACTTTTACCAGCATAAATAGTTTTAACATCTTTTCTCGGGTTGTTATGCTGCTCTTTTAACCAGCATAGATGCCAAACATTTTCTTCCTGGCCACCTGGTGAAAAGAAAATTACACAAATGTACTTTAAGCCTTTCAATAAAATTTTCTTCAACACATTATATAACAAAATATGTTTTTTATACTACAATTAAATATACTGTAAAATAAAGAATCACAGTATATGCACTGATGCATACTGAAATCTGTTCTTAGATGTAGGACTAAATGATTCAGAGCTACTATGCACATGGTTTTCATGTGCTGGGTAAGTCTTTCTGGGAAGTTTGCTTTCAAGCTACTTGTTCTAATCTATTGATAAATTCTGAAGATTCTTGAATTATAATCATATAGTGGCAGGGTGCTGTCTCTATTTCCATGCAGGCTGTATACAATTTCTCCCAGGTTCTACTACAATCAGCGTTTATGCTACTTTCTATTAGTATTAAAAAACAAAGAATTAGTTTTTTCTGCACTCTTTATGTATCAAATTGTTAGTGGTTTCTGCTGAATAATCAATGCTTACAAAGTGCGGTGCCATTGAACTGAAGCACGGTTGCATCAGTATGCTTGCATGCAAACGAATGTGAGTGCAGAATTCTGAAATTCACATGCCAGATCTTTTCTTCTCTGATTCAAAAGGTATTTTGACTTTTTTCAAACTTTCCCAAACCAAATCATTTTTGTTGTTACTGGGATCGAACGTTTTAAGTAGATAGATGACAAGGTAGGAGATTAAGAAACTGCAGACTACTTCAAGCCTTCTGATGGAGAAGAATATGCTGTTCTTCAACTAAAGGAATTCAAAAATGGACTTATTATGATGACTCCTTCTCTGAAATGCTCACCCAAGAATGTCATACGGAGCAGTCTCATGCCAAAGGTGCTTAAATATACTTTGAGGGAGCTTTTAAAAAAACTATGAAAAGGATGTGCGTGGGTTCGATCCCGAATGTAGCGAATTGTGTTTTGATATAAACCAACAAATTCATGAAACTCCATCGAGTCATATGAACCATACAATTGACAGATTTTCTCATAAATAAAGAGTTTAACTAATGCAAGAAAGATGAGCGAAAGTAATCGTAAACTGCGGCATTACAAACTCTCTCGAGCCGTCGAGGGAGCTGTACAACCTTGTGTGTTTTTTAAAAGTGATGTAGGATGTCGTTTAGGACAGGCATGCAAATTTTCGCATTCAACAATGACCGAGCAAGATCAAAAACCCAAAAATATGGCGAAAACTCAGATCTTGCAATCAGATTGCTCTGATATCAAATCTCCAAAAATGGAAAAGAAAAATGATGGTCAGAAAGCTAGTAGCGATAATGGTGTCGTTGTTAGCCATACTCTAGATCAAACAGAAAGACCATCGAAGCGAAAGAAAGAAAAGTCGAACGATCGCGTTAGAGATAAAAGCGATGATTGTGCTGCTAGCCCTAATTTGGATCAATCAGAGAGGCCGCTGAAGCGAAAGAAAGAAAAAAAGAACAATCACATTGATCGTACTGTTAGTCCTACTCTAGAACAACTAGAAAAGCCGTTGAAGGGAAAGAAAAAAAAGAAGAATAAAAGTGTGACTCAATGTCATGCATCAGAAGCAGACAGTACGCCCAAGATTAATGCCACAATAAATCCGAAAATGCCATTAGAGCGAAAAACAGTTGAAGAAAATATTAAAATCAAAAGCAGCGATGTTACTAAAGCGAATAATACTTCAAAACAACTGAAAAAGCAAGAAGAAAGAAATTTTCCAAGCAAACACATGCTTAACCCAGACTCTATAAAATTCAAAACAAACGATGCTCCAGATATCATTCCCAACGTCGATGTTATGAATGACTACCAAGTTATTGCAAGCAATTTAAAGTGGCCAAAAAAAAGACTGGATATGAAGCCATCGAATGACAATAATAACAATAATAATATTGACTTTGAAAGGCCATTCTATATAACTCGATCTCGAGCTGCCCAAACTCATGAGCCTGTAGTGTGTTGTTCACTGCCTGAAATCCCACAAAAATCAAATTGTGGCTCACTCATAGACTCTGCCCATCAGCCATCAGTTTCGAAGTCTATATTAAAAGGTCAGCAACACCCTCAAGATTATTCCAATATTTCAACACACATGCCATTATCGGCTCACAAGTATGATCAGATTGATTCAAATTTTAGAAATAAAACCTCGAATCATGGGAGTCAAGAGCATACTCGCCAAGCTTTAAACGTACAAAATAATCATGGAAATTTAGAGCATGGTGTTCAAAATTCAAATGCTCAAAATGGTATCATAGATGTTCATAGCCTCCTTGGAGATCTGCCGATATCCCCATTTGTACCATTGACCTCTAAACGGCTGCCTCATATTCGTGCGGATGTTTGGGAAGAACTCGTCGTGCACACTCGGTCTCACCCTAGTTTTGAGAAATTTTATAGTGGCCAAAGTAGTTGGATGTCAGCTGAAAAATGTGGACAACATTGCGAATCGCTTCCGCAAGTGCTTATTCTCGACTGTGAGATGGTTGATGCTTTTAATGAGCAGGGTCAACGAAATTCTAGTACGCTTGCCCGACTTAGTATTGTTGATGGAACAGGTATGCAATTGTAGATATTTTTTTACCTTTTTATAGTTTTTGGGAAATTTATTTTGAAAATTTTGAAATATGATGCATTTGTCGAAATGTCTCCTGCAAAATGCTTTTGAGACGTCTTAGTCTTTTCGAAATTTATTTTTTTGGTAAACAATAATATCTAAATGAGCTCTTTTAGGTGTGTACACCTTATTATGCTAGAATAATTTTTGTGTTAAAAAACTACTCTTTCCCTGGTGTTTCAACATAAAATCAACCCATATTGAGCTGTAATGTCATCAAGGTAAGCAATTTAATTTCAATCGAATTTCACCAAGAGTTTTTATGTGGATTTGCAAGGCAAAGTTATGCTGGATTCGCTAGTACGTCCCAGTGGAGCTATAATTGATTGGCGAACACAAATTCATGGAATTAGTGCAGAAACCATGTCGTCCTGCAACTTCACCTTTCAGCATGCACAAGCTGCCATGAAACGACTGTGCTGTCCAAATACAGTACTAATTGGGCATTCCTTGTTTCATGATTTAGCAAGCTTGAAGATGTCTCATTCAAGAGTAATCGATACAAGCTTTTTGTATGACGTGGAAGGCAATAATGGATATCCTAGTTTGCGGGATATTTCTAAAGCAGTGCTAAATAAAACTATCCAGGTATATTAATCTAGAATAACTTGTCAATAAAAATGCCATTGGACATGTAAATGATGATATTCCATAGAAACGACCGTGAGAGTTGGAATGAGGTATTGCATGCACTGATACTTTCAGTAAATCTAGAAGTTATCAGTTTGTCGAATATTCCAGATTGAAGATATCAGTACACATCAGCAAACAGAGTTGATCAGAAAATAGAATATTACTTTCAGAGGACAATTGCTTTATGGAATATCGACTGTATCTTTATTATTTTTGGGACGTAGCATAGACTTTGATGAAATACTAGTTTTGGCAACAGATAGTATGATTTCACGTCCCATCTTCGTGTTGAAATATTGTTCAAAATTTTAAAAGAAAATTCTTGACCAAGCTTTTAAATGTGTCTATTAATAATGTAATTGAATCACTTTCTGATTTATCATAAAGTTTTATACATCAACTTATGCTATTTGTATTTAAATTATTTATGTAGAAGTTCATCAGCATGTAGTGCATTTTACTTGGTAGTCTGCCCTTTTCATTATATACTGAATTTTAGAATATGCTTGAAACCAATACTAGAGAAAAGCATATATATAATTAATCGTTTCGATGTACATGCAAAAAACTTGCCCTAAACTTTTGAATACATCTACTGTAATCAAATTAAAAAAAATGTACTTAGTTTTAAGCCGAGGGATCTATATAGTTTGGATCATTGGAATAGCCAACTAAAGTATGAAATAGGCCACAAAACAAGACAGATTTTAAGAACATTAAATTCATCATTAGTAAACGAACATTTGAGAGGACGAAAACATACCTTGTGATTTTTCAGTTTATCATGAGTTCAGCTTTGTTAAAAGGTAAATTTCAGCAAAGTATCTAAAGGTAATAAAGATGTAAATTATTTGGTGGCCTATTGTAGACTTTCACTAAATGTTTAATTTTGATGTCTACAAATTTTATTCGATTCTTTCTAGAAAATTACTTAGCATGTATATTGTATCTTTTAAATATGATGAAACTGTCTGGAACGCCAAAATTATCCAATACATCAAAAAAATTTAAGCTGAATTTGATATTGTATAACTTTTTAGTTTATTTGTTTGAAGTAAATAAGCAAATTCGTTGTTTCCGAATTTAACTCTATGTATTGAATCTTATAGAATGCATTACTAATTTCTTTCAATTTCAAAAGTTTCACTTTAGCTGGTCATAATTGGGTTATAAAGCAAAAAGATAGAATTAAAAAATAATTTATTGTTCGATATTTTATTACGATTAGACAGATATACATGACTCTGTGACGGACGCCGTGACTACTCTAGAAATTGCTCAATTTGCACTGGGCCTAGCCCTCGATGAACTACCATCGATTCCAAGAGGAGTAGGTGGAAAAAAAGAGAAATTCGCGCATCCACAGCTATTTGTACACCGTATACCTAAGGGTTTGTAATATATTCTATAATACCTAACTTCTTCCCCCCAAACAAAGAACATATTGCTGTAATTGAAACTAAGTGATTTGAAATGTATTGAAAAGTGGGTTCATATATTCGAATAGAACAACTCTTCCAATAGAGCATGATTTTCATTCGAATACTTTATATTTGGTCATTACATTACTACAATCCGAATATTAAAAAGTGATCAGTTGGAAAAAAGTTGGTTCTATTGATAGAACAACATTTTATTCTAGTTGAATAAAAAATATGCCGTGATATTTGAGCAAAATATTAACTATCGCTGTTGTACAGTGTATGCATCATCCAATTATATTGGTCCCTTTATGTGACAATTATGACAATTAATCCCTGAAGTTGATTCTAACAAAGCTTGAAATAAAGCATTTGGTGTTACCAAGTGAACTTTAAATTTTTTCAAGTTTTAGCGACTTTGATTGTGTTTATCCTCTTTAGAATTATTCTTTAGTTATGCATTCACATACAATCAGATTGAGGCTTCTCGCCTCTTTTCTTCTCAAAGTATTTCAATCGGTCACTTCGAATGTAGTTCAGCACTGATATTTAGCAGATATAGTGCAAAGATGTATGAAATAACTAATTTGAACCTCTATAAAATTGACCTTTCAAAGAAGAAAATAATGAAAGAACTAAAATGAAAAGTAAAAATTTCTGTTTTTTGCAACTTATCAAGTAAATGTGTCGCAATCAAGAATGCAATTGACAGATGGGTTCCTTGATCATGTTAAAAACATTTTTGTATTTGTTTTTATGAGATTCAATTGTAAATTCTTTGTTTGCTCCCTCGTACCTGTTTGTAACATGTTACTTTGTTAGTAAGCGCATTCCTAAGTGTTTATGGAATATTCCTTGTTAGTACATAGATCTTTGCTCACTCCTCTGTTCTTGTTGCACATTCCTTTAAAAGTTTCAAAACCATTGAATATTCCTTTATTGATAATGTCAAAGTTATCTATTCGATTATCTTTCTGGTATTTGGTGGGAAGTGTGTAAGTGTAGAATCTTAGCGAGCCACATATTTATGTGATGTCATATTCAATAATATGAGAAAAATGATTCAAATTCAAAATTAATTATACTTTCCTAGTTTGAAAAATGACATCACTGCACGATATGACGGCTTGCAATGGAGTTATATTTAACACCTTTGTATATTCCTTCGTTCACAAAGTCATAAAAAGTTGACCATGACAATCTTAGATTCTTAGATAGTAAATATTCTGTAAATAAATTTATCGTATTTCTTTTGTATTTGTAGGCGTAACAGCTCAGCACCTCATGTACGCATTTAGCCTTCATGTAAAGGTACTGCCGATATCCATAAGCAACCCCAATTTCGGTAGAAATCCTGCTAATGGGATTTCGATGGCTACTTTTACTACTGACAAAATTGCAGCTCAGGTGTTTGAATCGCTTGATGGGTCAGAATCATTAGATAATGGAGGTCGAAGGCAAAAAGCTATGTATCTGCCTAATGGTGATCATGTTATGGTCAGATGCATGTCTCGCACTCAATGTGATAATAACAAAGGTAAAGATCTGAGAGGGTAAAGTATGCTTCTTTAGAAATATAAAGTAAGTCGTTTCATCCATTTCAAAGAAAATTGTTATAAAGAAACTTGATGCAAATTTTTTACTTCCTTGCCTTTTCCATTTTATAAAATATGGAAAACACTCCTTTTTACAAAAAGTTAATGTTTGCATCAGATATGAACACGTTAACAACAAAATATTTGCATAGAAAAAACCTCATGCAACCTAAAATCAATTGTCAGGGACATTAATCGTGCAGGCCTACTTCGATGAGGAGAATGTGAGAATGACCAATTAAGCTTGAATGTTAACAATGTGAAAGTGCTTAACCGAATATGGTCGGAATTTCCATGTCAATTTTTGCATTTTAAAAGTGCATGTAAAAAAATCGACTACAAACTACAATCAAATGCGCAAAATGCCCATACATTGTTTAGCTCTTTATCCACACTTTTTGGTGATGAAAAGTGTTAACATATCCACATTAAAACTGCAGTGTTATTACAATCTTGGCTACAATTCTTTCTAGTCAAGATGAAAATGTAAGCTGTTATCCACGTTGAGGCAGCTCTTTAGTTGTGTATAGGTAAAGCAATGAGTTACTAAGGAGCTAATAATTTGCTTCTTTGACTGTGAAGCAGCATTCAAGTGATTTCCTATGGGCAATGATATTATGGATTGGATCAGTGATATTCCAGATTGATTCCACATTTATGGTATAAGTCCATGTGCATCTAGGAACATTTAGTTATGTGTACTTGTTAAGTTTAACTTTTTCGTCTGCATTGGAACAGAATTCATCCTGATATGCCACGTGCTGAAGTCATAATTTCTGTAGCTCGTTTAAAGTAGATTCGTTAAAAAATGAGATTCTAAAGACTTTGTTGTGTCTTGCTCTGAGATGCCCAGGTTTTGGTTTTTGCTACACTATTTGAGAGGTCTACATCTTGTTACTGGTTCATTATACTGCAAATTGGCCTATTAAACAGAACTGATAGAACTACATTGTGCATTGTACTAGGACCTCTAATGCATATGCCATCACGGTCTCCTAAACTATCTCTATCTACCTAGTGACACTGAAGGAAGTAGAAAAAAAGAACTGAGACTAAAGGAACTGCTAGGGCTTGAGTAGATGTAGTTGCACGGGTTTGGATCAAGCAACAGTTCTAAACTCTTCCAGTACTGGGACAAATGCATTGTTGCGTGTTTTGTAGTAAGTATTCACAATTAGTACTACACTGATAGTAGTAACTGTAGTAGTCCGGATGCTAGTATAATCCGACTTAATTTGTGTAGTTTATTTTGTATTGTGTTGTTTCTGCTCAGTGGCAGAAACAGCAACATCAAGTAATACGCGTTTCCTGTTAACCTTTTCTTATTTTGTGCTAAAATTCCTCACGGATATTTAGAATTTTGTCCTTGTTCTCTGTATACTTTTGCCTGGTTACTTCTGGCCTTTTCCGTCAACACGCTCAATAAACCAGTTCCTGACAGGAACCAAGTAAACACTATCCAATATCCCTATGTAAAAAACACCGTAAAATGTTTTTCTAAAAATTTGCTTCTGATAATGTTCTATTTCATTTTAAATATTCAGTTATTTACATGCTGACCTACAGCTGATAGAATTTATGCATTAAAATTACTAACAATTTTAGGAATGAACTCATGTGTTAGTAATCAGAATTGGCATGTGCAGGCCTCATGATAATTTTGGCTTCCAAAGATCCACCTATAAGTGTCAGAAGTGAAGCATAGCTCCACACAGATTTGGTAACAAGCAGTATATGTTTATAGAACTTGGTAAAAATGCATTGCTGCTTTATAATGGATAAGATGAAAATTGAGAAAACTTCTCAAAATTTTGTACATCTTTAGAAATAAGCCAACTCTGATTGTGTTTCATCCACTTTTTTAAAATGTGTTCAAATTTCTTGTGCTATAGGTATTTCTGAAATTTAAAGCAAATTTAAAATTAAGTCTAATAAAGCTCAACTGGAATTCGACTCTATATTATTAGTCAAAAAATTTATAATAGGATGTAATAAACTTATTCAATGAAACTCAAATTTCAAGGACATTGAGCCAGAGAAAAGATTCTATGCATTCAAGTAAAAGAAAATGTCAATTTCAATCTTCAAAGTCTTTACAGAACTATGAATATTAAGGAAACAAAGTAATAACTTGTTTTTGACTACTTTCTTTGAAATCATTTCTACGCTGGATATGTTCGCAAGTGCTTGAAAATTTAAGACGAAAGGAAATGATCTGAATTTTTTTTACTTTTTAAAAAAACTATTTTTTGTTACAAAATTAATCAAAAGCTCAGTAATTGGAGTGCAGCATCAGGAATAAGTACCGCATATTAATCGATTAGTACAGGATAACAGCTTAACCCTGGTTTCATTTTTATTACCCGCCAGGATTCAGTTTTTAAGCTATTGAAGTTACCAGTAAAGGAATGACATGACAAATCCAAAAATTTTCAACGTAATTTATGCTATACTGACATTACCTGTCAAATTATGAACACACAATTAATCTCGTACATCATTGCTCATGACCATGTCATGTAGAGCTTCATTATTCTTAGATTAATTCTGAGACCAAAACGCACGTTCTGTTAGATGTCTACGTTCTCCTCAGAATATCTCAAACGAAAAGTCACAGCTATAGATATGTGCTCGAAAAATTTATTTTTTTCAGACATGAATATGCAAAATTTAGTGAGTTTTTGTATTAGAAAATTCTGGGGTCAAGGTAGAAATCTAAAAATTTATATTTTTACTATGTACTCCCGAATCGGGCTATTTGAAAATCGATTCGGGCGCTTTTATCTTCCGAAGCAATATTAGTATGAACAACGCATGAAACGGTCATTTTTTAATTTAGCGCCACTTTTTTAGTTACAGAACAGTTGTTCTATCAATGAAACTGGATTTAGTTTCACTATGTCTTCGCCAAGTTTAGATGGCAGTAGAAATGAGCGAGATGCAGATGATAAATCAGAATCGACTCGCCAATCAGATCTTCAACGGTCATTATACGAAAGAAATAAGGGCGATTATTCAACTAATATCATTAATGATGATGGCGATGGGCTTACGGCTGCCTATGACAAGGTGCGAGTTCTTGGGCGGGGTAGCTTTGGACTAGTACATCTAGTTAAACACAAGGAAACTAAAAGACTTTTCGCTTTAAAAGTATGCAAATACGGAGAGACAAAGGAAGACCAAGAAATCTCATTGCAGGAAGTACGAATGATGCAGTTACTGAATCATCCATGTATCATAAAGCTGTACGGCACGTACTTATCTTCAGATGGTAAAGGTATATGGTAAGCTATCTTTCTAATCAACATTTTAATTGTTTAGATGATACTATTTCATTGTCCGCAGTGCAGTCAGTACTGAGTGGCCAGAAGGCAAATTAGTGAAAATTATTTTTTCTGATGATGATTCTATAATGTCTCACATCTGTTTCTTAAACGTGGATATCAGATAAATAAAAACGGCTCACTTGTTTATTAAAATTAATGCAAAAAAGCAATGATAGTTGATTATTTTTCAAATTGTTTCTTGCAAAAATAATTTAATTGTATCCAATTTACCCTCTTAAAGAATTCAAACTACGAATAAAGTTTGAATACAGGAAACTTAGGGTCATCGACTAGCCAGCAATTTGCTTGTCATGAAAAGCCGGGGACTAAATTTGTTACCGTATACTATATTTTTTATAATATAAGTCGACGCTTCAAGTTTGGCAGTCAAGGCATTACTGTCACCAAAAAGTATAAATATTTATAATGGATTGGACATAAAGAGAAAATTAGTATGCTAAATGAATATTTTTTAGTGTAACGTTTAGCTAATTTGCAATGGATTATGGCAGCAGAAATATTTTTCAGCGTGATTTTCATTTTGATGACCTAAAACCATAAAAGAACTACCCAAGATACTATCTTTTGTATATTATTTTGTTAAGTATACAAAAGCCATTTATGAATTTATTCATCATCCATCGAAACAACTCCTCAGTGAAAAAGGCAAAAAGAGTTGATGATACCCCAGTAGTATTGAATATCGACTAAATGATTCAAATATACCAACAAAATATTTCATGATTGCTTAGGTCTATGTTTCAGATTTATTATAATTAATTTACAAGCGTATAAAGCATAGATTACATCACAAAAAAATTTAATATCTTCTTTGTTTGAATGAATCCAGTATAATTTTTCTTGAGGTAAAGTTTCTACTCTTTGCATCGCGATTTATCCTTCTTGTTCATATGTACTGTTTTATGGAATTATCAATATTAACGTATAGGTACAAAAATTTACTATACGCAATACCGAAGAATCATCAAATATATACTTCCAGCTAATACAACTTTTTGAATTTTTGTCAAAGAATTTACTATTTTTTCTAGCCTTATTATGAGTTACTGTGAGTCGGGTGATTTAGCTAGAGCGATTTGTTCAGCCAGAGATGGCAGAGTAGGTGGGAAAAATTCAAAAAAGAATAGAAAACCTGCTGGACCTCAACAGTTCACTGAATCCACTGTTCTAAAATGGTTTGTACAGATCTGCCTCGGAATGCAGCACATGCATGCTAAAAAGGTTATGCATCGAGATCTGAAGGTATGATCCATTTACATGAACATCATCATTCAATGATATATTCAATTTGATCAATGGGAGAAGAATCAGATTATTTTTGTAACAGACTAATATGAAATATTTGTTTTAATTGGTGGAAAGAAATGAAATCTTAAACAATTCAGCCTTACATATTTAGAAATTTAATTCCAGTTTATTCATATATGAAGCTCACTGTTCGCATTACTTATGAAAATGCTGACCACTTATTAATCAAATTTGTTTCTAATTTGATAATGATTTTAAAGTTTCCCGCTTTCTGCAGTCTTTGCCCATATTTTAGTGTATATTGGATGGAATTTGTGCTTTATCAACAACTAGATAATAAAATGCATTCATATATTCTACTGTTTTGCTTTATTGTATTCATATATATATATATATATATATTTCTAAATTTGTATTGATGCATACTTCAAATGAGTTTATATATATATATATATATGTTTTTTTATTTATCTGACAATCAATGAATATTAAAACATCCTGCATAGATACTTCAAAACTTTATTGTTTCCTTCCCATTTAACTGGATTGTACTTCTTCCATACTATTTTAACTGATAATAATGTTTATTTTTAGAAAAATGCATTTTTATATTTAGCCATCAAATTTCTTCTTGGGAGAGGGTGGGCAGCTCATTCGTATAGGGGACTTTGGGCTAGCCAAACTACTAGAAAAACCTAATGAAACAGCTATTTCTGAGGCAGGGACCCCCCACTATACCTCCCCCGAAATGATATCCAGCCACCCCTACTCCTTTCCTACAGATATTTGGAGTCTCGGGGTTATTTTATATGAACTCTTGGCATTGGAAATGCCTTTTAAAAGTAAAAATAATGATGTTGCAGAGCTTGTGACAGAGGTTGTTTCAAAAGACCAGCCTGCTCTAGATGAAAATCGATCGATTGAAGTTCGATCTTTGTGTGCACGAATGCTTCAAAAAGTAAGCTTCTTAAAATATTAACGAATCTATCAGCACCACCATATGAATTTGTTGCATTCAATGTCCATTATATCCCAAATTCATCATACTCAAATATATAACAGAACTTGGTAGAGTATGATAGTTTCATTTATTTGCTACAAATAAAAATACTTAAAAGGAAATTTGCCGTAACTGAAGTTTGCTTGAGTTCTTATTTTTTTTGCTACTTTTGAGTAACTGAATTTAGATCGGTTTATCAATAAAACTGAAATGCCTATTTAAGTTATGTCCAAGTTCTTTTCACACTGATAATTCGATTATGCCCAAAAGTAACGTTTCTCATAATAGCACTAATTTTGAAAATTTTGAATTTTTTATTTCAGTATAACTGAATACAAATCGATTGATCTATCGGTGCAACTGAAATATAAATTTAAAACTTTTCATGAAGTTTTTAAAATACTGAAAATTGTCGACCGACAGGAAATTTTACTTAAAATTATGTAAAAAGTATGATTAAAGGTTGAATCAACTCTCAAAATTTTGCTTGAAGAGGTTTGTCTTGTATTTCAATATGCTAGTTTATGATATATTGAAAGGTCAAATTTTCAATTTGCAAATATCTGTTTATTTGCAGACACTATTTTTGGCCAAGAATCAAAAAGTGCTGGCAAATAAAAGGCTTCTAGCTTATATGAAATGTTTTGAACATTTGTTCTTTTTTATTTTAAAGTGTTAAAGTGTTTCTTTTCTATTTGTTAGTAATCAACTCAATCCTTTGTGCGTGACGTATTAGAGTATTTTCTATGTACAGAAAACTTTGGGCATGATGAATTTGTCGAAAGTACCAAATAAATTCGTTGCATCATATAATCTGATGTTAAATTTGGACATGATATTACTTTTTCTGTTTCGAATGAAATTTCTTTAAAGGCAATGTTAATATATTGGAGGCTTACTGCACATCTATCCAAATAAAATGAGGTTATCGCTTTTTCTCTAATTTCAACATATTTCTTGTCATATGAAATGCTTTGAATTTTAATATTTTACTTTAGAATCCGAACTGCAGGCCTGATATTGTTCAAGTTCTCGCGACTCCTCTTATGCGGAAATATATCCATTCATTTTTAAAAGGGTAAGCTCTTGTAAGCGTGTAATGCAGTCTTAAAAATATTATTTCTATGCTCACTCAACAGAAAATTGCGTACATCTGTATGTTTTAATGATATCTCATTTTATAAAAAAATTGTGCGCTATTAACTATGCATATATGTATACAATGGCAAAACCTATTAACTGAGCTATGTGGTGCTCAGAGGTTTTTCAAAAATTGACGTATAATTTGAATGAAGAATCCTCTCAAAAGTTAGAGTTGCATTTGTCGGGATATTATTTTAGGATATTCATGTGAAGTTCTTTTTCAAGATTTTTTGCTTTCTAAATAAAATATGAAGGAATATGACCTTTTTGTTTTGAGATGGGCAATTTTTTAATTGATTTCCTTCAAACAGAAAAGATTGAGATATTTTATTGCGGGTGAATTTCACTGTAAATTCTATAATATCTGTAATTTTTTCTTGTTGATCTAGGTCCTTGAAGGTTTTTTAAATAAAGGCTTTTTGGGTATGATATTAATGATTTGTGCATAGACTGTATTCAAGTTGACTTGAGTTCACTCGAAGGGTTTCAACACCCAACTTTTTGGCATTTTTTGATAGCTCTTTTTTGTTAAATACTGTAGCCTTCAGATATGACGAATCTGTCAAGACCACCCAGTTAGTTCGTTGTATCAGAAAACCTTACTTCCAATTAATCTTTATAAGTTAGAATTGTTCAATGGAAATTTGCTGTATTTAAAGTTTACTGTACAGCTTAATTAGCCAAATTAGCTCAATAATATATATTCTGATTAGTCGCTTATGAGCTATACTCAAGTTAACTTGGGTTGACTTGAGTTCGAGTCATTTATATCTAAATGTTATTTCTTGTACTTACAGATATAACCCAATGCAGATTGAGCATAGAGAACGCATGAACAACATGAAAGATTTGAAGTCTCAGATTGAAAAATTGGATCAAATTCCAGCAGTAGCCATTGATACCGTTCACGAGGTAAACTTCATTGAATTTTTCAAGAACATGTCATACTTGTTTATAGTTGATATTATGTAAATCGATGGAATTCTAGATGATGCATTCTGTCGTTTGATAGCTTTACACGTCAATGACCTTCCTTTGTTGGTATTTACGGGTATGGAGACATTGGCAGTACACCGGTGTACGCCATAACATAAAACAATTTAAAGCCAACAACTTTCAATTGCCAATTAGTACAACTGGTAAGGAATACAAAAAGGACATGAAATTGTTTAGATTTTTCATTGCAATTGAAGCTAGCAATTGATAATGCAGGTTGATAATAGGATTCAACCATACTCAATGCTTTTGTTATAGCAATCCCAGAGAATCTGTTACATAAACTTGAGTTATGTTTACTTCGATCTTACATCATTAAACAGATTTTTATGCAAACAAATAGAACCACCAGCATCAGTGTTTTCAAAAATTTCAGAGTAAATATTTTCAGTTTGATCATGGGACCCACGTAATACTGGTGTTCTGCCAATACCTTCATATCCCTCATGCGATTTATATGAATAGCTGAAATTTTTGGTGCAAACAATGGTATTACTTTATGGAATATCAACTGTATTTTATAGTTTTTTTTCTTTTTCAATGGTGAATGCTGATTGGTCAAATATACTAAAAGCCATTTGGGCCTAGTTTTATAAGGTGTGAAATAAAATCACTAGGCTACATGTAAGAAATTTAAAATAAATCTTTCAGATAACAAATTGTACAATAAAATTAGCATTTCGGAAGTAAAAAGGCAAAATTTATCGTTTCAGTGACAAGCTTGGTGAATTCTTTTTTGGAAACCACATCAAATTTTTTCGATGTGTTTTTAGAGTAGTTTTATGGAAACCAGCATACAAAAGACATGGTAATTAAATTTTTTCAAGATTGCCACTAGTAAATATTTCAAGGCGGTTTTCTGTAGCATTGAATTATTCTTTAAAGTCTACTGATTTTAAATGAAACTTCTTTGTATTGCGAATTCTGGTTGTCCTTCCTAAATTATAAAAAAATATATTTAATCTTTGCCTAATGATATTGGGCATTATTCTAGAAACTTATTCTGTGACTGCATATCCAAATAAATGACTAGAATACTTGATTGTATACTATACTAATCCGCATCTGAAACAAGCAATTTAAATAAAACTAGACATGTCTAGATCTCTCTTGACAATTTGAAGCACATTATTCAGCTTATTTTCGAAATATCAAATTATTTTTATTAGAAGTATTGTATTATACATAAAAACAAACAAGTGAAAGAAAGTACAGTTGTCATGTTTTGAAAATGCCCAGCCTAACATCCGTACATTCATGAGGAAAACTAAAACGGATGACTGTCTAAATGAGGTGCAAATTATAATATTCGCATTTGTTAAAAAGGCAAAAGTAAATATTGTAAGGGCACATTCTATTAAGCCTCATTGACCAATTACAAGAAAACATTTTTTTCTTATTTGTTCCTGACTGATTATTAATTCAGTTAAATTTATGCGTTTTATTAGATTTTAATTGCGCCTGATTTAGACAAGAGAACGAGCGTATGTGCCATCGATCCAGATAAAGAATTGCAACCTTCTAATTCTGCTAGCAATGACGCAGCGTTGAATCAAAATAACACATTTAATAGCGCAGTTATAAGCAATGCAAAAGGGCGTTTTAGTTCGAAGCCGACAGCATCAAAGAAATTGTGGATAATCGATCCTGTTACTGCGACGCAAAACGCCAGAGAATCACAAAATATAAATGAATCATCGAATATACTACCTTCGATTGATAGCAATGCTCCAAACATAATCAAATCGAAATTTGGAATACCATTAAAATCGGATCTCACTTCGATGTCAAGCATAGGCAGAGTCGGATCAGTTGCGACGATAATTAACAACAAAACTCAAACGAACGAGAGTTCTCTTAAACTAAGTAATGTATCTGCAGTTAGGAAGAGCGGTATGCTTTCTCTGAGATATTCGATGGGAAGCGAAGTTAGCAAATTGAATTTAGATATTGAAAGTCTTGTTGCATCTGGCGTGAAGTCAGAATTGTCGACTCGTATGCCATCGACAAAGATGAAATCTGTGACACGTAAATAAACATTGAGTAATTGCCAAATTGTTGCTGAGAGTAGTAATGCCTCATGCAATGCTGATGATATGCCCGCCGTAAGTAGCAATTCTTCTTAGACAGCTTAAGCTAATAGTTTATAGTAATCTGTATATAGTTTTCTTTTAAATTATCGAATAAAATACAACATTTAAGCATTAATTTCTGTTTTCTTAGAATTTCAGCTTTAAAAAGTATCAGAAATATATCTTATTCAAATTTAATGGGAATGAATTGTTCCAAGACTCTAAAATTTCCATATCTGTCGAGAAGCTAAGTTCTTGATTGTATTTTAGGCCATCCGACTGTAGATATATCGATGTATTCTTAGTATGATAAACGCGTGGTATTCATTTGAAATGTTCCTATTCTGTATAATGCTCGATCGCTAAAGATAACTACAGATTTTTTCCTGGGTAAACATTTCTCAGGGATTCTCTGGTAAAATATTAGTTGAAAGAGAGCAATGTTATGTATCAATCAGCAATTCGCTACTTAACACATAATGCAAGATAGATAGGCTAATTTCGTTCAAAATAGTAAACCATATGTAACGAACCTGTCGGGATCACCGAATTAATTCAGTGTATTCGAAAATGTGAAGCTGAACTTAATACAAAATGACTTTTTCGTCGTATGCACTAAAAGTGAAATTATGCTTCAAATTCACACAAAAAACTTACTGTAACTCCTGTGCAATTCAGATGCGGCACGTTAGCATCAAAAATACATATGATTGATGCATGAAAATTCAGAATACAGTGTTAAAGCAAAAGAATATGGCTCTTTGTGAAGAATCTTTTCTCATTATCTCTATAATAATGCAATGCAATACTCTTTAACACCAATCATTTCACGGTGACATCAGAGAAAGTAGTCAGGAACACGCTTACTCTGTCGCCAGCCTTCGTCTCGAGGGGCAGGATCAAACTGCGTAAACATACAGTGTTCGTATAAAGCATCCCCTGATAACGAGGCAATCCTTTCATCGACCTACCACAAGTTAAGTAATAGAAGCATCAAAATCCAAATATATTTTTCATGTACACAAAATTTTTGAAGGATAATAATGCACTAAAAAATAACCAATAGCAATTATACGTTCTAAATCTATCTTGCAAAACTGAGAATCTTAGATCAGCCATTATTCCACTGGGAATATTTACCAATATCTGCATAGCAACAAGAAACAGGGGGCAAGCCATTATATCGATGAAACTCGATGGAAAAGTGAACCTACGATTTATGGGATATTGATGATGTGACGGTACGACGTACTACCCTATTTCAACAGTCATATCAGAATTCAAGCATTTTATGAGATTTTCCTGAAGCTGCCATGTGAATAGTATTGCTTGGGACCTGTCACTGTGTAACGCGCAACAAAGCTTAACGCAGCGAGGAGAAGGTGCAAGCAGATGCGAACAAAAATTGGAAGCAGCCCATTTATCGAAATACACATTTCAACTTGAACAATATATTCATAAAAGCACATACAACCATTTACTTATGCATTAATCAAAATGGGCACATGTACACGTTCACGTACAATAAACATATATTGCCATACTAGGCCATTTAAAAACAGTCTATAATACCCAACCTCATAAAATGCCAACCCATTATTCATCAATGTTATTAATGTTATGGGTAGATTTTTAGCTGAATCAGGTATTGATTTCTCAAGTTTAAGCCCACTGAATTTGCCAATTCGGCGCTAACTTTGATAAGAAAAAATCCAAATGATTTCAAATTCCTAGGTATAGAAAACATACCTTTAAAGGCTTTGTAATTGAATAAACCCCCTGAGAGTTAGTTATAACAAAGGAATGAGACCTACCTCCATTAATCCAGCCTGGTTACCACATCGATAGCAGTAGTTTGGTGCACTGAATATGGTACATACCCCCCTTGAATGAGTCCACTGGTACCCTTCCATTACCAATTGATGAGCTCGGGCAATAAATTGAAGGCCGTTAACATGATTAAACTAATAAAACAACATATTACCACGATTAAGCTAATAGATCAAAATACAAGCAAAAATGTAAATATGAAAATAACAAAATTAACATTTATAAATAAGTGTAAAAAATATATACAAAAAATCAACAATGAATGTCAATAAAAATTAGAATTGAGGAATATTACATATATACGTAGTACAGGAATTCGTATACTCATGTTTGGCTGAAAATTATACATTACCTGTTCAGTGATATCCTGTCCAAATGTATATCCTGCGCCCCGGGGTGATATACCCCAGCCACATCGATCGTCCGGATCCGACCAAACAAGGTCACACATTGGTCCCTCATGAGGCACTTCCTATACATATTATTATTCATTTCAAATTTCAACAATTTGAATTATGATCATCTTGGCTAGTGTATAGGAAAAATCATTTTCTTAATGTGGCAGAAATTCTTAGGCTAAAGCTCAGTACCATGCATAACTCATTCAACCACAATCTAGATGAAATAACCAAGATTCAGACAACTGTTTAATCTAAGTAAATCTTTGAAGATTCGATGGGCTAATAAGATGACAGATTCTTCTGGACTTTCTCAGTGGAAAGGTAGAATGTTCAACTAAATTGATCTAAATGTTTCGAATCTTTCAGAAAATATTCTGACATTGGACCTTTCGATTGGCACAAATTCATTATGAGCTGGAAAGTTACCACGGTTGGTTTTTTCCGTTCACATCTCATGTCTCAGCGACGGATTAATTGTTTTTAAAGCTCTTTTTTTTGCCTAAAAAAAATTTGTTGCCTATTCTGCACTTTCAATTTTCACAGTCCAAACAAAATTTAGAAAGGCACTTCTATCTTGCCTGTTGTACAATAAAAATCGATGACTAAACTCAAAATAAATTACTTCAAAATACTGACCTGCAGGCGATCTAGAGAACGAGCCTGATCAAGTGTATCAATGCTAGGCGACAACCCTCCGTGGAGACAAAAGATCCTATCTTCAACGAGAGCCGTCATTGGCAAGTAATCGAACAGTTCAGTGAAACAGTTCCAAACATTAGCGTTTCCATATTTACGCAGACATTCATCGTAAAATCCATACACTTGGGTGATTTGTCGGGATTCGTGATTACCTCGGAGAATCGTAATACGGTCTTTAAAACGAACTTTGAGAGCCACCAGCAGAGTCACTACCTTTAAACAGAAAAAATAACAATGAAAAAAATATTGTATAATTCTATGAGGAAAGGTAACGAAAACTAATATAATCCACAAAAAATATGCTCTGTGTGCATGTGATAACAGTTGAAGTTCCCAACTCGAAATACTCCACATGGTGGCTTCAAATACAGGGTAGCTTGTGGGCGAATAAAGAACAAGTGAAAATGTTAAATACGAAGATTTCATATAATAAATAAACATACATATACTAGCGAGCTTCGGTATTATCAGTCAGGTTAGTTCTACTCATAGTATTACATCAAAAGTTAATACAGCGCACATAGGCATATCGGTCAGTTAATGTTTTTACAGTAAAATTTTTATATATGCAATACATTTCGGATAAAACGAATTAATTCTGTGGCTTTTATAAATTTATTGAATCAGATATTAAATACAAGTCAAGGTTAAATTGTAGATTCTATGAAAATGGTTTGAGAAAAATCTGGCACAAACTACTGTCTTTCATTGAACAATGCCACCTGAGCCTTGTATTCGAATAATATTTTTGGTGCGTTTGCATTCGAAGGGTACCCTCTGAGATATCTATATGGTTTGAAAAATCATTTTTTTCAAAAAATGATAAAATTAAAAATGCATAATTAGCTTTGCATCTAAAACGGTAAGAATTATAAACAAATGTAAGTGCTGCCTTTCTATAGTATCCCCACAATATTAATTTGAGAAAAATTTAATCATAACACCTAGCAGTTGTATCAGATTTAAACGCTTGTATTTGAATATAGGTATCAATGTTAAAAAAAGCACGATTTGAGAGGATACAAATATAATCTCTATAGGTTATATACAGAGGAAGAAGGTACCATGAATTGAACAACTGACTCTCCCCCCCCATTTATTCTTACCTCTAGCGAATAGTAGCCTCGATCTACATAATCGCCCATAAAGAGATAATTTGTGCTAGGGCAATCTCCTCCAATGCGAAATAGCTCAAGAAGGTCATAAAACTGCCCATGAATATCACCACAGATTGTTACAGGACAACGCACTGGCTGAACATTAGATTCTGCTCCTAAAATTTCCTTGGCCTAAAAAATATGAAAAGTGGGTTGAATCCGAAGTGCGACAACTTTTTCTGCTGATTTGAAATTATTGTATATGACTTGCAAATGTTTAGGTCCTAAGGTGGTAAAAATCATGATGATATCATATAAATCAATTTATACCATAAATTATTTGTGCTTTTCAACGATTTAACTTTTAACTGTTTAAAAAGCATCATGATTCTCCGACAATATAATACTTATGCGCATAGTTTAGTGAGATTCTATCCACAATGTACTCAAAAACTTTTATCTACATGATTGAAACTTTTCTTAAATATTAAAAAGAGGGATTAAAAAGATCAAAATGATCTAAATTTTTGCACATTTTGTCTTCGAAAAGTTTATTGAGAAGCCATTGGCTGAAGAAATGAAAACAAAGAGAGCAATAGTTTTGATTAATCACTTACACTCCAGATTTCAATTTCTCTATTGCAATTCAACCAAATAAGTGGCATATATAAAATGAAAAACATTAAGGATATTGTGTGTAGCATAGTAGATTATAATAGCTTATCAGTTTTCAAAAAATCTCAGTATATTTTAAATAAAGATGCTGAGTAAATGAGCTATGATACAAAACTGACACAGGTAGATAATGCAATAGAAAACTTCTATGTGGCACATAGTTACATCCAATTTTTCTATTCAAAACTACCAAAAAAATTGTTAAACTATCCTATACTGAGCCTGCATGATTTGTTTGATAATAACATTTTTTTCATGTAGAAACGAAACAATTTAAATTTGAAGGAATTTATTGAAGAAAATTCTTCAAGCTATTGAACTGCTCTATAATATTTTTTTAATTAAATAAATGAATCGAAAAGATTTTTCGCTTCTTTTGAACAAATTTCATCGCCGACCCGAACTACTCTTTGTTGAGGTGGCTTGGACAATAGACTATACCAACAGTGTCTATTAGGCATGTACATTATTGTATATGAGTATGCATACTGCGTATACACCTTTTATGTATAAATTGTCCCATTGTCTATATTTCTGGAAAATTTTGCAGCTACAATTTTTCGGGCCGCTAATAAAATTAGGTTGGTTTGAAATTACTACACTGTGCGTACCTCACAACCTACATGATTCAAAATATAAGCCTTAAAGGTCCTACTGAGTTTGAACTTTTAATAAAATGTTCAAAATAGATAGACAGGAGTTAATGTAAAGCAGAGAAAATCAATCATTGACAAGAAAAAATTCCACCAAAATTCATTTTCCTATGTTTGTACAATAAGGATTGTCATCTAAGAGAACAACTTTTCAGAAATTATATTTTCCAGAAATAAATCAATATCTCAGACATTAAACCCTAACTCCAACCATTTACGTGTAATTTTTTAAGCAATGTTCGAGTGTCAATTGGATATAGCCTTTGACCAATTACGCAATGTAAAAAATTAATTTTAAAAACACTATTTACTGGCGCTTAGACAAGTGCCTCAGCAAAAATCTTTGATTTCACCAAACTTCCATCTTTTCATTCGTTATGCGCTTACGCAAAAACAAATAGAGACTTCTCTCCTTTTCGAACTTACCGATTTACAAAGATTAATTATATCTTTCTCCGGAAGAATTCCACGAGCCCTTAGTATTTCTATTTGCTCATCAAGCATCGCAATCTCACCGCTACCATTCATGGTAATATCAGTTTTCCGTGAATTGCTATCGAGATCAAACCGACCGGACTCACTTAAACTCCAGAGCTAGCAGCAGGTACGCAATGCACTGCGTTTTCAAAAAACCTACTGTCACTAGGATAAGGACTTTCAATGCTTTGGGAGTCAGTGATTTAATTCAGAAAGAAACATCTTTATACCTTTTGATTTAAATCTAATAAATATTTAAAGCAAATAAAAAATTAGAAGTAACGGATCAGTTCAAGACTTGTCCGAACCATACCTCGTAAAATATGAAGGAATTCCAAGTAACTACCGTCTTCCGAATTTAAAACTTTTTTCTAAATTATTTTGTATTATCTTATACCTATGGTTCAACATGAAAGAAACAGTTCCTATAGTGTCCAAGATTTATATTTCAATTACTTTTTAATGCCTCTTTGATTAATACTATTGGAAATATATGTACTTTCAACCGATTAGATCTCCATGTTGCAGTATCTGTATCAACTGGATGAACTGATGAATCAGACTCAATGATAACACCACGAGTTGCACATTATTAAAAAAATCTTGATATTCTGAGTACTGATGACATTATAAACAAATCTCAAACTATGTATTATTATATAAGAAGTGTTATTCTATTCAATTTCTTTGACTGAAAGATATCTAAGCTAAACCAAAATATGTCCAAAACGAAAGATCAAGTTATAGAGCAAAGCGCTAAACCAAATTCTATTTATATTGATCTAAAGGGTTTAATTACCATCTTTTGATTGTGATCCAGAATCATTCAAAATTTCAAGTTGCTGAGTTCAACAAGATTAATTGTTGCTGTGAGAAGCAGAAGAGGGCAATACAAAACAGATACTTAAAACTCAACTGCATACATAAGCATCATGTACAAAAATTGACCAACTGTCAAAAGCAAGTGCATAAACTACATGTATAACTCAGATTCTGTAATAGGAACAAAACGTAAGATAAAATATATTATAGCATATACTTTTAGCTCACATCATATGTTGCCAAGATTGAATCTTACCAACACAATTATGACAAGCCATACTCATAGAAGTTAAGTCCAATCAAATGCAACTGAAAATGCACACTTAAATACAAAGTACAATGCAATAATCAACTCCTAACAGAATTTCACAGCATGGATGAGAGGGCATTAGGATTCCTACTTTTACTGAAACTATTCCCGTTCAAGATTATGTTCTATTATCCATTGTGTGTTCCATTTTCAATTCTGCAAGTCAAATTGCTGCATTAAAGTGTTCCCTCAGTTACAGTATTTGCAATGGTATTTTGTTACAAAATATTACAATCATCTTGTGGTAAAGTTTCATATTCTGCTGTGAGGAACAAACATCAACGGAACTTTGTGGAGATTTATGATACATTGGATGTGCACTTGTATGTGCAACATATTTAACCTTCAATACCTTCTTAGTTCCTTTGCTAACTTTTCCTCACTTCTTTACTAATATTCGATTTCTGTAAAGTGCTCTCTCTTCACAGTGTTGTACTATTTGGTGCGGATTGAGACCAATTCATCTTTCTTATTTTTGTTCACATGCTATATTTCTTTATCTTACTTCTGTTTCTTTGCTTGCTTTATTGTCTTTGCTTGTGCTATTGATGCAACTACATTAACCTTACCTTATTTTTCTTTATGTTCCTTCTATAACATGAATAATTTATTCAAATCCAGGCTTGTACTTAAATAAAGTATCAGAAGTATATATTAACACAAGAAGATTTCTAATGTTTGAACCCTAAATTCAGCTTCAAAATTCAAAACTCCATGTTAAACATAATACTATCTCTAATTTAACTTCCCAAAATGAAAGTTTGCAGAAGATCCGGAATCGATAATACCTGAGGCCTTTTTGATGGCTCCTTGCAAAGTTTCAGGACAAAAGAACTGAGTATTACATTGACCAGCATGTAAAGACTACGGTTTCATTACTAATACTATTAATTTAAAATCATCACAATTCTCAGGAACAATTGTAATGATTATTAAAAAGCAGAAGCTTTCTCTAAGTGAATGTATAAAGTTTTAAAAATCATCTACTAGAAGCATAAAGTATTGAAGCATGATTCAAAATTGGCTTAGTGTCATACTGAATCACAATGTAAATGTTTGCTAAGTTGGAGTATAAATTTGGATGCAGGAATCATATATTTTATGTAACTGATCGTCTTTCGAATGCACTAAATGTCATATAGTATTCGACTACAACATTCTTTCAAGGAGCAGGTACGTCACAGCTTTTTAATCAAGCAGTGTTGGTAATTATGATCTAAAGGCATCACTAACTTGATTGTAATGTTTTCAGTCTGATCAGTTCTTGCATCATTACAAATCGTTGCTGAACATTCAACACATCGGGAGGAAGCAAGATTTCAGATTTGCAACTTTTACTAGATGAGAGATAGGGAATATTACAAGCAATGGATAGGCATTTATTACACTTCAATTGCCAATTCAGCATTTAAAACGTAGTTTTAATTCAAATAAACCGCTATTCAAATTAAATGATTATTTGAATTGAACTTCTAGTTACACTATTTGAAGCTCCAAATCTTAAAATTCAGTCAGCATTTGATGATCAAGTTCCTTGATACGTTTTCATGTACATTAGAGCATGCGTCTATCAACATCTTCTTAACCTGTTTTAACATTTCAATATATTTCTTTACAAAATTTACATGAAAAAAACCAACTGGATAGCATACTAAGGCACTGAAGTATGCATCAATGTAACTCATGCTATATATGTAACACATGCTATATATGTAACACTTCTCTCTGAACACAAGACCTAGGGCTTGTAAACAAATAGTAACTCAAGTGGCACTTCTTTTAATCTGAGCTCTAGTGGTCAGATTCGTAAAATCAAAGGAAACTTTAAATTCCAGAAAAATATACAAAAATTTTTACTTTGAACATTCCAAACATGATAGGCACACCATATAATGACGGAAACTTAATTTTTATCCTGACCTCGAATACATTCTCTGGAGCGTCAATCTCTGTGGGGTTTAAAATCAAGAAAAAAGGAGGAACTTCTCAGAAATGGGCATCTTCGAATACTAGCCCTATAGCTTATGTTCCGGGGAAGATAGTTGGCAATATATTGCAAGTATTGCCTATTATCTCACACTTTCACTGAATATTTATACATTTCCTTTCAAATAAAGGCACCTAACCTGACAGTAGTGCAAAAGTCGAGCAAGAATAGTAAATTATAAGTTATACATTAATATTTTTTGTAGCATCAAAATTGGAGATGTAAATGAATATAATACGCCATTCTTAAGTGCAGCTAATAATTTTATTGTGGTTTTCCAATCGGATCTTCAGGAATTTTCAAAATTGCATCTTCTAAATCCTTGGTTACTTTTATTTGACATCCCAGTCTTGATCTGAAAAAAAATAAACGTATTAATTGATCAACGGAAGGTTCTCAAATTACGTGCACAAAACAATGTGATAAATTCTACATAAATTTTTGCAGTCATTCATCATGTACAGTAATATTTCAATTAGCATGTTTCGAATTGACGTATTTCTCGAATTAATTGAGCTTCTAAATTTGCACAATATTTCAATTAATATGGGCAAAATACATTGAAGCGTTTTTTTAAGAGTAAGCCATTATTTTGTAACAATGTTTGCAAAACTGGTTTGTAGAATATTGTGCTCGAATCGTACTGTAGTGTTTGCACTGGCAATTTAAACAGCATTAATTGAGAGATTTATGTATAGTTACTAATTAATTTCACAGTATACGGTAAACGTGAAGTAGCGTAGAACCCTTTTAAAAGTAATTTCTTGTTACTTTACGTCTTCTCTCAAGTCATTTTCTCTGATCTAATACTTATACCTTGGTACCAGTGCAGTTGCGTTAGAAAGTTTCTTGCGTAAAAAAAATAGTTTGACAAAGAATATACTATCATCAATTAAATTTTAAAGTAATCAAGTACATTTTGAACAAAATTACATCAAAATATAAAAAGCATACTTTAGGCTTCAAAAATCTAAATTTGCTTATTAAAGTACTGATACTCACCAGATACTAACACTTCTTTAGTGCATTGATGGAAAAAATAATCTATAGAAAATGCACATCATTTTGAAATTGTGGAAAGTTCTACTCCTACTCAACATGCAAAATACTGAAGATGCAAAATTATAACATGCACATACAGACACATTCTAAAAATAAAAAGCTTGTCACTGAAAATTAAATAAAAATAATACTAAAATGCATTAGTCTTACGTTGCAGTCAAGCCCCAAGCTAGATCTAACATATCATCTTCTTCTTCTGCTTTTTTAGGAAGTTTATCATATATATCCTGAGAAAATATTATGTGGCATGTCGAGCAAGCCAATTCTCCTCCGCAAGCTCCTAGTAAAAATGCTAACATTATGCAGGAACGTAGTGGATAAATTGTATAGGTTTCAATGTACTAAAGGTTGGTGGATTATTATTGTATATTCGACAACTATTTGTAACAAATTCCAATGACAATGCCACTATCGATATTTGGCATAAAGTTAAGATCATTAAATTTTTTTCCAAAATCCATTATTAAAACTAAAACAACAATAGGACAATCAAATATTTTAAAACTTTTCTATGTGAACTAATTGATTTATTGATAACTTCGACCAGATATTTATTAAAGCCATTTCGATAAAAAAGTGCGAAATATGCCATTAATCAGTTTTTCATGATTTATCCAATAAATGACCGTTAACTCAATATCAAAAATTTTAGAAAGCAGTATCATAATGCTACTTTGCCGAAATCTAAATATAATTAATAATTCAGAAAATTTAGAAATTAGTGAAAGCAATTGGGATTTGTACCTTCTAGCTCAATATCATTCTCATGTGCAACATCTAAAAGAGATTTTCCCAATGGTGCCTTAACGTGCACTTCTCGACCATCACCTTCTATATAGGTAATATTCACGGATTCATTTTCAGTATTCAGAAACGCAGCTGAAAAAAAGCAGGTAATTTTTTTTGTATATTAGAGTAAAAATAGCCAGATCCTTTGAACGGAAATTACAAGAGTTCATGGAAATGCACGGAATATGGAAAGCGCAACTAAAATATGATCCAATATTTGTTAAACTAGTTCAATTTGTTTCGATATGGGCCTGCCATGATTAGACAAAGATTAAGTGATATTTCTATATGCCGTGACTTCCCTTCGTACACAATGAAGTACCACAAGGATAGTATAGATAAAGTTAAATGCTTAATATCAGCAATTTTGTCCATATCACGTAATCCTGTAATATCGCTAAATATTTAAGAGTTCCACTTTAGAGTTAATATGAAGACTCGTACGCTGAAAAAGAATTTATTATTATTGCATAGCTATATAATTTATTAATTCAGTATTTTCAAAAATCATCTTAATGTAATAAATGAGATATAAGAAAATTGAAACCTCAAGTCACCTGAACGATTGAAAGTTCTTCGAAGAATAAAAGGCATTTTGTTGAATATCACACGGAGATGCGCTGAACGATTCAATGTCATAAATCGAGCAGCTGCAAGTGAATTTATCATGGTGCACTTTTACCGCTATGAATACAAAAAGATGTGTTCGATATAAATATTATACTTGACACTTTTGCAAAAAAACTCAGGCTCATCATATATTTGGTGGATGCGTTACAACCTTGCGCCGCGAAACTCATTATTCGCCCTTGCGCCATTAAGTAACTCACAGGATGGGGAGACGGATGGGCGCAATTTTGTTGACAATTGGAGATTTCTTGAATGCTCTTGGAGTTTCAAGATAGTTCACAGAATCTGCATATTGAGGCCAAAGTACAAAGTGAGTATCAAACTAGCACTGAAACTCATCTTCAAAATCCAGGTAAATAATGATTCACTGATCCTGAATGCCAATTGTTACAAAACTTCAAAATAGCTTTCATTACAAATTATTTACCACGTAGTATCTTACTTGCTTTCGATGAAATTGTCATACACTCTATAAATAAACAAGCATAACGTAATGCTAGTTGGTTACTTCATTTAGCTATATTGTCTGATATTTGAGCAAAGGAGAACTTTCAACTGACTAAATTAGTTTAATGCGTCATAGAAGTTTTGGAAGAATAAAATCTTCCCAGAAAATTATGTTGCTATAAACAACTTTCTCTAGAACATATGCTGATTTGTCAGGAATGAATTCACAAGGGAGTTAATTCTATTCTGTAGCTGCAGTACACTTCTCCTGATAATATGTTGAAGTTTCAGTTTAGATTATGAGAACAAGTTTCAATAAGTGATATTTTGTTGTGTTGATAAGGTTATCTCACTTTTATCAACACAATTTAAGATGTAATAATATATGCATTTTGTCACAGACTTCTTGTGTTTATGTTGCCTATTACATTCCTAACATGATTATAACTTTTATTTAATTTGATTTGTAAAGTCTTGATCATTTTATGATTGGGTAAACATGATTATCAACATTTTCTAAGAATGGTAGAAAATTAGAGTCCCATAATTAGTTTCCTTTTCTGCTATTAGTGATGGTAAGTTTAATGCATACAGTGCAATTCATAAAATAAGCAAAAATTTTCAAGCAAATAATCTAAAGATTTGAAAAGCACTCTCAGAGTTTTTTTTTTGTCAAAACTAACAATATATTTTCAGCTATAAATCAATAAATTTTGAAAGAGGAGAATTAATCAAGTTTCTATAAGGTACGCATTGCTTATTATTTACAAGGTTAACAAAGTCATCAAAGTAGATGAATTTTTTAAAATTATAAAAATATTTCATGGTTTAAAAAAATTTTATAAGTTTTAAGATTGCATCATTTCCAGTACTACTAAAACTAATAACATTGCAAAACTTTTAAGACTCAGAATTAAATAACCGAATAAATCAATTCATTAAAATTTGAAAAAAACTTTGAGATCTTAAAATGTTTATAATAGACAATTGAAAATATTGTCTGAAAAAATTATATGCAAGCTAAAGTAACAATTGCATGACAAAAAAAATATAAATACTGAATCAATAATTAAAAAAATTTTAAAAAATATACAAACTTTTGAGATTAAGTGTTATAATAAAATAGTATTAGACATATTTTGTAGTGAGTGAATGAATGGCAAGTAATCATTAGTTAGAGTACTTGACATGTTTCAATTTAAAAATTTTATAACTAGTTTGCAGATGTTAAGGTTTCAAATATTTACTGACTAGCATAAAATTTAAAGATTTTTATGAGAAATGGCTTTAATTTATAACAAAACAATTTTTGCAACAGCTCTATATTTACATGACTGTAGTGCTTATTACCAAAGCCTATTTAAACAGTAGATTCAAAACAAGTATCTAGACACTAGCTTGCATGAATACAAGCAAAAACTGTCTACTGGTTCATTTAAATTAGTGAATACAAGCAAAATTGATTCATTTAATTTCTCTTATTTTTGTAACAGGTATGCACTGATTTTCTCAACTTATGTAAAATTTTATAGAAAAGAAAAAAAATTTTATTTCAATTTTACTTAAACACAAATAGATATGTGCTCTTTCTAGGCACCCTCAATTGTAAACATAGATGATCAGTTCTATGTTTCATAATTTAGTAATTATTATTTTAAATTAAGAAAAGTTGCTTAACCCACTTGATGACTCAGAATTGATCTGTATGCTTTCAAGTAGCTTGAAGCAAATTTATGGAACTTTAGATTTATCCTAGTTTTTAATATAATTGTGCTACAGACTTTTCAAAAAAATTTAAATTGATTTGGGGTCATGTCAGGATACTTGCTGGTCCTGCTATCTTTTTAAGTTGTCATGGCATAACTGTTTATTAATGTTCATCTATGTTTGCCTATATTTTGCCTATGCCATTTCTCACCTAATTTGCTCCTTTTACCCCATTGCACCTTTTATCCTAACTGCGCCTTAAATGCCAAACCCTTCATGTCAACATCTTCATCACAATCCATTACAGAATCCTTTGTTCTATACTACAATTTGCCACCTGTCATCTTTCTTGTGGTCAATTGGAAACTTCTTGAACTATTTTCTTCAACCATTTTAACCAATGAAAGAATTATTCTATTTCTATCATACTTCCTCAAAACTTGTCTTTACCATCTTCAATTCCACTTCAAACTTTGCTTCAACTGACTGGATATTATTCCAGAACTGTTGTTAAATTATAATTTTGTTTGAATCGGCCTTACTATGAATTACTCTGCTTTATTTCCACCAAAGACAAATTCTTAGAATTACAAATAATTCTAGAACTGTCAAGCTTACCAATGGAAATTATAACATTTATTTATGGAGCAAAAGATGTAGCAAGATTCACTGGAGAGCCAATTTTAAGGGCACTTCAAGAGGGTATACCGCAGGAGCTAGTGAGGACATGTTTATTTGTTCAGTCTTGTATTTTTGTTCACTCTTCTTCAGTTTAATCAAACCATTACATTTTACTACATCTTATCTTTGTTTTGCTGTTTGCCTGCCCTCTGCCTTACATCGGACTTTACCCCCTTAATTTAGCTACATTATTCAACAGAGGTATAAGTACTATATCATACTACTGTACCCTTCTTCTTTCATCATCCAATAGGTCAATTCTGTTGATTTTCTGATTTATTTGCGATCTTTTGATAAATTCCCAAGATAATTATATTACAGTTCATGCAGACTGAAGAATCATACATCTTACATTTACTTCTTCAGCTTTACTTTTTGGTTTTTCTCATGTGTAATCAAATGTTGCATCTGTGTTGGAATTCATACAAGGGTATTATTTTTTTAAAATACTTTCAAAATCAAATGTGTATACTGTTGATGTGCTCAATATGTCCATTTTGCATCATGTTACAGTGCTTACAAATCTTTCTACCATGACCTCTAAACTAGTCATGAATGAAAGTCCATGTTAAAGTCATGTACATATATTTAAGAGAATAGTTTGGAATATCTTTTTCCATAACTTTGATCATTCACATTGAATGTTTTCCCAAGAATAGAATAGGAATCTTGTGCTGACTAGTGAATAATGAACTGTTATGCCGTAGAACCAAACTTGGGAATAACATTGGCAATAATATACAAAATGCGTAGCTTAGATTTATATATCGATACTTTAATAGGATTTTATTTCAGCAAAAACAAGGATATTTCCAGTAGATTTTTATCAATTTTTGCTAGACTGTACATGAATATTCCGACAGAAATTTTGAAAGTAACTCCAAAAAATTTGAGTGACTCAAGTTATTAGGAATCATTAGAGGTTTTCACAAACACTACCATTTTTATCTTTGAACTGATTCAATGGAAACCCCAAGAAAAATTGAATGTGCATTCCTCTCTTGTAACGCATACATTGAAGTTTCTATTGATCTTGTATAATTAATAAAACTTTCCATACAAATTCTGTTCCATTTCATTGATGGCAATTATTTTCATAGAATAATTCAGTGTCGGTACATTTGGTACCACCTATATTAGCCCGTTTAAAAATATAAATAGTGAGGAAATGTATAAATAGTGTGAAACCTTCCGAAATCAAATTTTACTAGTTCAACTGAAGAAATTCTTTCTTGTCCATTAGAGCATCTTAGAAGAAATCATTGTATTCAACGTGCTAGTTTTTTCAAAAAAATTATACACAATAAAAGACATTTATGCGTTTTACCAATTATTACTATAGGTAGATAATTTTTCAAATCGTATATGTAGTGGTAAATATATGAAAAATAATACAGCACATATACAAAATAGGAGTAATTGCGAACATTTCTTAAAATATCCATATTTTACAAAATGAGTCGCAGAACAAAAATTTATTGAGAATTTCAGAGTAATTTTCGTCAAAATTTATGCTTCCATTTTCGCTGCCGAAGCAATCTCGATTTCCTTCGCTTTGATGAGCTTATCCAAGCTTGTTGCAGCTTTTAGCCAAACAGCTATGATTCCAAAAAGTATAACAGCTAGATATGGGGTGGAAGCAGCAAGAGAACCCATGGTAACGATCAAAATTTGTTGAATGAAGGACCCTCCCGACTTACCAAGGGGATTACCTAATATTATATATGAAAACAGTGCTGCATTATTTCAGAGTAATTTTAATTTTAACTTGTTCATTTCAGTGCAGTGTAGCATATCACTGTGCAATATTCGAAAATGCTGCAAAATGAACAAATTTTTTTAAAAGTTTAAAACAAAATTCATTAGTTTAATATGAAAGGGAGAAAATACTCTTGGCATCTAAGAAATACTATGAGAATTTCATTACATTGATATGACTCAAACTTTGCACAAGGTAGTTGCAAAACTTGCTGCCAGTAATACTTGAGAATTATGGTTGTTTATTAAAACTGAGTTTATTAAGGATTGTACCGTAGCTGACTTTGTCTCCGAGATTCCTATGCCAATCGATGTCATACTTAAACTTTGCGTATTTATTTGGAAAAAAATTATTTTCATGCATTTCATTTAAACTGTATCTTAAATCTTACGTTTGAAATATATTTTTGGGGAGAATTAAGATTTATATTTTGCAATACTAAGAAAAATTCTTGTTTTTACTTACCTATAACATCAATGGCAGCTTTCCCCTTTGTTTTCTGCTCGGCATCCAGATTAATATATGCCATTTCTTTGCAAGGATCAAACAAAGAATATTTTGATGACTTAGAGAGAATATTCTGAGCGGCGCCAACCAGAACTGCAGCCATTAAGGGGGTAGTACCCGCCCAAGCCATCACAGGGGCCCAAGCTCCCCCAAAAAGGATTAAACTGAAGAAAATTGCAGCTGTAATTAGCAGAACTGTGGGTGTTATTAGGGCTGCCGTGCCCCATCCAAACCTTGTAAATATGTACCGGCCTGCAAGCATCATGACTAGGGTTGTTATCCCTGTTGCTGTGCTGAAGTTACCCATAAACGCAGAATAGGCATTTGGATCTGGAAAAGCTGCCTTAAGTTTTGATTTCCAGGTGACTTCGACAATGTTTATGCTCATGCCATATGCAATCACAAGTAATGCCATATTTCGAATGTATGGCGAGCTTGCAAGATATTTTGCGCTTTCGACGAGTCCCATGCTTGTTGCTGCCTTCTTTTGTGAACTTTTTTTCGAACTCGGGGATAATGTTGCAGCGACAGCAGGGTCCTTTAGTACACTGTTCTGCATGTAGGTGTACAATGCAACAATGAGTGTTCCAAACCCACACACAGCAGCCATCAACATTTTCAAACTGTGACCCCACTTGTCTACCCCGTCAGGAAGCCCTGCCCTGACGCCACTGACATATTTCACGTACTGACCACTAAAAATCAGTGCAACATTTGCCCCGAGGCCAAAAAGAGGGTAGTATTTTTTTGCTTCCTTGCTAGTAGTGATTTCATTTGCAAAACCCCAAAATAAGACACTTACAACAACAGAACCCCATAGCTCAGCCATGGTGTAAAACAATGCATAGGTCCAGTTACGGAATATTGCGACCAAAGGAAAAAGTGCTTTAGGGAGAATGGTTAGAAGATAATCTGCAGCTGCATTTGGATGTAGACTTGCACGGGCAGGGTAGATTATAGTGCCGAATGCTGCAAAAAAGGCAATAAATGGTGTAATGGTAGCATAAAAAACTTGCTGGGGCGGTAGCGAATTATTTAGGCGGGCATAAATAATAGTGAAGAGAATAGCACCAGGCAAGTTGACGTATGTTTTAAGGAAGGGGATCAACTCTGCGTTGCCACCGGGTGCAGTAACCACCAGAACATCTTTAGTATCTCGCAGGATTGTGTAATTGAACAATATAGAGAAGAAAATAAGACCAAGCGGAAAGAGTTTCTTGCGTTCAACTGGTGCTGGAACGAGAGATTTTAATTTCGTTACAAAGCTCGCTTTTTTAGGCACATCGCTAGCTATATCAGAAATACTCGCTGATTCTTCCAATAATGGTATAGACGAGTCCTTTTCATCTCCTTCAAGTGGAATACTAGCTGCATTCGACACGAGTTTAAGAAGATTTATTCTATGCTTATATATGCTAAAATGTTCTCTAATTCTTGTCGTCTTGCTTTGAAGCGCTGGTCGAGACGATCGATTGTAAGAAGGACACGCGCGCAGTACTGTAGAATCGATAAGAACGGTAGGTCGCAAGAATCCCGCACTAATACTTACGGAAGAGATCCAAACCAATGCTCCTAGGTATCTCATGTCTTAAAAATCTGCAAACACTATGAATTTCAATATATTTTCGTTGCTAGTTGAAGTACTGCATACTGAAAATGAAATTTGAGGTTGTGAATTCGGACAGGATTATATCTTGTTCCTATTTCTATCATATCAATAATCGCTTCCCGAATTTCGCCCTAAACGGTACTTTTGGGGGAAACAATGGAAAATATAAAAAGGACCAGTGCGAGAAACAATTAACCGTCAACATTGATGCAAATGAGAATGCATTACTTTTAAAACTTACCAAGAAGGCAGCATAGAAGCACTCTTCATGCAAGAAACTCCAAGTAATACAGAATCTGTAGTTGTGAAATTGAAGAAACATGCGACATCAAGAAAAATCACTTTTTTTCACCATCAAATGCATGCATTATATACTTATCTAGTTCTAAAATGGTTTTGAAATTGTATGAAACTAGTTGATGGGCCATCTCCAAAATTGATTGAGAAAAGAGAAATATGTGCACAAAACTTAACATGAAAATCATTTGAGATGATTGAAAATCAACAAAACTGACATAAAATCTGAAGAAGAAAGCCAAGGTGTGCATCTACTATATAAAAAATATAATTTAATCATTGAGATTTACAACAGAACATCGTAGAAAAGATTATGACAAAATATTTCAGAAAGAAAAAATCCTAGAAGAATGGAAGCCAGAAATTCTGGCAAGTTTGTTTCTGAAAAATAGAGCTTTCAGTTTTTTTATATCATGAATATTTCACAGGAAAAATTGGGAAATCAGACTTTTCCAAAAATCTAAGAAAAATTCAGAATCTTACAGCCAATATCAAGTGAAAAGTATTACTATAAATGTCACAATGGTTTTGAACAAGTTTATTTAGCATATCAGGTGAAAAAAATCTAGAATTAATAACTTTAATCCTAGGCTTAACATATTTTTTGTGATTTGATATTTGACAAAGTTATGCAAAAATTTAAAATAAACTAAGTGATAATAGTTTCCATAGTAAATATTTAAAAAAGCCATAAAATGTTTTATTTTAGAACAATACTTAAAATTGAAAGCTTCATTTAAATTTATTATCTACTTTAATATTTGCTCTGAAATTTCTTACATTTTTATTTTTTGTACTTAGCTATGCAACTGCTCAATTAAAACTATTCAATAGTAAAGATTTTTAATTACTTTTTGATGTACATATTTTTATTTATATTGTACGGTCATTATTGCCAAGTCATTATTACAAACATTTAATGAATGAAGAGCACATATTTCTTTTTTGGATTATGGTTTAACTTATTCAGTTATTTATGTCTATATTTTGCTGTTTATTTTCAGTCACAAAATTTGCAAACATGCATAGGTACTTCTTGATTTTCTAACTAGCATGTTTGATCTGGTAAAAGATTTCATATATTCCACAAGGGATCATTGGCATGGTACGTTTCAGTCTGTGTTAAAATTAAATAAAATTTCCTTTGCAGTTCTGTGGACTACTAGGCATTTATCTTCTCACACTGATAAGAATAGATTATTTACAACTCTCAATATTTTCCTGTACAAATCATATTGGTTTATTACTTAACCACACTGAAAACCAACAGCCAATAAAAAGTGTACCTATCATGTTTCAACCTTTTCAAGTTGTTATTCTAAAACTTCTTATCTACTTTTTAATATTAAATTGTACCAATGTGCATGACCTTTAACTTATCAAAAATTTACTGATGGATTACAGCTATAAACAGTTGAGATCATATAAATAATTAATACAGTATAGAAAGTGAAACTTTATTTTGAAATTGTTTTTAAATTACAGAAGTCAATCATATCAAGTTTTACCACGTTGCTTGAAGGCACTTAGATTCATAAAATTCATTTTACATGGCAATAAATTCCTTAACTTTCAAAATATAGATTTGTTGCCTGGGATACAGTAACTTTAAAAACAAGCAAGAAATGGTTACAATCTTTTACATACATTTTAGTCAAACATTAAAAAGTTTCAAAAAGCATCTATCATTCAAGCTTTGAAAAAAGCCAGAATTTGAGTCAGAGCATTTATAAATTTGAATAATTTTGCATGAAAGCATTAGTTCATATAAACTTTGAAGTATTTAACATGAGAGCCACTAACTATTATACTTTTCATTAGAGTTGTGATTCGGTGTTTACTACGTATAATACAAAAATAAATTAACATTGAAGTAAAACGGGTAAGCAAGTTTGAGGTTTTACAAACCCATTTTGAATGTATATTACGGTGATACGAAGAGTCAATACAAATAAACTTGTCAAAGCAGTCTGAAGTCTTTTTGGGAAAGCATTAGATACTAATACTGATTTTTCAGTTTTGAATCGCATTCCTATATGGTGGAGACAGAATTGACTCGAGCCTGACTCAGTGGCGAGTGATTACTGGTTGTGCCGAATCGAATTCTACAGTTTCCTTCTGTTAAAAAACCTTGAAGTTTACAAATGGTGACGTGCCATTGAAAAGGAATTCTTACAATGACATGCAAATATCGGAACAAAAAATTAGTAAGGAGAGCAAACTAAAATTACATTAGCATTTCTAACGTAACGTAGCAGGTAGAGATTAGACAATATTTGCTATACATTTCATATATCCATAAGCTGCCCATACACTTAAATAGTTTAACTTCTCGAAATTAACATAATTCATTTATTTTGGAGCAATCAATATGTCAGCTACTCTTTTAAATATTTACATGTCATGAGAATTCAGCTTTCTCTAATCAGTGAAGCAAACTTAACGCGTTAGAATGTGGGTTTCTATGTTTACACCGATTATGAAGCTCAATGCTGAAGGACAGCAAATGTCAAAAGTTAAAGAAGAGATGAATAAAGGCAAGGAGGAACTGCATAAAGGCAAGGAGGAACTGCATAAAGCAAAGGGTGAAGTAGTTCAAGAAGTCTCAAATTTTGCCAAATGGGCAAATGAAAACAAGGCATCTGCTATGGTATCGGCACTAATTCCAGTTGGAGCATATGCAGGTTATGCAACTTATAAGTTTCCGCATATGCGATTTGGTGAAAGGTTTTCGAAGACTGGCGTGCTTGGCCAGGTCAGTTTTTTCTATAAAATACGTGAAAATATATCATCGAACTAGCTAATTATCCTATTATATGTAGGCATCAGTTCTAGCGTCGCTTTTGGGTGCCGTAACAGTACTCTGGGTGTGGCAGCCAAACTCGAAATCAGCGAGAGGCCTGTAACTCTTTTTGCTAAGATCAGAAATATTTCATGTAAATGATAGTAGATGCCACGAGTGTAATATAGTTTTTATAGCCATTGCCACATGCGATTTTTTTTCCAGGAATTCATTTGTTAGGATTGTTATTATTATTGATTTGCATTCTCATTAACTATATAACTTTGGTATTTTTCGTTACTTCGATCAATAATTACAAAATAGAAAAGCCTGTTTATTCTACATTTGATGTTACGGGTTACCTCATACCAGCGTAAAGTTAAAATTGATTCCTGCTGATGTAAAGAGGAAAATGCGCAGGAAAAGATAACATTATTTTTTGCTCTGAATAAGGTTCCATTGACTGAGCATATTTCTTTTTTAGGCACTATTAGATATCAAATGAAATGTTACATTAGGTTTGCCCTGTTTGATTTTGTGTTTTCAAAATATCTTTTAGGCAGTAAAAATATTTTTCCATGGTAATGTGAAAAATGTTAAAATTGTTAAAACCATTCATACACATGACCAATTCCAATTTCTAGATTGAAAATTTAAGATCAATGTTATTCTACACCTGTATGCATTATTAAATGCTTATAATAATAGTGAACCATGTACAGTCTAAAATACGGTAAAAAAATGAAAAATCAAAATATTTTCTACTCTTAAACCTTTTTAATAATCTTTCGAACTATTATATAGTTTTGTGAGTGCATAATATTTGTCTTGTAAATGCATGTTGGTGTATTAATTCTTTCTAAACCAATGAATTTAGTTTACAAAATTTGTGCAACGTTATTTGAACAAATCTGGCTTAATATTTCTGCAAATCTACTATCAATTATTATTCATTAGTATGCAGCTTTGATGACTTAATATTCAAACAAGATTATTGTTTGTACATCTTTATATATGCTGACTATCATAGTTAAATGCTAATTTACCATATCAATTGCAAATCTAATACAACTAGCAAACAATGATTGCTCTTTTGTCGAAAGTTAATTTAACATGATTGCTTTTGGCCATGATTGCTACATTGTCAATGTATCCTGTGAAAAAATTTTAGCATATTCATAGCTAATATTTCACACAATGAAATATTTATATTTAGTTATAATCATTCTGTACAAATTGTGATTTTTCATATTAGCTAGAATTTAGTATTTTACTTAAAATGAAATATTCAGAAGCTCTACTTGATAGCTAGAAGGATTATGTGCATGTAATCTCCTTTTGAAATTAACTCTTTCCACAAACTTGTAACATTTACTTTTAACTTTTGACCAATGTTAAACAAGCAAAAATTCATATTGGGTCCAAGTTAAGCTTCAGATTTTAAATCATGTTCATTTGTTATTTCAGCAAAGTAAACTAACTGAAAGATATATAATTCAAAATTCTTCATGTCCAACCAGAAATCAGCCATTGATACTCAAACCTAGTAAGAAAACTATTACCACAATCATGTTCATTAATTGCAAACAGGCAGAAGGATTAATTTGGAGTGTACCATGTGGTGAGAAACTTGAGTAGGTCCCTGAACAGCATTGTACTTTGTATAGCCTATCCAAAATTGTGCTGAAATATGGCATTTTGACAAAAACAAACTGATAATGAGCCAGAAACTCTTCAAAATAATTATCCTGACCTATTTAAAATTTTCGAAAGACTTGTTCATGAAATCACATTTCTTAGTGGGTTATTTATGACATATTTACCACGAGTACACAAAAATATTTGTAATATACTTTCAAGTTCAAACTGGTTTAAGAGTGCAAGTTTATAGGCATTATCGTAAAGTACCACTCATGCAATATATTGTTAAACTGTTAAAGTGCGTTGGAAGTGTACAAAGTACCTTGGGAGAAATTTCAAAAATTTCAAAAATTTCTGAAATTTTTCTATATTTGATCAAAATCATTTTAAATTGCCCTATCAGAGGCAAATAGCCACTCAATTTGATTTGCCAAATTGACCTATTTTGCTAAGTTTTGATGCATTTTTAGAATATTTTAAATGAGGATTGAGATGTCACATTTTTTATGTATAAAGTAAAAAAATTAATATGAAAAATGAACATAAAATTAATCAGAAAACCTACCCAGAGCATACACAACGATTGTTGACCAAAAGTGAAATTAACTATTAAAGCACATATTAAATATAATCTTAGAACAATTTTTTTTAACTGATGCTAACTACATCACTGAATATTATACCAAAATACTATCATTTCAATAACTGATTCCAGATACCACAATGTTTTCTGATTCATTTCAAGTAAAAGATAGAATAAAGTTGAATTCAGTCAAGAGATATCACTTCAGGTCACTACAAGACGGATATACTCCATCTTAGTCACTTTCCAAGTGATGGCAGACGAATTCAATATTCTCCTTCATTACATGCACTACATCCACACAAAACACCTCAATGCTTTTGTTTAATAACTTCAAACCCAAGGGACTATCAACTCTAACGCATAGGTTCAACTACAAAATAAGTCCGATAGACACACGGGAAAATATGAAATGTCAGTAGGACGGACTGGAAATGACCGTCCATTTGCCCCCGATTTGAAGAGTGACGATTTATTATCCCTGGCATTAAAAAAACAAACTTCAACCCATTGTGAACGTCCAACATAACATTTCTAAACCAAACAAAAGATTCCTTTATAAGAAATTTCTTATGTGTAGCACCTTTCATGTTTAAAGAGTAGCATAATATGGAACACTGTTCGATGCAAAAACCTCTACACTATAATTTGTCCTTTTGAAGAAGACTGTGGGATAATGAGCAATTGCACGCAGATAAGAAATACCTGGAGCTAGTAATTTTTCAATAAACATTATTTCACATGCACTGGACTATAATGGCTTAATTATCCCCCCCCTCGATTAAAACTTAGTTTTTTACCAAACATGAATATATTTTTTTCAGGTTTTTTCTGTTTAAATATTTTGTAATAGCGTTCCATAGTGCTAATAAATTAATAATACAAGAAGATAATTGATGGCAATATATGTATATATATATATATGTATACTATGCACAAAAAATTAGATCATTTCAGAAATAGCCCAGTAAAAACAAAAAAGAATTTAAAACGGTTTTATTGAAAACCGTATGTATAGGAGCATGGAGCTCAAAACTACGCTCTACTGCGTCCCAAATTTCTGCTATAAAAATGCCCCAAACTAAATACTCAACATACATATGCACGAAAAATCGATTTTTGTCGAACACCAAGCCGCATTACTTAACAACACTTGCTCCCCAACGCTTATGGAACAAACGAGACAGAGGTAACTTCAAACTTCTCAAAAGAGAAGGCTTTCGCCGGTGTCTTCGTGATGCTGATTTAACTTCACCATTATTCATCTGATAAGGCGAGCATGTACCAGAGTCTTCGATAAAACGCGCTCTTCCAAAGCTACTGTTGCTGACAGAAGCTGTACTCCCAGTAGGTCTCCTTAAACCCCGAAAAAATTGTATTCCTGGCTTTGATGGTGTAAACTGCGATACAAATGCAGCATTCGGACTATCTCTCTTTCGATTCGAGCTGTATATTGTCGAACGAGATCTCGAATGACCAAGCTGTCTAAAAGATTCTCTCGGTGTTGGTTTAACCAATAGTGCTGTGAGAGCATGCTCAAGCCTCGAATTTGGCGAAAGAGGTGCACTTGGAATGGAATCATCACACTTTAAGTTTTTTATACAAGTAGCCGCACTTCGCCAACGAATATGATTTGAAGGAAAGGTACGAAGACTAAATTCTCCATTGCTCAGGTTGTCATCATTAGAATCGCATTCGCTGTCTTCTGGTGAATGTATTCGAGATGGATCTGCAGTAGTACCAACAGAGCTCTTTGCAAAGTAACTGATGTCATCTTCAACTCTGGCACCTCTATTTCTAATAGGAAATCCAGGAGTGCAGCCTGCATTGTTCAAATTCCTTGTTTTCGAAGTAAATGGAGAAGAATTGTTTTGAGATGGATCAGTACCTGTCACATCTGAATTTTTTGAACTATATCGATTCACATCACAATTAGAAGGAACTCGTTGATGCTTAAGAATCTTCTTGTTCGCTTGCTTAACATTAAGATTTCTTGCATCATTAGTAACTGGAGACCAATCTGATACCATGATGGAACTCACTGATGAATGCTGAGAACTGAATTCGTCCGTTGTACACGCCATCTCGCACTGAAAATCTGCAACTTCGTTGAAAATAAGCTGTCGTAGAGAAGAGCGAGATAAGCCAGGATGCTCAAATTCAAAATTGAGGGCTTCGGGGGGAGGTGGGGCTACAAATATTTCTTCACTGTACTCTGAAAAGTAAGGGTGTTGAAGGGCTTCTCTAGCTGTAAGTCGCTTTGAAGGATCAAATACTAAAAGACGCTCGAGAAGGTTAATTGCGTCTTTTGAAGCCGAAGGAAATATTTCAGCACACGGTTTTCTGACCTTATCTTGCACCGATCGTAAGAATTTTCGAGCATGCGATCCACGAATATGAGCAATTTCTTCGTCGAGTGGACCTCCAAGAATCTCAAAAATCAGTGCCAACTGATGCATAAAATTACTCCCTACAGTTAGTTAAGAATAAATGAGTTTTGAGAAGCGATATTTAAGTTATACAGAGGTGGGGTTTAAATACCTGGAAAAAGCGGCTTGCGGCCAAGTAATTCAGCAAATATACAACCTACACTCCACATATCGACAGAAGAATTATAATCTTTATTCGGGCTCAGCATTAGCTCTGGAGGACGATACCATCGAGTAACCACGTGTTCTGTAAGGTCATCAACGTCATCATGGGCGGATGAAGTTGATGATCCATGACAACGTGCAAACCCGAAATCCGTAATGCATACATCGCACTCACGAGAAACAAGAATATTCCTGCAAAGAAATATTCTGCGATGTGAAACAAAAATAGATTTAAAAAAAAGAATGTTCGACTTACGCTGGTTTAAGGTCGCGATGAATAACTCCACTCTCATGCATATATGCCAAGCCTCGAAGAAGCTGAAGCATTATGACGCGATGATGGTTTTCATTTAATACTTGCGCGCTCTTATTCACTTTGTGCAGGTCGCTATTGAGAAGCTCCATAACAATGTATAACGAATCTTCCTCTGGACGACAGATGAGATCCACAAGGGTTACAATATTTTCATGAGCGCCTAAATGTCTGAGAAGCCGCATTTCTCGAAGCACGTGCTTGGCATCTATGCAGTCTCTAGACATTGGAGAGATTTTTTTTATTGCAACGCTGTAACCTCTAAGATTATCATAAGCCATGCACACTAGGCCGTAACTTCCTTTGCCGATGGGAACTAGATCGCTATATCTATCTGGAACTTTAAAAATGTTGCGCTCTGCCATACTATGGCGCTGTCGTAGGTATTCTGCTCGGCGCTCAATCTCCTGCTCTCTTAGGACATTCATTGAGTCGATACTACATGAATCTAAAGATGTCCAAACAGTATTGAAGTCAGCGATTGTTGTGTATCCACTGTGTGAACAAGAGCTTACCTTGCATTTCACCCGGCGAAATACTTAGCGATTGATCAAGATCAGTATGAAAAAATGCAATTGGTGCTTTCCGTCGATGATTGATTGGCGATTTCATATATTCTACAGATATATCTTGCGTTGCTATACGTGGATATTGATGTAATGACGACTAATTTATTCAATCTGGAACTATCGATCTTATCGGGAAGGTAGAGGGAAAATTAAAATTGACCGATTAATACTTATGACAATATTATTGATCGTACAATTAATTTATGACAGTAAAATAATTTTATAACTCTATGACTTCAGCGATTGAATGAAGTGTTGGTGATTACTTTGGTCACATTGAACGTAATACATCGTGACCCGCATGTTGAAGACATTCCTTGTCATATTATTTTAGTTTAAATAAGTGGAAATATAATTTTCAAGCATTTCGTAAAAATATGAATCATCGAACTAAGAACACCATTTCGGAACATTTTAAGCGTGTGATGCGGCATTTATACCGAACGTCTCTTTCTTGCGAAACTATTCTTCAACTTACGTACTTCATAAAATATTTTGGCGGCAAATTAGTAATTCAATACCGAGTAGCCACAAACTGTCATTCAATTAGTACCTTTATCTGTTATTGAAGAGATATTTAATTCAAAAGCAAAAATACATAAATATATTGACGCAGGGCGTATTATTCTGATAAATTTATTGACGCAGGGCGTATTATTCTGATAAATTAATGCACGAACGCATTCGATGTTAAGTATATAATAGATGATTTCACGGCAGAAATGGCATACCAAGTTTTCTTTTCAATTTTAATTCAATCAATTATACCTGCATCGCAACAATCATGTACACGAAAGAAAGTTTTCACCTCAGAATGATTATAGTTGTGTTCCTTTTGAAAGGAACCTGGTAAAAACTATCTTTTTCTCAGAAAAGAAAATCGAAAACAGTATCTTAGGAAAATAGTATGTAATGCTCATTACAATGAAACAGCAATGTTCAACAATCCAATAGATGTACAAGTTTGAATAAACATAATTATTCGGCCACCAAATAAGTACTGTAAGTATTCATTTGTAGATTGAAATCCTGCCAACAGGAACATGCTTGTGATGTACATCATACAAAAAAGTCCCTATCTATATAAAAAAATGTGCAGGGTACATTTTTATTTTTGTCTCCTGTTTGAATTAAATGCTGCTTATGGTGACTGAAACTATGAGGCAACCGTGTAAATATTATCATTTGTACCCAATTATTAACTTTACTATATAAAAGTTCTCTATATCATAACCTAGAATTCAGTCTAGTCCCCCCAGCAATTAATGATTATTATTATACAATTACTTTAATGCACCCCAAAAACTTTCTTGGGGTTTATCATGAAAATGAGAAGTGGATCTTCATTCCTGGTAGTCTATTGTTTCTTAACTAATGCCTTTAACTTTTTCATATATGTTCTTTATGATAGTTCCTGCTGGCAAAACATAACCTCATTGATTATCATTATTTTAGCTGTAAATCATCAAATTTACTAGTGCTAAAATATCATCTTCAAATGTCTGAAGTCATCTGCATGCTGAGTGCAAACATATTTACAGCTGTATCTTTCTGGTTAAGAAAATATTTTTGCAATTCTCTTTTGTACATAAAAACTTCCATTATAGCTCTACTCTCGATGGAGTTAGTGGTGCTAATATTGGATTATGCAAATGGATATTTAGAAATAATTGTATGGTGTAAGTTTTGATGCATACTTTTGAGATGATAGGCTTTCTAAAATACTTACAATTATTTATTTGTTATACAGTGCTATTTCTTGCTGCCATTACATTAATTTTAACCTTAGAATTGAGAAACCATGAAAGAGGAAGTTTTATAAGTTAGTATAAGTACCCAGTGCATTGAATTTTTTTATTTTGGGTATTCAATTATGACAATTTGTTCTATTTTTATCTTTTGTATTTTTTTATTTAAGCTCTGCTGTTTTTACAGGAATTTGATGCCTGTCCACCAGGCCTATCCGCTGAACTATTGCCTAGAGTAAGCAACAAAGAATTACTACAGAGATTCAAAATGTTGTTTGTTTCATTAAGCAGAATCTTAAATAGTCTTAAGCTTAGTTTACAGCAAGATATAATTACCATCGTTTACAGCTAATAATACTGAGGGATTTAATTCCATTCGCTGAATTCATGCATTCTAATGTGCAACTTATTTATGATGCCTTCAGCTACTGGTAAAAAAGCAAATCTATTTACTTCATTGGAAAATTATGTCTTTCATGCGGATCGGAACTTAACCAATAAGGAATTTTGCTGCCTTAGTGAATTTACCTTGACTCGAAATTTTAGGCATGTAAAATATAATCGAGAAGTAAAACACTTAAAATATACCTTGTGGTATTGTGTACATTCCCTAAAATATTTGCTCTTTAGGACATGTAATAGCATACTTATCTTCTGTTTAGATTATGTTCTTAATCCCCTATAAAAATTAAAAGCTTTAAGCTGAAAGAAAAACAGGCCTCTTTATACTAATTTAAGGTTATGCAGCATTTGGTTTAGTGACATCTGGAAGGATTAAACCTTAAAGTTCCCAAACAGGAGCAACAGGTTGAATATTAATGAAGAAGTTGATGATATGAATGGTGTCTAATTGTAACTTATACTATTAATATTATTATTATTCATAAACAACTAGATATATATTCAGGTTGGTACTATCACCCAATTTTCCGCAAAAATTTAAATTTTCAAAAAAACTTTTTTGGTAAATTCCCAAATTTGATTTGAGAATTTTGCTCGAGTGAAATATTTTTGAATCATTTTAGTCATTTTAATAAAAAACATTCTTACGTATAGGCAGTACATTGCTATGAGAGTCTCTATTCTGTGTCGAAAACACAAACAGGATAAATTCAAAACTTTAATTGTGGAAGGCAAAATTTTTACAGCGGGTCGCCTAACTTTCTCTTTTCACGATGCACTTCGAATGTCTCAACCACGTCGCCCTCCTTAAAATCGGTAAAACCTTCTAAGGCGATTCCGCATTCTTGGCCTTTTCGAACCTCATTAACTTTATCTTTAAAGTGGCGGAGACCGCCTCTAGAGGCCTTGTGGAGGACTTCACCATTTCTAAGCACCCGAAATGCATGCGAGGATTTTATATCCCCAACAGTAACTCTGCAACCGGCAATCATCTGACCAGCCCGAGATCCCTTTACATTAATGTGAAACACCTGTACAAGAACCAAAAAGAGCAATAATTGGTTACGTGTTTTACCACAAAATTTGAAAACAGTTCTATAAATTAACAAGGAAACTTTGATTGATAAAAGAGCAAATTTTGAACTAAACACCAAAAAGAGTCAAGTACCAAATTGCTTTTTGAATATTTATTGCATAGTCTCCAATAGTATAAGTATAAATGTGAACATTTCTATCATTGCATCGGTGTCTGTATGTACCAATATATCGGCTAAGATCATGATGCCATCAATAGGCTACAAGTTGGAACATAAATACTTCAGCAGCATTTGAAAATTCAACAAAAGATATTATTCTACACAAAATTTAGAAAAAAATATGTACATTGGACTTTATATGAATTTTCTCCCAGCATTTAATATTGGCACAATTTCACAAGCTGTGCTTTGCCACTTATCAATACATTTCAAATTTGCCATACTTAATGAACTAGTTAGCCATTAAAACTTAGAAAAATCATTATTCCTATAACTTAGTGATACATAACACATATTTAGTTGATTTTAAGCAAATTTAAACTAGCACAGCCTTTAAAAAATTTGCTACATGACGCAAATTTTTCTTTACATAGCACCCTATGCAACGAATAATGAAAATTGCTAGATTGTATACGGAAGTTCACGAACCATGGATTACATCATACCTGAAGAACTTCAGCCCTAGCTAGGGGAACGGCAGTCACACGCAACGGCAACCTCTCAGTCAACATCGAAGCCACATCTTCTTGAAATCGATAAATAACATCGTGCCGCACAATATTGACCCCCAATGCTCGAGCCGTGGAGGCTACATCACCGGCTGTACTCCCCAGTCCGTAGGCATAAATAGGGGCTGCTCCAGCCGCAGCGGCCCGTTCAACATCCCCCGTGGTGACTGGTCCAACTCCCCCATGTGCCACCTGTACGGTAATTTCATCCCGCCCGGGAAGGGAGTTAACTGCAGCGCTCATGGCAGCAAGGGCACCCTGTCCGTTTGCTTTAAAAACGGCTGGTACATATGTGCAATTGTCTTTTTGTTGTTCTTTAAGAGCCTCGGCTTCAGCCACAGCTTCCGTCGCAGCCTGTACGGCAGCTTCTCTTTCTTCCTAAAAATTTAGTGTATAGTTAGTGCAAGTTAGAAGCAAATATCTATATAGACGTAAAAGCAATATATATGTACATAATAAAAATCAATTCATACCAGTAAATGCTTGAATAAATAGATCACAAATGTGACAATATGGTACCTATTAAAGTCATTTCGAAATTCTGGTGTAAAGGATATGGGTACGTTTCTACGAATTTATTTCTACAGCCAAGAACAAAATTTTAAAATAATTATTTTGATTTTTATATTGTACATCAACTATAGATCAAATACCATGTACTTGAGAAGAAACCAATGTAATTAATGAAAACAACTACTTTCTCTTCAGACTCTACTAATACATAAAAGTGTTATATCTTCGAGTTCAACCATAATCTGTACACTAGAGTTAATGGTAGTGAAATACTCCCTCTACGTACATACACTGCAGAATCTATAGTAATATGTTCATTATGATCTATAATAGCTCTCTTAAAAAATAGTCCTGCATCAGTTTAATTTAATAAGATGCTTGCTATGTCATGGTGTATTAAGGCAACACATGGCATGATATATGATAAGCGCAGGTAAAATTAGCTTCATAAATGGTAGACTGAAGTTATAAAATCACCGGAGTTTGCCAGGGTCTTCCCTTCCTTCTCCTCTTCGTCGGATCTTTTAGCTTATTTAGTGCACGTTCCAGCTGCTTTTGTTCATTAATTTTCACTTGCTGTATTTCCATATCCCTATGTATTGTAAGAAAAATTGTACACAGTTTATATTCTATAAATCGATTCCCTACTAAATGGTTCATTCTATTATTTGATAGCTTGAAACTCCACCGACCTTCATTTGCTGTTGCATATTGATATCTCCAATTCGATTAACTGTATTCGGCAAATGCTGAAAATCAGTAAAACGGTATCATCCCTCTTGTTTACATGTAAAATTCATTACAACATCCCTTTGTAAACCATAAATTTTTGATTCGTTTGGCATTTGCAGAAGAAATTTCTGTTCGAAATAAATATGCAAAATTTTTTTGTACTTCAAACAAAATAAACGCAAAGTTTTTGGTGTAACCAAAGGCATTGTTTTATGGAATATCAACTGTATAAATACATATATATATATATATACATGCATTAGACGCAAGTAAAAATCATGCATATACTGTAGACCTCTTCAAATAAACTTGCTATTCAATGCCGTCTAATCTGGTCTTAACTCGACTAGAGTAAACTTTTTCTTAGTCTTGTTATGTTTACAATACAGTTGCCGCGTAATAAGCCCAGTCATATATTTTACTCACTCTCAAGTTGTCAATTTATTTTATCTAAGCTTCGTTTTTCGGATTATAGGCCAAGCAGCTTATTAGCCCATGTAAGCTCGGTATAGGGGTGGGCTTATCAGGCTACTATTGCTGTACTAGACATTTTACAAAAAATAAATATATACCTCATTGTTCGTGTACGACGCCTTAAATCAGCTATTTTGGCCGCCTTACTATCGTCCTCAACAACCACTACTTCATCTCCTGCCAAGGGGGTCTCTTTTAACCCTAAAATTCTTACTGCTTCACTAGATTTGGCAACTTTCATCATTTTTCCATCAAAACCCTGGAGCATACATAACATTGTCGAAAAACATACAGATATACTAAAACTGAATCATATTCAGATGATAGATCTTTAAATCTCAGCAAAGAGATATAATGAACCAGTCAGGACCAATAAATTACTTCTTTTATTTCAGAAATTCATCATATCCAAAGTTGATCATGGTATAACAATGGATTGATACTGTGTGTCTGAAAATTGGTGTAATGCTCCACAGAAAAATGTGTCTTTTCATAGTATTTTTCTATATGGTTGACAGTAAGTTGATAGCAATAGTACTATCAAATCGATTTATCAAAACTAAATTTGATAAATAAAAATTTATATTATAATATAGGGTGTCTGATTCTCCTTGATTAAACCATGAAAATTTTTTTTCATTAAAGACAGCAAAAAATGCAGCCCATATGGTTACAAATGCCAATAAAATTCCCCGCACTGCATAATCCCATCCAGCTCAACGCATTTTTGGTAACTTAAACTGAATCGGATCTTACATTTGTTTAAATTAGATTAGATCATTGCAGGAGCAGCTCCCGCAGAAACATTTTTTTATATGAGCTTTGGTTAAGCGACTCAAACTTTCCAATGTAATATAAACTAAACCGCATAAAATTGCACAAGTTTTTTTAGTTGCTTAAAGATATGTTTAGTTACAGACTTGCTAAAACACATTACAAAATTTCATTTTTCCATAAGTTGATAAGCAAACCAGTAGTCATTGATCTACACTGCTGCATACATTTTTCTCTAGGCAGTCTAAGACTAGTTTAGGTACTAACTTACTGCAACACATTTATAAAACCCTTTTCATTCACTAACATTGATTAACAAATCATCAGTCCATATTTATACAAGAACACACCTGCAGCCTCTTTATCCTCCCACTTACAGTACCTACTACACATGCATCACCAGGCCGAAAACTTCCCCAGCTGACGAGTACATCAGCATATAACCCTACTCCCTTTTCTATGCCAGCATCAATAACCAGACCTTCGCCAGGGGCAGTGACATCGGATCTCAATTCCATCAGCTCAGCCTGGAGTAAAATGGCCTCCACTAGGTCTTCTAGGCCATCTCCTGTCTTAGCACTGATGGGTACAACAGGAATAGTACCCCCATATTCCTGTTAAAATATAAAAGTACCAAGCTGAAATTTTTGGACCACAAGAATTTGCGCATTGAAAAATCAAAATCCATACGTTATGTACAAATAAAGAAATTTTTCTTGCACTGATCGGTACAACGGGAAACGTCGATTTTCTTGAGCAAAATGAATATGCATACTAAAATAATAGATTTCATATCATTGTACTCTACACAACTAAAAATGAGATATTTAGCGTAATACACTGATAGAGATCAAGCGCACAGTTTGGGCAGCATACTGAACCAAATTACAATTATGCTACAAATAGTTAAAAATGCTCCATCAACGAGAAAAATACGAAAATAATATTTTTACATTTATACATTTTTACCTCCACTTCTATACCGTGCTCTAAGAGCTGATTAGCTATTCGACGAGCAGCCTCTTTTTTATCAATGCCTTCTTTATCGCATTTTGTCATAGCCACAACTGTTTGGATATATGGCGTCTGTTTCAAAAGCTCTAATACCTTTTCAACAAAGAGTAAATATATCAGAGCAATGCAAAGAAAACCCTCAGTAGTGACTTGAAATTATGTACGCATGTCAATGAATAAGACCATATGTATTAAAGCATATAAAAAGATGTATATATAATTTATGCTGTACGCAACATGGCAGATTTCCCTTGAAAAGAGTAAAAATTCGAAAATCAGTCCTTAAAGTGGTCTATGAACATGAAAATAGACCTAGATTAATCCAATTTTATTCTTGGGATCAATATGATAGTTCCAAAACTAGCTTTTACTATATACATGCTGAAAATTCATAAATTTTAATGAAATTTCAACTTTAAAAGTTTACTAGGAAATAAAGATTCAAAATTTACAAGTCACTGAACAAACCAGTCTTGTTACTTTTGGTTAAACTAAACAAGCATTGAGCAAATAAGAATGAGGATTTTCTAGAATAATATGCAAGATTAATCATCATCTAAAAAAGAAAGGCAATCTGACCTCTATGAAAAGGTTTAATTTTTACCTCTAGTGTCTGAGCTCTCAATCCATCATCAGCAGCAACAACCAACACTACAATATCAGTCAAACGCCCAGCACTCTCTCGCATAGCAGAAAAGGCAGCATGGCCGGGAGTATCAAAAAATGTTACCGGCAAATCGCTCTTTGAAAGATTTACGCTGAAAGCCCCTAATCGCTGGGTAATGCCTGCTATTTCCTTTTCTGCCATGTTCGTCTGAAGAAATAAAAAATACAATAAACGTCAAGTATAATAAATTTACTTAAAATGAATTTCCACTTAAAGCAAATTAACGAAAAAGTCTTACTGTGCCCAAGTTCAACATCAAATTTCAGGATCTAATGAACTTATTCGGTGGTCCCAGCAAATTGGTGTTATCCGAACATCACTGCACCGCAAAAATGTGTTTGAATCTTGTAACTTCAAAGATTTTTCGGCGAATGTGTAGAATATGTCACTAAAAAAAGGATTCTAACAACAATCAACACGCCAATAACGAACAAGATTTATGGGGACAAATATATACATTCATAACTTTCCGGCGAATAATCAGTGAATTTTGGTTGAAAGGCTCAGAATTATTTTCGAAGTGTTAAAATAATTTAGTGAACTATTCTATGTTTGCACTGTTTTCTCTGCTATCATAAATATTCAACATTTAGATATTCTTTTAGCCTACTAGCACTCCAATTCGGGCTAAATATAGCTATGTTTACTAAAATGGAAATCGATGCATGGAAGATTTAAAAATAGATAATTACAGCTGTGTATATAGAGATGACTCGTACAATACAAATAGCAAGCTAATTTTATTTTCATGGAGCATGTAAATCTTGAGTTCAACAAATGGCATCATATAACTATTTAAAAGAGAGTTATTGAACTTTTGCGGAAATGTAGCAAATTTATCAACACCACCTTTCGTAAAGCATCCAGTAAGGTAGTTTTTCCATGGTCCACATGCCCCATAACACTTACAACTGGGGCGCGTAAAGGCAATTTCGCTGCCTGTTCATCGTCCAAGTTTGCAACGGCCGTACGACTGACATCAATATCCTTACGCCCTAATCTTTTAAACTGACAAAAAGACATTCTATAAAATTTCGAATATATCCTATGTGCGTGAATGGAGAGACTGTATGCGGGCATGTACACTTTTTCTAAGGCTAAACATTTAAATGCATATACGCTTTTTGTGCAAATATATTTTTAATTGAAGAAAATTAAAAAATAGTTGCACTTATCTGGAATGGAATAAATCGATCATCATAAGTACAATGAAGAGGTCTTTTATAATTTTGGCTATGACATTGGTACTTAAGAAATGGACACTTTTTTAGAAATATATGAGGACATATAGAATTTTTTAGTGCAGCTAAAAGATGTGGTAGCCAATTTAAAAAAGACATGCTGTACATTATACATCGTGTGTTAATTCAATGTACATTTTTACAAATATTTGTAAGATTGATGGACACTACATATGCCTAGGAAACTAATCGAAATATGATACTAATAAACAGAAAAAATTTTCCTGCAAGTATAGATATAGGTTGAAGAAAATGATAATATGTAATATTTTGAATTAATATTATCTTATAGTGACACGAAAATTTAATGTTCATTAATGCTAACTTACAACCGAACCAAATGAAAATACTAATATGCAATGTAAAAAAATAAAATATTTGCTTTTAGCTCAGAATTTATTTTAAGTTCCTAAAGAATCTGAAATGTCATACCAAAATTTAAAAATTTGGACACTAATAAAAATATATCATCATTACTCCAGCAAACGTATTGCCTGCAGTGCCATTAAAGAAGCCATAACAAAATATGCCGCGCACAAGTTATATAACATAGAACTTGAACTATAGTACACACCTACAAACAATTCACTAGAACTGAATAACTATCATGGGAAATTTTGACATTGCATACAAGCATATTAACTAATTCTGAAAAAATAATAAATATTTGATGAAAGTGTAAAATAATCTAATTGTTTCAAATCTTTATTGACCTTTCGGAAAATATTTAAAATACCTGCTGTTAAAAATGAACTCATTATGAGCCGAAAAGTCATCAAATTGTGTGTTTACACACTAAAATCCTCATTAAGTAGTATGGCATTTCGTTCTCTTAAAAAAATTGGTAGCATATTCAATATATAACTATAAAATATTTTTTACATTTTTCAAGTATTTTCAATGATTGACCTACTTGTTACCTGTATTTCAAATTCCAAGCACACTAACTCAGCTGTATCGCAATCAATATTTGACTCTATCGATATAATTGATTTATCTATGCCTAACTCGGCCAATTTTGACAGAATCGCATCCACTTTTTGGCCAGATATGTTAGAGAGTGCCCCCACTGTCAAGCCATTAGGAGGAAGCTCCACTAAAATATCCACATTTTCGAATGTGCTCTTCGCCAATTTCTTTTGATGCAATGCTTTAGGCTTTCTGAGCATTGTGAGCGCATCAATTGCAGCCCTTCGATCCATTTTAGCAAGATTATCATTCTTTTCTGATAGATTTTGAGAGTCAAATGGGGCAAATATTCCTAATTGTTTTGATTCCTCAATGTTATTATTCACCTCAATTTGTGGATTTGATGATTCTATTTGAAGTACAGGTTTAAATACCGAATTAAACGAGATTTTTGGGCCATTTCGCTTGTTGGCGGAGAGAACATCTCGCAATATTTGAGCTTTACTACTATTATCAGTGGAATCGAAAGGACTACCATTATGAGGATTTTCCAGATTTAATGCAGCGTTTAAGGTGCCATTTGTATTAAGTGAATTGCCACCAAGCTTTTGTGCCAAATGAGTGCCTGAAAATTTGAAATTTGATTCTTTTGATGAAAGTGCTGATCGAATGTTTTTCGCCTTCTCAGTTGAGAATCCAAAGGACTCCGTAACTTCTAAAGAACGAAGTTTATTTTCGGTTGAAGTGTTTGAAACTGAAGACTGGTCCTTCTTTGGAGTGTTATTTGCAAAAAAATCTGGAAATTTGTGGACAACGGAAGGTTTTAGTTCGTTCCTAATACGATCAGCCCCGTTAACTCTTTTCTGTCCATTTACTGACTGCGATATATTACTTTCTCTCTGAAATCCATTGACTTTTCTATTGCTATGTTCGACGTTTTCATAGTTGGTAACTCGTCCTCTAACATGCGTTTGTTGTTTAGACGCTTGCACACCAGCACTGTAATCCAAATCGACCTTATTACTTATATCAACAACTGACCCCGCATCATCTACAGCATCTTCCAATGCATTCGTTGATATTGAATTAATAGAATATTTCAAATGTGTGGAAATATTTCGAGAGCGCTCGTAGGCAATAAGATAGTACGCATTTCTACTATACAATGAAGTTTTGCGGGCCGATAGCATACGTGATACTCGCCAGCACTTCGGAACAGCTGCCGCGACTCAGGCAATGACAGCACTAATATTATTATTACTTTTTACCTTCTCCTCAAATTTTGTCAATTTTGGTGGCGCTAACACTTTTACGACTGGATATACTCTTAAACTACTATGAGATTATGTACTGGGACTGGATTTTCACATCAGGTAGTTGCCGAGTCAAGTGCCCTCGGATAACAAGCCCCGCCATATTTTGTGCCCACTTTTGCTCAATCCCAAATTGTCCCAGGTTTTCAAACTCATGTACCAAGAAGCACTACCATAGGTTTTGAGCCACATATTTAAAATAGAATATGTTAAATTAGTATTTCATCAGAATTAAGAATAGTATTTAAAAGTGATAAGAATGAAGCTAACCATGATGGTGCCTCCTATAGAAAAATTTAGAATCTAAACTGTATTTGATTTAAAAGCCCAACTACTCAGTAGGCCCAATAAAACTTGATCTCAAGGTGGGCATACTATGCAACATCTACTGGAGTGGATAACTTCATAATGCTCCAAGTCAAATAGCATATGTGTAGCTATTGTAATGTACAACGCAACTATGCCATCAACAACACGTGGAGTAATTGATTTTATTCCATATTTTGTACTTAATCAAGAGAGATATTTACAGTTACCATTTTCTGAAACATTATATAGTACTTTCTGCAGGCCTGTTCTTGTTCAGATTTTTGATCAATGCAAAATGCCTAATTTGATGATGTCAGAAAAAACTTGCATTCATTCATATCATTTATACTCAAGGTTTTGAGGCATACATTTTTTCATCCAAGTAAGATTAAAAACAAAGTGTTACTGATTTTGGTGTTTGCCTGTAGCAATTGTTATTGTCAACAGCACATCACTTATTTTAGTTTTGAGCCAGCTAAAAAATAGAATCAAAATTGATTGCCTTCATCTATCAGATGCAATATGACAAGATTTCCATGCCTTCTGGTATTTTTGAATTCATTAAAACATCATTTAAAAAAGGATGAACTGCAGATTTTTCAAATTATCAGTATATCTTACATGAAGATATAAATTATCAAGTTCAACTTTAAGGTTGGCTTTCAACTTAAGTTTTAACTTGAACTTGACAGGATTTTTGTATTTTATCTTATCATTTGTTTACATGCCCAACAAACAACCAAAAGTCCAACAATCTTAAACAGGCAGCCATTGATCACTACTCAAATGTATTACACAACCTTCTAGAAACACTAAGAATGGTGAGCTGCAATAACAAAAATACTCAGTTGATAGGTTAAAAAGAACCAGGAGATGGGCAATCTCCAGTAAAAATAGGAAAGCTGCATTGCTCAAAAATACAGAGGAACAAGTGAATTATGTTGTAGAGTACTATCAAAGGCATCAAGCCATATCTGTGGTTGAGCTTCTTATCATATTGCTTTATTAGTTTTCCAACTTTAAATGCAACTCCATGGCACCTAGGGCAGGTGATTTGAAATAAGAACTTGATACACAAGTGCATCAAAGTATTATCAGGTTTTGAATAATATATTAGAAATGCTGATTGACAAGACACAACGTAAAGTATAAATGTATATTAGTTTTAGCGTTGCAAAGAGTGATCTTCGCAACTTTTACCTTGCATCATAGTAAAACTCGTGATAACACGAGTCTTTTAACTTATCGAGTTAATCCGACTTGTCGCTTGATATGGAAAGGGGCGCAAAGCGGTTCCTTACAAGTATCGTCACTACCTGCAACAGTACTATGGGCAGAAAACTAATCTCATGGATGATCTTAGGTGATTTTATACTCAAACAGTTGCTCATCATATTAACTGCATAATATGCATAGATGAAACATTGTGGACATCATTCATGTACAGGGCTTATAGCAGCTGTAATTTGGAAAGCAAATACAACAAAAAAACTGGCAACAAAGTGCAAACACATTTATTGGTGCTATTAAAAATATTAAAATTCTTAGTTAAAAGCTATTTGACTAGGGTGCCATGAATCAGGCATGCTCTGTAGAATTTGCTACAGAGTTCATCCAAGCACACTACTTTAAAAGGAATCTGTTCATATCCAACAATGTTAGAGCTCACAAGAAACACCTAAGCAAAATTCTCATTCACAAAATCAGGAGTACTTGCCTGTACTCTGTGCTATAAGATCCTCCTACAAATGAGTCTGAAAACTTGTTCAATCAGTTCATGCACTGCATGAGAATATTGATTATCAGCTATCTAAATGACATTAGAGCAAACATCAAGGTCACAATACAAATGCAAGACATGTCCTGAACACTCTGCCAGTTATTTCAAGCATGCACATTGCAGGGACAAGTTTGATTTGTGGTGAGTAGGGTACTTTTGTATGCAGAAGGACCCCTCATAGTTACAATCTGGGAGGCATTGCAGACAGATCAGAAGACTCCAAAGAGGAACATAGTAGCAGCAGCACCTAAGTAGAGTACAGAAAAAATATTTTGGCTTAATGCATAAGAGTCAGGAAAGACTTGCAGTATCTAGCAGAACAATCAGATCTGGAAAAAATTATTTATATCCTCACTTTGGACAAAAAAAATCATTACCATCTATGAGCTTGACCATTGTTAGATTTGTGTTAGATACAAGGAAAAATGGATAAAAATGCACAATGATAAAACTACAACACAACTTAGAAGATATATAACAGTTGATACTAGTCATCAAAACTTCTATTTGTGCAATATCTAACCTGCATGATCAGAAGTGTCTTCCAATTACATTTCGCAGAAAAATAATATTGGATAATCTGTTTTATTTGCTATTGTTAGGATTGCTGCATTCAGTAAAACTAAAATTAGTCAAATATATTTATTTTACATGTAGCAAGTCATCATTCAACTTCAACAGTAATTTATGGCAAGTTGTCATTGAACTTGAACAATAAATTAGATTGATTTTAAGGTTCAGATCACACAAGTAGCCTTAGCAGCCTTCTAAATCAGTCATATAAGTATAACATATATTACAGTTCCTGATCTATCCTGTTTTTGTCCAGTCTTTGTTTTGTCTTGTCTGCAATTAGATCTTGAAACCAAATCTGTTGAGCTATTTGCTGAGACTAACTGTTATCCACAGCAATCTTAATAACCATAGCATTAAGAAGCAATATGCACTGATAAATCTGCTGCTTGAGATGTACAAGTATCTTACATTTCAAACTGGCACTGGCTTGTGCTGTACTAAAGCATGTGCTGGGGCCCAAATATTCCGTCAGAAGCCAAGGATGCCTTCTGTAGCTGAATGGTAGAGTTTGAATACAATAATATTATCTTAAAGAAGATTGGTGCTCAATTGCAAAAAAGTACTTGGTGAGGTTAAGTGACTGTTGGATGATATGACCCAAAATATTGATCTGATAATGCTATACTTTCAATATATCAAGACCAGCCTCAAAAATGTGGTAAGGAGTCCTGTAGTCATAGTGAAGCTTACTAATGCAGAATTTTTCACCAAAAGAATCATAATCCACACACTTCAGTTTCTAAAGCAATACTTTGTTCACTTCTATGACAGCAGCTAGCTGATCCCAATGATTGACAAGCTGTTTGATATACAAACAGTCAAGTACTGTGCAAAGTTTTAAAATATAGCAAGTTTGCCAAAAATGAAAACCAGGATGTTGAAGCATATCGCATGGTGTTTAGCATTGAGTACTATCAACCAATTATATTTGATACAATGAACTATTAACACTTGAACAGATTCAAAAGTATATGGCCATTGACATCATAAAAATATAAGAGAACAAAATTAAGTAGCACTTCTGCAAGTAGATTGAAAGATTTGTAAATGTGTTGCTCTAAAAACGGAAATAGGTTGAGACCATCAAAATTGGGAAACATATGGCAGAGCAAAAGAAAGAGCTTAGCAACACTCTCTGCTTAAAGCTGCACAGAGTAAAGAACAATATACTCTGAATGAACAACTCCAAGACATTGGACCTGCAGCATCATGCCTGAATAAATGCTGAGTGTGTACTAGTCATGCCACAGCACATTTTTAATGAGAACAGCATCTATTATGACATCAAGAACTACCCTCAGAAGTACATCTCCTGCACAGTTTACATGATGAAAGCTTCCAAGGTACAAGGCCATGCAATCAGCAGAATTTTCCTGCTTAGAAGCCAGCTCCTTCTAAAGCATATTTGCAATGATACTACTTTGTTGGTGCATCTTCTTTTTACCAATCACAATGGTAAGAGAATGAGCTACACACTGGGCAATAATCTCAAGAAAAAGTAGTTTGACATATGGGGATCACTTTTCCAAATAGATAAAAAATAGTTCCACTGGGTCAAAGGCAAGCACAACTTTAGGCCCCATTTCACAATCAAGATTGACAATCTATGCTGCAGTATCATGCTGATCTAGAAAGGTATGGTTGGCAGGATTGTAAAGAATCACAAGCCTAAGAAGTGTGGGAGAAGAGCAGTGCATTGGTGAGCTCAACTGTATTGAGAATGTCCATATTTTTGCCAAGAAACTGGTGGAAATGATCTAAATATGGTGGATCTTATCTGCTGTGCAGACAGCAACTAGCATGATCAAACTATGTTCCAGTAAATCGAGGACATGGGGTGCTGCGAGGAGACAAATTTCAGGAAATAATGTAATTTATTGCAGTATTTAAAGAGAAGCGAGGAGAATGGTTGTTGTGTGCTCAAATGAGAAGCATACATGAGCATATACAGCAGAAAGGCTTTCTCCTTTGAATCTTTTAAGAAGTACATCAAGCAGAAAAATCTCATGAACAGCTACCTAGTATCATTATACAACCACTGCCTGTTCTGGAAGCTGAAGCTGAGGGGCTACAGTAGGAGATAGATTACTGAAGCAAGCATGCATGTTCAGAAAGTTTGAGAGCATATTAATAAGACCAGAGGAAGTGGTGATATGCATAAGAGATTTGGAGTAGCATTGTAAACTCAAAAAACCAGTGAAAGGGAAAGAATTTTTTGCACTATTATTCCGCAAGGTGAAGTACAAGGTGTATTTGATAAATGAGTTTCACACTAGCTGCAAGTGTAATGCCTGTGAGAGTGACCAAGGTGTATGTTCCACCTTTGGAAAGTGTGACAATCCAAAGCTGTACAGGGAAGGGCATATTCTGTGCCATGGTCTCGTGAAGTGTAAAACTTGAGAGTGTGGAACTAGGATACAAATGCCTCAAGTAACATTTGAAAGATACCGAAGAGGACCATTCTCTGTTTGGTCAGGCCAGGTAAGTGTATTTTCAGAAAGCTCCAAGCTCATTCAGCACTGCAACGTCAGCAATTGCAAACCCATGATTTATAGATGATGAAAAGCTTCAGCTACTGCGGGATTATTTTATTCAAGTTTGAAGTTGACTTTTAAATATTCAGTATAAAATCAGCAATTCTCCGTTTTAAATGGTGCCCACAAAATCATTGATAAAACTTCCTTATTGAATATTTTTCATTGGATAAAAATCATCCAATGAAAGTTACACCTTTTAACAAATTTGAGAGTGTTGCTAGCTTTAATGAAATAGTAAGTCCACCTGCATTGAGCTGCGTCGTAGACAAGCTGTAATGGAGGTTTTCTGTTCACTAAAGCTATCACTATTGTCTGCTTATGCGTTTCTGATTTTGCTTCATAGAGTCTCGGCTTTCATCAGTAGTGGATCTCACATTAAATACAGTAATTGTTATTCCCGTTCCTCTGTTTTCTCCCCTATGACAATGCAATCAAATACAAGAGCGCCATATCCAACGAAGGTTGCATTTCAGGGTGAACCAGGGGCATACTCAGAAAAATGTTTAAGGGCATTATTAGGAACGAATGTGATATCTGTAGGTCGACAAACTTTTGAAGAGGTATTCAGATCTGTTAGCAATCGAGAGGTCGACTATGCTGTTATTCCTATAGAGAACAGTCTTGGGGGCTCAATTCATGTAAATTATGATCTACTTTTGCGGTTCGAGTTGTACATTATTGGGGAATATGATTTTAAAGTTGAGCACAGTTTAATGGCTCTACCAGGAACAAAGCTGGCTGATATCAAGCAAATTTTAAGCCACGAACAAGCATTGGCTCAATGTGATAATTACCTACGATCCTTATCTGGAATAGAGCGATTAGCTACGTATGATACAGCAGGAAGCGCTAAAATGATCGCGGATAAAAATATGAAGGATTGCGCCGCTATTGCAAGTACTCTCGCGGCCGAGACTTACGGATTAGAGGTATATTTCTCATTTGAAATGCTAATCTTATCTATATATTCTACTTTTTGAGGAATTAAAAAGCATATTATGCAATTCTGGCCAATAATTTGATGTGATGGGCTAGTTATAAGTTCGTATATAGTAGTATAGTTCTAGTATATGTATTACATATGGTAACCGTTACAAATAAATTCTAAATTAGACAAATGTACTGTATATAACTAATTGCGCTAGAAATTTTTAGTGGGTGCAATTGTAGAAAACAATAATGTTTGCGTATTTATTGAATATGAAACTAACCAAAAATTTCAACCAAAACAAAAAGGTTAATTTCTAGCATTTGTTATTCTTGTTTAAGGGCATTATTATGATTAATTTTTTTTATGCTTTATTGGTCCTATTTCCTCTTTCATCAGCTTTTTATTCCATTTTAATCATGCATGTAAAATAATTTGAATTTTGCACATTTATACCCCCAATAAATGTTGGAAAACTAACATTAAAAGTTCTATAAAAATTTTTTTGTCCTTACTTTAAATAATTTAACTGCAAGTTAATAAGGTAACAGTCACAGGCAAATACGCTATGAAATTTATTGAAGTATAATGCGTTTCTTAGGTGTAAGATTTTGTGTCAGCAAAACTGTTAATAATAAATCCTGGGTACATCTTGAAACTGCTTTTCATTGCATTTAGAACATCATGCACTTTTTGAAAGTCACTTCGTACATAAATTTTTATATTTTGAGCACGGTCTTATTGTTTTATTTCTTATGGTATGGTGCATCAAAAAAGGTTTGATTTTCATTACATATTGTGCGTTTAACAGAAAATAATATACAAACAGACATACATATATATATATATATATATATTTATTGATCTGTACAGTGAACACGCACAGGTGCTGGCTACAAATATAGAAGACGACAACGAAAATTTCACTCGTTTTTTGCTCCTATCTCGACTGCCCGTATCCGTGCACGTTACTCCAGAAATGCCCTCAAAAACAACCGTCGTATTTACTCTGCAAAATTCAGCAGGAGCCTTATATAAAGCGCTAGCTTGTTTTTCCTTGCGCGATATCGACTGCTCGAAAGTCGAATCTCGTCCTTCTTCCCCGCAATTGCTCCAGTACTTGAGATATCAACGGCAACTAGTAGATGTGGATGATGCTCCTAGGTTTCAGTATTGCTTTCATTTGGACTTTTTATCGGGAGAACTAAATGATAATGTGCAGAGTGCCTTGGCTCATTTGAGAGAAATGGCCCCGTTTATGAGAGTTTTAGGGTCTTATCCGAGGCAGGGCCAGCTGGTGGGTTGCTTTGCATTCATGTTTTATGTTTTTTGCCATATTAACTTACCATAGAGCCTGTATTTTATTTTGACCTAAATAATTATGTATCGTACATATAGCCAGCCTAAATTTTGAGTGCAAAGTTTACAATGGTCCATTAAATTTTTATAATCTGTTAACCTTCCAGAAATTTTTCTGACATATTTTGTTCTTTAAACTTTTTCTGTTAAAATAATGGCCGATTATACACATTCACCAAAAAAATTTTTACATAATCTTCATGCATGGCAAATTTGTCCAAACCACTGAATTCATTTGTTATATATGAAATTTTTGTTACGCCCTAAAATCTGAAGCTTAACTTGGATATAAAATGACTTTTTCAAGTATTTTCCGCTGGTAATATTGGTTAAAATAGAATTCATTACACCTGAAGTTTACTTTACATTTTACATCTACAAAATGTTGGTGCTTTTGACCATTTTTTGAATAAGTTTTGTTTTCTACACTAGGTGGGCCCTATCCGGGACACCCTCGAAACTCTTCGACTTCAAGAAAAAAATTCAACTTCTGCAACAAATAAATTCACATTGAGCCAATCCGTACCCGTTACTCAGCGATCTGATCATATTCTTAAAATCGGCATAATCGGTTTTGGTAAATTTGGACAGTTCATTTCTTCAACTTTTTCAAAACACCATACAGTTCGCGCTATGGGTCGTACGGATAGCACAGCTGCGGCCAGATCAATGGGCGTCAAATTCTACCCGTTTTATGAGCAGGAGGAGTTTTTCAGAGGTTTAGATGTGGTGGTATTTGCCGTGAGTATACTCTCTTTTCAAGAGGTAAGAAACAAATAGGATAAATCTTTATTTCAGGGACACAGCGGAAATTTTAAAATAGTGCACTTCTGGTATATTATATTTTCTTTCAATGAGTTTACTTATATCGAATTCTCAATTAAATTCAATATATCGAGAGTTAGGGTTGTGCCCAGCTTCCATTTTAGAATTTCGGGTATTGTGAAATTCGGATATAACAAATTTATTGGTGGTTCCAATAGATTTGTTATACCCAACCTTTAGTGCAAGTAACATTTTTCAGCTGATTCGCTTACACTTGCAAAAGATTAGCAGACTTCCTTTTTAAAAACATGTACATAAATGTCCATATGGCAGCCAATAAATTCGTTTGTAGCAGTTTGACTTGGCTACAAGGTTTTTCATTTTTTAAATCGATCTAATGCATTTTAGTCCGTATTGGATTGAAACGATTGTGTGCATGTATTCAGAGTGCTGTATTGAAATATTTTTTTTTATGGCTGCAATTTCAATTTTATCACAAAATGAAAAAATAGATGTTTGTGACTCGAATGTTATTTTGCCACCTCATTTTTTGAAAAGTTCATATTGATTTCTACGAAATTAGGTTGATTTGAAAATTTCAAAAAGTACAAACTTGGGTTTAAGTCCCAGCCACAAAAAATATTGACCCATTACTTAGTCGCGTGTTCTATTGTTGATTTTCACGCAAGTTTGGACAATGCGGCATGCTAGAGTGAAATATGTTGATGTTGAATAAGTAAAGAAATTCATCCAAGACAACACGTGTAATGCTATATTTGACTTAAAAATCGAGTTGTGGTTTTATTCCGTTTCATTTATTTATGGGTTTTTATTGTATGACACTTGTCTTTAATAGAATTATTTTATTTTCAGTTGCTTAATTATAACTATTGGTTTTCTATTTCACATTGCTAAAGTGTAGATCAGGCTATTAAGTTTTTTAACCGTTTGACTATCTAATCTTTAAATAAAAATAAATTCTTCATGCACTGAAAAGTCATCAATTTAACTTGTTTTATTCTTCAAATATCTGACCTCCACACAAAAAAATGAGCTGAAATGTCATCAGTATAGCTTTTTGACCCTTCAGAAATGTAACCTTTCAACAAAAATTAACTCATTATATGCTGAAAAGGTATCAAAGTGTGCGTTTGACCTTTGAAACCCTTTCTTACAAGTGACCTCTATTGTTCTTAAAACCTTTCTTTCAGTAGAATATTGTACATGCTTACCTATTAAATTTTTGTTTAGGTTCTCTCTAATATCCCCCATGAATATCTGAGGGGGAAGTTAATAACAGAAGTGTTGAGTGTAAAGGTACACCCAAAAAACATTATGCTTGAAATTTTGCCGGCCGATGCTGATATTTTATGTACTCATCCAATGTTCGGGCCGGAATCGGGTAAAGAAGGGTGGCAGAATCTTCCATTTGTGTACGATAGGGTACGTATTTATGTATGCTCTGTCATCAATAGATTTTCTCTACATTGCTTTGGTGTTAAAAGGCTTTTATACAATGCATAAATGTATAGAAATTACATATATATTGCTTTATTATGTTATTATTGAATTTTATTACAGTTTTGACTTGACCATCTTCAAATACAATTTGTCATAGTGTAGAATATCTTATGTAAGACATGTTCGAACGATTTCAGGCAATTTTAACCAATCAATATGAACTGCACTCCTGCCACCTTTTTCATTGATTTTGAAGTTGTATGTATGGACATTGTGAAATTATTCTACAGTTTAGTTGTTCCAGAACAATACAATAATTTTCAATTTGTTCAGTTAATGGGCATTCTCTGCAAATATGAATGTTGAGTTTTGTTGGAAATACTGAAGCATGTAAAAGACCTCTTACATGTACATATATTGTGATCATTTCCCATTATGTAAACTCGTTTTTCAAGGTCCGAGTATTAAATCACTCGAGAGCCTCGGAATTTCTACGCATATGGGAGCAGCAACGTTGCAAAATGGTGGATATGACTTGTGAATTACATGATGAATATGCGGCAAACACACAGGTGATGCATACATACATCTATGATTGATACTCTTTTCTACACACATGAGCACATTCACGTTTTCACCTTGAATTACAGTTCATAACTCATCTAATGGGGCGTATCTTAGGAGAGCAAAGGTTAACCAAAACTCCGATCGATACGAACGGTTTCCGAAGCGCACTGCGTTTGATGGAGACCACTTGCAGCGACTCTTTCGATCTATTCTACGGCTTGTACAAATTCAATAATCATTCGCACGAAACTCTTCGATGTCTAAGAGAGAGCTTTGCCCAGGTAGAAAGACAGCTGGCTGGAAAAGAGGTAGGGGTATAATTAATAGAATATTGCATATCGTACGTTATAATAGGATATAAAGTATCATGTAAATATCTTATCTTGCAGAAGAAATCAATGTCCAATGTATTTATGTGTAATTGGAAGTGATGTGCACTGTATAAATATATGTTCAATGTTATTTCTATCTATGTACTTGCACACAATTATGTACACGTACATAAATATTTACATGAATACAAATAAACATGTACATGTACACTAATGTACGCATTTATAAATTTATGCTTGCACAAAAATAAATGTATACATATGCATGCAAGCCAGATAGAATGCATCTTTTCTGTTAGAAGGTTTTTTACTTTTAATGAATATTTTTCTGACTATATTATATATATATAAGCAATATCAAGTAAATATGTTTTAAGAAATAAAGTTATCATCTTTTCTAAAAGAGAACTGTTGGTTTATTATCCAAATGTCTTATGGTAGATTGTCCAATATAATCAGTTCAAATAATAAAACTGTATGTATTTCGTTGGTCATATATGCCCCCCCTCAAAACAATCCCCCGTTGATTGGCCTATAGATATTGCCTCCAATATGTCAACATTTTAAATGATTTTTATTGGACAATGCAAAATAATTCCAATTAAAGGAATAGTTTTCTTTCTCGGTTGTAGAGTTTTTATGTTGAAATGCGACTACTAAAGTCCCACTAGAATTCAGTTAATCGGATGTTTCAATACAAATATCTTATTTCTAGCTGAGTTTTAATAATATAAAAAGAACGAGTAAACTTCAATTCATTGGTTGATTTTATGATTCTATTGTAAAATAGGCTGTTCAAAAAGAATTTTTTGCAACAGTAAATATATTTCTAATGGTAGAGAATTTGAAATGGCAATGAAAGAGCAAGCACAATCTTTGATGAGTTTTTATCTCATGAGGAACTGATTTTATTTTAAGATTATACTTCAGAATAGTTTTGAAAGGTCATAGAGCTTTTTAAAATAATTAAACATAAAGATGGGTAGGAAAATGTCTAATTGTTTAAGAACAATTTTCTTGAAAAAATACTTTAAATACATTAAGAGCATGTGTTATATTTGAACAAACAGGCATATATGGCAGCAAAAGCTGATATGGCTAATGCGGAAAGAAGGCAAATCTTAACAGAGGTAAGCTCCTTTATATCTGAGACTTCTTTTGAACAATACTCTAAGAACAATTTAATGGTTATATCTTAATAAAAAGGATACTGCATGCAGTCGACTTATCGGTAATATTACTATTTCTATAGTCATAATAAACAAAAAATGGACATTGATTTTACAGTCTTTTTTCATAATACCACCGGTAAACCTTCTCTGAACAAATGAAAATGACCAAAATGATAGTAAAATCAACAGAAATTGGCAGCAATGAATATTATCAGAGTCACAGGTGCAAATACGAAATTTCGAAAAAAAATTCGAATTTATTTTATTATTTTTTACATTTGTTTCTAAGCAAGAATGATAGCAAATTTAGAAATAAATCACATACTTATCATGTGACCAAGTTTACACCCAAAAAATGTAAGAGTTTTTAACCAAATTTTATTTATACTTTGACAATGGCATTCATAGAAAACGTCTATCAAATAAAATAAGTTTTGCCTTTTTACAGTAAAAATTTTTAAATTAAACATACTTGCTGAGGACAATTTTTCCTGTTAAAATTGTTCTAATCTATCTAATAACTTTTCTGTTTAAAAGTATTTTTTTCACATTACCCCACAATTTTTGTCTCATCATCAACTAACATATATACTGGCAACTTTGATATTTGCTTACTTTAATAGTGCATATATATATATAAATATATTCATGAGGAGTTAAGCATTTTTTTACTTTTTCCAAAGGTGAGAGAGCTACTTAAGGAAGCTGCCCGAGGATCTGATGGACTTTCAAATTCGAAAGCTGTTTCAGAAGAAATCGATATTGAAACAAAGAAATAAAATCTGTATAAATACATTTTTGTTAAATGATAATTTCAATGATAATATATTTTATTCGATGCATTACATTAAAGTTTTTTTCTTTGGCTCTGTGCTGGTTAATTACAGATATTCTAGACTCATATGTAATATATAGCATTCATATCTTTTGACAAATATAAATACTTACAAATTTATATGAAAATATTAACGACGTTTATTGCTAGAGTCAATATTTCAGAGAATTCATAAATTTTAGAATTACTTCAAAACCAGAGTATAATAGGCACCGTTCAGCTTGTTGAATTCAAAAATAGAGCAAATGTCACCTTCAAAGTAGTCACATAAAATTTAAAGGTGCGTCGAATACTGAAGGAAATCTTGAACTTTTATATTTTATGCAGGCTCTGAATATTTCGGTTAGAAGTACCACTTATATACTTGAGCAGGCCAAAGCTGCTGAGCGCCATCAAACTAATTAAATTTGTAGGTCGGTGACAAGTAAAAAAATAGTTTTAAAATTGAAGGTAAAATGGGGGCGGGGAACTACATCGAGATAACTCTTTTAAAAAAGTTATTGCACAAGTAAAATAATCTAACGAGATTTGGGGTCTTTAGTGATGTGATTAGAAATTCGAAAATGAAATCAAAATTTCAGATAGTATGCAGGCAAACCAAATTCTACTTTGTAAGTGCTGATGTAATAGGTGTGCCAACTATCTTGTGACTGAAAGAAATTTTTTGCAATTGCATTATGTCAGTTGCGGATTCCTTTAGGTCAAAATAGCTAGTAATAAAACTTGGCATGGTGATAGGCACGTAATATTACTTAAGCACTATACCGTTGTCATAGGTAAAGTCTTGGCTATATATAGTATAGGATGCTATCCTGGATACACCGATTTTAGGAGCATTTTCTCTTGATACAACATACTGAAGCTTAAATGCACCATGGATTGCAGAAAGAATACTGGAAAGCAGGCATTCTGGCTTGTTTTAACTTGTTTATATGCTGGGTTTCAAATCCATACAGTGTGCCAAAGTATTGCTGTTGAGAAGGTGGGAAATTTGCCAGAATTAGGACTGAACTTGAAACACTACAAGATCTTCTTGACAAGTTTCAAGGCTTTAGTACCAAACAGCACCAGGTACCTGATTATTGATTTTATTTTGAAATGCATATAATTCGTGCTATTTTGCTGAAGTAACTAGTTTTAAATTGGTTTAGGGGTGGCATGCCAGTTATTAAGTAGTTTTTATTGGGTATACGAATCACCAACAGGTTGAGAGCTTGAGCTGTCCCCTGATTTTCCAGGACATTGGATCAAAAATAGTTCTAGTTGAAAATGAAACCATCAATCAAAGCGATTGATCCAGTCGTGAACACCGCAGCTAGCTTGGATATGAACTTTGACGCATTTTAACATATGTAGAATTCAAATGAGTTCAAAGTTAAATGTCAAGGAATAAGAAGCCAATCAGCAGAAACTGTAGATTTTACTCGGTCCAAAAGCAGTGGATTCTTTCTTGTAAAACTGAAGTGCAAATGCCAAATTTGCATCTGAAACATTTGCTGTATTATAAATAAAATAGCTGGTACTTCAAGTCAACAGGCTCAAAACGACTAAAAATATTACTATACGCTTGCTAATTTTTACTATATATATTAAAACGCTTAGTTAACATCTAAGTATCTCTATGAAAAAGATAGTGCTATCCATTAATTAGAAGACTACACATCAGTAAAGATCGATACTAACTAGCTGACAATACATTTCCAGTACAGTAGTCTATATTAAAGTGCAGTCATAGAAATCTTTCTTAGAAATTCATTGTCTTCACGAGAAACTATAAAAAAACATAATATATAGCAAAAATGATGACAAATATAAAAAAAAGTGATTAATCATGAGTAGTTGAAATTATAAATTGCGAACTCCAGTCACTTGATACTAAATTTTGAATTTTTTCATTAGAGCTGCACGTGTGGACAGTTTCTTTTTCCCTCTTGTCTTCAGCACCATTTGACTTTTTTCAGTAAGAGATTTACTTGTTAGACTCTTTCCTTGTACCATTCTTTTTGTGATTGTCGTATCGCCTTTCAAACTTTCGACTTTCAACTTTGAAGTAGATAATCCAGATCTAGAAAATAAAAAAATCGATAATTCATTATACCAAAACTTTGCATCAGTAGAGTTGTAAGAATCATCTCATTTAATGCAACAAATCAAATTTGGGCATATCTTTTAATTAAAAAAAATTTTTTTAGGAAACTGCTTGAGAAAAAAAATGTATAAAAACAGTCGCATATGAAATATAATCACCAAGCTGAATACAAAAAAAATATATCCTTTTCCCTTTTTATTTCCCTAATCAATTTTACAGTAAAGTGGAGTACTATGCATTAATTATCATTGCAAATGCACACAACTGCCCTGCCGTGCAGCATGGAAGGAGTGAAGACTGAAACGCTGGCATAAGTTCGAAAAATTTAGTAAACTTCGGACTTAAAGAATATGCTGGGACCACTGAATACATTCATTACATCCGAAAATCTAATGCTGGACTTGGCACGGCAGGACTTTTTCACTTATTCATTACAAGTGAAAATTCGTTATATCTGAAGTTTACTGTAAATAATTATAAAATAGTTACCTGCTTTTTTTATACGTCCGCAAGTCGTCTACAAGATCACCTTTATCAACGATACTGCTCTCATCTGTTTTCACACTTTCAGCATCATCATCATCGACATCATACTTCCAGTCGTCAGAATTTGCATCGTTATCAAAGCTATCCGTTCCAACTAAGTTTTTGGTGAGCTGAGTCAGGCGTTTTGTCATTTTTCGAGGTGTCCCATGACATGAAGATGAAACCGATACTTCTATAGAGATATATTTAAAGGTATTATCATTACTTTTTAAGTGCAGTAGATAATCATATTAGGCAGTAGAGTTTTCGTTTATTATAATCAACTTCAGATAAGACAAATTCGTTTAAGGCAGATTTTCACTTAAAATAAATTAGTGAAAAGTAAGATGAAATGATTTTCAGATACAATAAATTACTTTGAAATTTCCAGCAGGTTCATTGCATTCAAAGTTTACTGTATATTCATTGGACTATGCTTTTTAATCGAATAATGTAATTTTTAAAAAAGTTCTACTTTTAGAATTTTTTAATAAGTTCAATAACATCATCTCTAAAGTCAACAGTTAAATAGCTATTCTTTGCAATGTAACAAAAATATTAAGTGATAATATTGACTTTTTGAAATTGAATGACGAATTCCAGTTTGCTAAGATGACTATTTACGCATGCAAAATCCGGAATTTCGTACTTTTTCAAGTTGAACAAACCTTTTTGACATAATAGTTTAATAGCTTCATTATAACTTTTTGAAAAATTTTATAGTACAAAATAAAGGCACGATCAAATGCTTCCATAAAATTATATACATATTTTTGTATTTCAATAATCCAAACTTTTTTCTTAACTTCGTTATCTCAAGGAAAATGTACGTCTCTTTCCTTTTCAAAAAAATATGTTTTAGTGAGGAAAACATATCACATACTCACCACTCATTTGTCCACCTTCATCAGAGCTAAATCTAAGGTTTTCATCAAAATTTTGCCTATCCGGAAAAGTTTTTTTCATAACAGTTTCAGGACCCATTCTAAGCTTGACTCTTTTCACAGAAGAAATCTACAAAAAACAATCAGAATTTTAAGTTTTCGTATGTGCTTTTCAGTACAATAGATGGCAGGACATTTTTTATGGGATAGTAAAATTAGGACATCTTTTTGTGGGAAGGTAAGATTGGGACATATTTGGTGGAGGAAACAGTTTAAATTTACCAAAAGATTACATATACAATTTGAACTCTAAAGATTTTTTTGTACTTTACAAAAAATTATTCAAGCAGCAGCTATATAGTACATTCACCACACAATTATTTACAAGATAATACTAAAAAGACTAATATTACATTAGCTCGATATTTCTGTGTTTCAATAATATTCTTTTTCCTACTATAACTAATAATCCTAAGGGGCAATATTTTTGTTTTTTTACTGAGTTAAAAAGAAATTTAAAAGATAAAAAGATAGAGTAATATATTCTATTTAAGATAAAGAAATTAGTCCAAGAGATTTTGTGTATAAATTTACTATTGACATTATTGTTTTTTTTTGTATAAACGCATTAGAAAGTAGCAAATGCAACTCCACCGGCATAATAGCAACAAAAAGCTAGTAAAAATGCATGATTGCTAGCATTGACCATCATTTGCAAAAGTATTTTAAAGTTTTAATTTGTGGTGGTCATGCAAAAAAATCTTCCACAGTGTCATTACCATTATGAAATAGCTTTTCTGCATTGACGGCTAAAGGCATGCGAAATCAAAAAGTACTTGCAGCTTAAAAAATATGAAAAAATACCTTATTGGTCGATTTCCCTTGTTCCTCATCTAAATCTAATGTTTTGCATTTTATAGGAAGCTTGAGTTTAATTGGTTTTAGATATTTTTCTTCGTCCTGATGTTCTCTATACGGTTTCACCTCTTCCGTAGCTATTTCATCCATTACATCCTTCGCCTTCAATGAAATTTTCAGCTTTAAAGGTTTTTCAATCGGCTCAAATTGCATAGCTGCAGAAGCTGATTTCTGAAATTCTTTTGCAAGATCGCGTATCATTTTTGATGCACTACATGAAAAAATCAATTGAATAAAAAAAGAAAATTTAATCTATATATATCCAGGATATAAAAATAGAATAACTTATCCATCCGCATTGCCTAGATTTTCTTTATCAAATCATACAGACACATGGAAAAGATAACAAGCAAAATTGACCTTAGAACATAGAAAAAATTCCATGCAGCCTCTGAAATCCTGTAAATCATCTACCAAATATACCAAATAGCAGTATAGTTAACTTTGGATATAATGAACCTGCCAGGACCACCAAATTTATGATTCATAACTGAAAATCTGCAGCAGAACTTAGCACAATATGACTTTTCATTTCACCAAAGAGAAAATTTTCAAAAATCAAATTTTTTCTATCAGAAGTTCTATACAAATCAAAATCACATTAGAATGAGTGTTCTATAGCTAAAAAATAAGTGCGAAAAATGTAAAAAATGCATAATATGGTAAAAAATTTGATGAAACTCAGAATGTTTAACAAATGTTTTTAAAATACAGGCTAAGAAATAACACATACCTTTTATAACCTAAAAAATTTGCTTGAATTTTAAATGCTGGTTCTTCAGCCTTTTCTGAATTTAAAAAATAAACTGGAAATGACAAAAAAGTGAAAAATTCTATAAAAAACTACTTAACCCACCTATTAGAAGCTTACAGTACTCAATAATTGAAGGGATTCCCTCTCTTTCCCACTTGGTCATCGAACGATAATCTTGGAGAGGAGACAGATTTGACTCTTTCATATACATATTCTCTTTCTTAAGTAATTGTAGCAATCGCCCGGCAGCGTAAAATTGCATTTCATCAAAGTGCGGAAATCTGCATTTCGCTTGCACATTCGTCCTGCCTTCAATCTTGTGGATATCGACTTGCAATTTCATGTTGTAAGAGTGAAGAAAATTTCCTCCTGGAAAAATTATTTATAAGATAATGAAATATAAATATGGTAAACTTCAAATAAAATGAATCTGCCGGGACCACCGAATTAATTATTTGCTAAATAAGAATCTTGTTATAACCGAATTTCTGAAGCTCAGCTTGGAAAAGAATAACATTTTTAGTTAGTTCATTATAAGTGAAAACTCATTTAGAGCCAATTCTTTCTATCTAAAGCTTACTCGATGCAACACAAATAGTTTAAAATACTATGAAACTTCTAGTTAGTGCAACAGGAGAAAATATTAATATTTCTCATCTTAGGAAATTGAAATTGGGAGAATAAAAATTGCCCTAAAAATTAATTTCTATTCAAATTTAATGATGTATAATCATATTTTCTGTGTTCATATTTAGCTAAGAATGCTTTTAACACCATTTAATTGTATATCAATTTCATTCAAATGAGAAAAGTATTTTGATAATTCTTTGAGTAAAAATATTCTTAAGAAAGAATAAGATGAGCTTTTTTACCAAAAACGAGAGAATCCTCTGGCGTATAAACTGCATGAATCCATCCGGTAGGAATGAAAAACGTGTCTCCAGGTTCTAGAACAACCTCATAGCAGCTATCTGCAATGTCCCCAAAAAATGTGCTGAGTTGATCTGTGCTACTCGACCATTCCTCATACCTACACAAAAAGTGAAATTTACAGTAAATTAGTGATAGTCATAATTTTAATTGCTATACGATAGATTCAACTTGAAGTACTGGGGAAGAATTGACACTAACCAAAGCTAGAGGGTTGAGAACAACAATATATGGCACATAGGAATATTTTTAGATATGTTTACAATTGAAACTGTAATTTTTCGATTCAACTTTTACATTCATAACTGCAAACCAATGCATGAAATATCGACTTTTAAATTTTTGGCTGCACCATTATTTTCAAAAACTTAGAAAATAGTGTTGACTAAACATCGCTGAGTAGCTAATCAGAATTACAATCAAATTTATTTTGCAGTTTTTTTTTAAATAGACTTGCATCTTCAACACATACAAAATTTCAAATATCTAGATTCGTACTTCCAGTGTTGAACTTAAGTTTTAATAGTAACATAGCGGATTTTTTGTGAAATTTATTTCAGTAGCCACAAGTTTATGACTAAATTTATCGAGCATTAAAACATAGGCTGGGACCTTCTGAGATTGTCGGATGTTGGTCTTGCAAGATAAAATATCTTTTTTCCCCTCAGCACGTGATACCAAACACTTGAACCTCCGAAATCAACATGAAAGTCAGTATAGCTTCCTCCGAGACTCATCAAACAGTAGTATTGAACATGTGGATATGATCCTTTCAATTTTTGATCTGCCGGCCAAACACTTTCAATCCAATCGATATCTCGGACCATCTATTAAAGTTGAATTGATGCATTAAGCATCTAAGCGATCCAAAATTTTTACATGGTTGGAATATAATTACCTTTGGGCTTTCAACCAAGCCTCGTAATTTTGTTTTCGAGAATTCCAGACTAATTACGTTTAAAGCGGGCAATGCATTGGTGCGTTTTTCAAAATATTCCACCCATTGTCCCATGCGCCACCCAGAGAGTTCAATTTGAGTGCTAACTTCAATAACACTCAAGGGAAAGTCATCTCCAACTAATTCCGATACATTGCGAACTGTAAAATTCGAACTTGGGACAGTAAGGCCCATTCCGAGACTCTCACGGACTAGAAATGGCTCGCGAAAGCCCGTGTCACGAGCAAACTCTGCTGTTACTTCTGATCCTTTCACTACATTGAGGGAAATCGTTTTGAACGTCTTAGTCGATAGAAGTTTCTCAAATTGATTTGCATCCTCACTGCAAAATAGACCTTGAGACGCTAAGCTTAACTCGGAATAATTTATTCCTTGTGTACACTTTCGGTTAGGCTTACGAAACATGTTTTTTCCTCTAGATTCCTACATCCCACTAAAAATTCAAACACCCAAACAAAAAGGAATTTCTCAGGAAAAATACAAAAAAATATTTTCGATGATTTTATTCCGTTAAGTTTTGAATGATATAAGACTGGTTTAAGCTAGAATGTAGTTGTAGTGTATCACTATTATATGGCATTTTCAATTGTTAAAGTGGTACAAATATAGTACAAATACAAAAAGCAGCAGAAATACAGAAAACAGCAAAAAAGCTTAAAAGCTATACTTTTATTGTGATTCTTGTATTATTGCTACTCAAAAGTGACATGATCATGGTGCAACTTTGATACGTGCGGTAACTGGCATGAATGCGATAGAAACTCTAGACTTAAATCGGTCATTTTAGCATGGTACTTGTCATGCTTGCAGTGAATGATTGACAAATTTGATTTTGCTCATGCGTACCAGACATAACTGATGTAAGTTCTGTTGCAAATGATATCATGTTTGGACACCGAGTATGTACAGCTTTCCTTGCTGCTGCAAAACATAGGACATGTGCCTTTTCCAATTTTTCTTGACATTAGTTCATTTGTAGGTGTTTTGAGCAATGTAGCTGCCTCAAGACTGATTTCATGAAGAAATTGCTCTTCAAAAGAAACCTCAAGTCCATTTGATTGTTACTCGATCAAGTTTACCAGAAATGACTTGCAATCCAAACTTTCAAAGTCCAACAGAAGATACGCTAGAATGGGCAAGCACAATATTGGGGATCAAAATGATGGCATGCAAGACCACACAGGCTACAGTATGAAGCAACTTTGTTTGCAATTATAAATTGAGTAAATCATACAAACACTGTGAAGACGCTGCCAGAACTCGGATAACCTGTATTGAACATGTTCTCATGCAGAATTTACCCCACAATACTGTCCCTTTTAATTGATTGGACAGAAATTGACCATTGCTTAAAATATCCAGTTCTAATATTTCAATGTCAAGTCTGTCTAACAGGTGATCAACCAGCTTCTTAAAGTGATTATTAGCTTCAGAGAGCAAATTTTCTTTTGTAGAGACTTAGAAGTAGTGTCAAGTTCTTCCAAAATTGAACTCATAATTAACTGCCATATGCAGTACACAACATCTGGTTGATGTCCTCATATTTTTTAGTTGTGTAAATAGATTTTATTTGCCTCAAACCTTCTGGTTGCCACTTGTTTGCCTGCCAATGCAACCATCACATGACTTTTATGTACTTGAGACACTTTCCATACTCATTAGTCCAGATTTTAATTTACAAAGCCAACCAATGAACTCATCTAGTATTGCAATAAATCTGATACCTTTCAATTTTTGGTGGCTTTTTGAATCAAATCCATATGGACTTAAGTTTTACTTCTTATCCACAACTTGTGCTATTACCATATCTGATTGGTATGTAGCATACCAGATTTTGTAGAATCCATTACAGCTTACACTTCAAATTTGAGACAAAGAATCTGAAAGTATGCCAGTATTATTTATTGTTCCATCAGTGGACCTTGCCAATTAATTTCTGCTTTCATAGTGAGTTCACTGCAGTCAAGAATTTTGAAATTAAGTTATATATTGCTGCTCCTAAATGTGTGCAGTCCATTGGAATTGCAAGGAAGTAAAGATCTTTAATATTATGCCATTTGAAAACTGGCAGTTGGATACAAGCATGTAAAGCTGCATTACCATTGCCATTAGTAAAGATTTCAAAGACAATAAAATGTGTTCATTCAACCACCACCATCAATTATGATGTCAGGTCAAGAGTAAGTCTAGCAATCTTTCTTATAATGTCCTGAACTTTGCCATGTGAGACAAATCCAATTTTACCTTCTATCCCAGAGTTTGATATAATAGTGTAACAACTTGTGATAACTGCCTGAACGACAACCCTACTACCAGAAATTCCTGGACATACTTAAACTGGAGTGCATTTTCAATGTGAACTTCAGCAGATTACAGTAGAATTACTGGACTACAAACTAGCATTCATTGGTATCTCATGGGTAACTTTATTTAACCAGTTTTTAAAATTTTGGGGGCACTTAAACTATGACATAGTTGACTTTTTACAAAGTAAAAAAACTTGATGTTTGTTTTTAAGTTCATTGTCATTGCCATTTGAGGCTGTTAAATTCTCTAGATTTGGATACTATAAACCTGTCAATGTTATTGATAGTTTAGATATTCTTGATCATATGTGCGATTTTATTCGAATTCTTTTTAAAATGGGATGTAATCTTGATATTTAAAAAGAATGATATCAGTTTTATAGATGTTGAAGCCCACTCTCCTTGATCAAAAATTTCCAATTGAACTTTAGTTGCTGTCTCTAAAAGTAAAGATTTGTACTTCTCCTGCTTTTTTGGTGCCATTCCTTTGTGAACTTAAAAAAGTTATCTGTGGAAAAAGCAGTCTACATTTATTAATTTGATATTTTTACAAAGTCATTTGTACGGAAGTAGTTCAGTAGCATTGACAGCATTTTTTTTATCTGCTTCATTACTTTCATGGCCAAATCTTTCACAAAAAGGGCACATAATGACCATACTAAAGTTTTGGATCTTCTTTTTGACTTTAATAGTCAATACTCTAAATGCACACTGACTTCTCTGTTTCTGAGTTAACCTTAACTATCTTTATGCCAAAGTCTATGAAGTATAAATGCTTGAAGTTATAGAATTGGGTATTCACTTTTTTTTGTTTTTTGCATTATATTTAGGATTCTGTTGAGTGCAATGAACTTTCAATTTATAAACATAGCAGTAAAAATTATTCAGTGCACTATTACCACCAAAATTTGCACATAGGATATCAGTCTTACCGAATAATAGACAATCAAAGCAGTTGTGCTATAATGAGGCCAATTGTCAAATTTTTAACATAATTCATTGCACTACAATAATGAGTAATGTACTAATTTTAAACAGCTTAACCATAAAATATGATTGAATAAAATTTTTAATTTATCTATTACTGTAATTGACTGAGAAATCCTGGTCAACCTGCTTACAGTTCATGGAAAATTTATCAAGAAATGAAAAAGATCAACCTTTACGCATGATTATTTATTAGACTTCTTTGCTAGTACAAATCCCCTAGCATTGAATTTGATCTAAAGTGCTACAATTGAATTCCTCAACTAGAGCATAGTTCTTCAACATAATTGTCCAAGAATAAAATCAAAATGTCAATGTCTTGAAAGTTAGATGCTAGTATGCTAAATTAAATCTTTGCCTGACCACCTTGCCAACAACTGATACCAGTACTTTCTACTTTTACGAGTATTAAGTAAAGTACTCAATTATGTTTAAATCAATCATTTAAAAGAATTGATGTAATTGTATCTGTATTTATATATAGTTGGTACAATTGCTAGGAATTATCTTCTTAAGGGGTTAATTCTGTTTTATAGCTATGAAATTTAGTTTTATGACAAGTCATTGTTCTATATAGTGGAATTCTGAGTTTTATGATGAGTCATTATTAGACTTTGGTGATAGGCTAGGATTAGGATTTGTGTGTTGCTATGAAGTATGTTTACTTCCAGTAAAACAAGTATGTTTGTGTAATAAATATTCTTGCTACTGTAGTTTTATGTCTTGTTTGCAATCACATTCATAACAGCAATAAAGTAAACATATAAATAAAATGTATCAAGTTCTGTAAAAATATTTTAAGGGAAGTGTGTAGAACATAGGTTTCATCTTAAACTTGAAAATGTACTTTTCACATTGGACAACATTGTTTTACATTGAAATATAGTTCAAACAAATGAGATATAAAGAACTTACAGTGCTTGTGTTACATTGAATAATTCAGCTTATCTATAATTTATCAAGTCATTATGGAGTCAGAATACATCAAAGTTGTGTATGACTGCCACCCTAAGTAGAAATGAACTTCTCAATTAGCACATACAAACACCTTGCAGTCATTCCTACTTGCTGAGCCTGTTGCTTTAGTTAGTAAAACAAATGGCAAATGAAACAAGTATGCGTAGAGCTAAAATGTTATTGCTACTGCAACAAGGTTATTTGCCAACATGACCAACTATAGAGCTTATAGTCTGTGACTGACAGTGCTGCCTTTGTACTGTAGACGCTATGAGTAATTGACACTGCCTGTTTAAAAATAGCAGCCAAACTTAATACCAATGAACCTTTGCAAGCTTAGATGCTTGCATTGGAAAATTAGTTCAATGTTCAATTTTGATAGAGATGATGTAGGGCTAGATTATACCTTTTCAAGATGATATTTTCTAATTGGACAAAATATGTTTTAATAGCTTTTTTCACAGGACATTAAATGCATCAGCATTGCGTGATACAGCAATCAACTATTGGTCTGAATCTTCTGGATTATAATGTAGCTAATCACATAATCAAATTGTGATTATTGCCATTGGGCATGGATATATGTCATACAACAACCAACATACGGAATATACTATAAATAAGATCTGCAATGTTTGCCATGGAGTTTGAAGTGTTACTTATGTTGCAGCATTTATAACTTGATAACTGCAGAAATTAAACTTTTCAAGTGATTATATCTTCATAGAATTCTGCACTCAATTAAAATCACTATTGTGATTATTGTTCAAACTGAACAGAAGATGTTCTGGGGGGACAGGAGAGAAAAATGCACCTTAAGCCTGGAAAGATCTTATTTCTGGTGTAACAGTTGATAAAAGCAAATTAAGTGCTATAGCAGAGCCTTGGCAGGTACACAAATGAAAATATGCAACTTATGCATACATAGTTAAATAACATGCCTTGGTTTATGTTAACACAAAAAATTGTCAATTCTACATAAAAGACAATCTGTCAGGATCTGATCTGTTTTGCCGTGATCTGTTATCAAACTGTGACTTTATGGACTTAATTCGTCTTATATGTGTATTCTTGTAAAGTACGTTCTCTTAAAGAGTGTTCTCATATGTGTATCCTCTTAAGTAGTGTTGTGTTAACAAGATTCATTCTTGGCAACACTTGAATAGGGATCAATACATTATTAGGTGTGTGTGTCTTCTTTGTGTTTCTGGTTATGTATATTATTGGTTACATGTATAGTCTTTAATCTATTGATTCCTAGCACATTCACTGTAGTAGAACAGAGACAGAGCAAAAAGAACTAAAAAGTAACAAGCAATAGTTCTCATTTAAAGATTTTTGAAGTGTCAAAATCTTCTTGCTCTTTTTTGTATATATCATCGGAACATAATGGATATTCCTTAGAAATGTTGTGCTGTTTGATCATTTGCAAAAAGCACATATCTATCTGCAATTTACTGATGGAATAAAATCAGACAAATAGTTAATTTGCTGTAACCTATAGTAGTATATTAGATATGACAAATACAAACAAAAACTTGAGGAAAACACAAAGGGGAAGTGTTGGGGCTTGAACATATATTGTCGTGCAGGTTTAAACCAAACGACAGTTCCAAACTATTTCAGTACTAGGATAAATGCCTTGTTACATATTTTTGTCGTAATATTTATAATTAGTACTGAATTGTATAGTAGTAGCAGTAGTAGTTCATATGCACTGCATATTTCAACTTAACTCACATTGTTTATTTTGTATTATGTTGTTTCCGTTTCAGTGGCGGAAACAACGCCTAGTAATACGTATTTCCTGCCAATTTCTTCTTGTTTTCTGTTGAACTTCTTCTTGGTGATTCAGATTTTTATCCTTGTTTTATCTGTACCTTTGTCTTATTAGTTCAACCTTCTTTCCATTGGCACATTTCTGACAACACGTTTCTGACAAGAAGCACAGAACAAAATAATACTCGATATTATAGACTATGCCATACAAGCTAAAACTTGCATGGATGGAAGTGACTTCCAACCACATGTCAAATCTGTCATCTTAATATCATAGTCAGTATTAGCAGATTTCATCAGCAGCAATCCAAATACAATTTCTTTTGAGCTAATGTATATTGCAACAAAAATAATGAACTTGAAAGATTTATAACATTCATTAGGTATAGTAACATTTTCTTACATATTGAATAGTTTTGATTAAAATTATGAACTTGACTAAAATTGTAGATTTGAAAGGTTAGTTGATTTTGTAAGACGTGGACATGTGACGGTAAAAAATGTCATCACGTTTTTGTAATGTTTTGAACAAAACACAAATTGCGTACTTAACATGGAAGTACGTATCTAAAAAATTGCGTACCTAACCGAGGCTAAAATCAATATGCACTCTGAACAAATATAACCACGGATACGGGTGAAAGAGCGGATTACTGGTGGGCAGCTTTAAAATTTAAACAATAATATTTTAACTTTATTGGAGCCGACCTTGATAGGAAAGCGTAATTCTACATGCATATGAAAATTTTCTCAGTAAAATTCGAGCTGATATGAATATTTTAAAGAGCATTGTTCCTACCGCCGAAAGTAGCGACGACGTGAAGCAGCTGTCAATTGCAAGAAGCGCATTGTTTCTATTGCGCGAAGAGGTTTGCATTTTTTCGTGTTTATTTTACTGAACCTTCAACATTGATAATTCGTGCTAATAATTCGGTTAAGTTAATTGCATCACTGGTGATTTTGGTAAATATTTCTCATGTTTGAAGAAGCTTCAATGCATAACGATTCATCCTTCTTCACGGTAACATACGAGAAAATCGCAGTAGTGATTTACACGGATAATTCATTGAGTGGATATATATTCTAAATTTTTCATACTATTTATAATTTGAAACAAAATTCGCTTGAATGTTATTCCAAGAAGCTCATGAATATATTTTTACAAATATATCGTGATTATTTAATATGCTGAAATCAAAAGTCTTATAGCTGAGAGTGTTTATAAAAAGAACCATAGATGCAATATTCACGAGTCTTTTGCATTTCCAATATTTGCTAAAGATACTTCTTGTATGATGAACTAGTGGAACCGCATTCAATTCAGGCTGAAACAAATAGCATCATTACGACGATCAGTGTGTGTAATTTTTGACTGACCTTAATTACCCCACTTTTCTTTCGAAACTCTGCTCAATATTTTGCCTTAAAAATTTTTATAAGCAAATATGCAATGAATGTATCATCAGATTTCATGTGATTTAGTTTTCATAGTTTTTTTCATTCGCAATTGAAGCTATGATTTTATATTTAATCAGGTCCACTCTTTTCTTCGGTGTACAAAGGAACTATGTCAGCACATGGTTGCAATCGGCGAGCAATTTAGTTTAGCAGTAGGCGTCTCTGATGATATTCTCGGTCAAGACGGCGATGCTGCTGCATGTACATATTCAAGGGGTGCCGAACTCGTCGAAAGATCCTTATCAGCTCTAGAAGCTGGAATTCAATTAAAAGTGCTTACCCCACTCGATCGTGCTCTGGGTCCTGTATTCGATAACACTACCAAGTTAAAAAAGAAATCACAGGTGAAATAAATTACGTTTGATCAATTTTTTTCGATGAATAGGTATAATAGACCACTGAAAAAGGAAGGATTTTCAGAACGATAAACACTTCACATATGAAAGGAAATCAGAATGAGTAAACAAATAATTTGATAACTTTTCAGCTCATAATAAGTTCATTTTTATTGAATAGTCTTACATCATAGAAATTTCTGAGAGATTTTTAAAATTTTCGAAATAATATAGCTACATATTCTATACTTTACCTTACATTTTTTTGGCATCTTGAACTCATCAGTGGTCAGTACCATTTTTTGTAGTCACGGTTACAAATGTCACAACAGTTCAAACCAATCAAAAGTTTTTTTAGTCGTGTTTTGTAAGAAATTCATATCTTTTCCATAACTTCAGACATATGGCTATAATAACCATGTTAACAATCAACGTATTTCTTCAAATGTGAAGTTAATTGATTATAAAATGGAAACACGGATTCTGACACAGCAGAGGGAAAAGAGAAAGCACGAGAAAGGGTTATTAATGTTCAGAATGCGCAATCTTACTTGATATATAGTATTATTCTAGAAACTTGTTTTATTGCTACATATTCTATAAATAATGAATATCTTACTGGATTGCATGCTCTGCTAGGCTTCATCAATAAAAACTTATAGACCTAGGAATGGTTTGCGCTGCTTTGTAATCTAAACAAAACATTTTTACATATTAATGAAGAACTATACTATATGCTTTCTATGGATATTTTAGAATTCAAATTATATATAATTCTTTTGGTACAATATTATTTCAGAGCAGTGGATCTCCTGTAACTCGAAAAAATTTTTTAGGCCATCTTAACATGGGTCCTAAAGGAGACAATGCGAAACATAAGAGCAAAGATGCATTTTCAAAAGAGCAAGTATATACTCGTGCACCTGGAGCCTCTGGAAGCTTAGAAGAACATCTAGACAACCACAGACATGAACTTTTGGCGGTGATGAGAGATATGCGATGCCTTCAGGTAATTTACATAAATGATGTACCTCTAATTATAAGACCCCTTAAAATTGCTATATAAGACCCTAGAAAAACATTGTACTCATCATAAGATCCCCCTTAGAGTCATCACAAGACTTCTACTAGTCAGTTCAAGACTCTTTCATGTCATAGAATATGTATTGTATAGGCCGAAGTACGGTAAATGGTAAAGATTTACACTATCTTTTATTCAATAAGCGCAATCTAGAAAAAATGTTACTGAACATGTAGCATTGGGTACAAAACAAAAAGAAGGAATTTAAGTGCAATGGCAACGTCTCTAGGTACAGAAGACTTGAGTAAACAAAAACATGCCATAGTGACTTTTCGTAATGAGTTTGATTTTGTCGAAAGGTTAAATTTCTGGATAAAATTTGTGGCCTGTTCTGTACTTTCGCCCAAATATTATAATTTCGCTTATGTGTAGTTTTTTAGCTGGTCCTGATTTATCACGATTTTTAATTCTTCTTTCAACTGAATGTAAATTTTTCAACCTACCAGTATGTTCTTATATACATATTTTTTTACTCTTGGAAAGTTTTTTTTGTTATTTTGTCATTTCATATATTTTTAGAAGTTTTAAGTCTTTTTCATGTTACCATTGTAGTTTAATCACGAATAAATATTGATTATAGGGTTCAATGATGTGCCGAAATCTAATTTAATGAAAATAATGGTAGTTATTGTATTATGGTACAATATTTAATGATTGAAATTTGAATATTCGAGAAAAATATCTTTTTTTCGAGGATTTGCTTGAAACTACAAATTATTCGAGCTTTTTCATGATAAATTTCAAATTATGGGTTCATTCATAAGATTATAAACCTCACTGTTTGGATAATTTTGGTGAAAATTAGCTATGTTAGTGCAATGAAAATTAAAATTATAAAAATATGCTAATTATTATTTATTTCATTTACTTTATAAATACACTATTTCAGGTTGCTTTTCTCGAGGCAGCAGCCTATGGTCTTACTGAAACGGCTCTAGACTTTAGTTATGGTACAATGGATCCTACCAGATCTGATTCAATAGCTCTATCGATCCCCAAGGAAATCAGTAGGAGTCATTTTAAAAGTGAGTCAAATGTCGCTGTAGATTCTAATGAAGAAAATCAATCGCAAGGCTTTTCTGGAGAATCCACGCAAAGTGATCAACCATGGTCAGTACATATATATATATATATATATTCATATTAGATTTAATTAATGCGACATTCGTTTTGGCACTACTGTCAGTTGTGTACTATACAGTGGCATTTTCCTTTATCATGAAGTGACTATTGCTTATTTTTCTTTTAAAGAAATCTCAAGGATAGAAGAGTTCACACAGAAGAAAGAGAGAGAGAGTAATACTAATTGTGAACCATACAAACACAACTTCAACTTAAGTTTGCTTCAGAACAATATTTTAAGAACAATTTCTATGGCTGTACTTCAATATATGCAACTGCAACTCTACAATATACTAACTAGTCAAATAGCCAGTATCAACATGAACGAATATGCTAACCATAAAATGAATGGCTAGCGCTATCTCTGACGACTATTTCCCTTGATGTGTAGTGACAATTTCATTGCAGCGCTACTATGTTATCTCATATCAGCTTCCTTAGGCCTCGGGTCAAAATAAAGTTATTCCATATTGCTGCATCATCGATACCCTTTGATTGATGGACTTTAATTTTCCATCAATTTTGGTCAAAATTAACCGTATACTTCCACTTTCTTATTATGATGTTGAAAATATGTAGCTTTCAGCACGTATTGTGGAAATCTGTATGCAATATTTTTGCTTATTTAGTCATGTGCCAACAGAGCCTCCAGCTTAGTCGAGTCTATGTATATATGTTTGCAATATATTAATGGTATATTTTTAAAATTGGGCATATTCAATGAATATAGGATTGATGTGTAGAGCTCAATTAGATAAATCAATATTTCTGACGAATAGAAAGTCGGTGGACAGCGTCTGAAGTTTAGGTGGTTATTATAATATTATTTAGTATAAAGTCAACTTTAAGTGTAAAGAATCTGTTGGGACGGTAGTTTAATTTATTGTATCTGAAATTCATTATATTAAAAAATGTGCAGCTGAACTTGGCACAATCTGGCAATTTCGTTGATTCATTATGAGCGAAAATTTATTAAAAGTGAATTCATTAAATCCAAGGATCTCTTAATTTCTTTTTATGTTTACTCATTGAAGCCTTGAATGCAACTTTCAATATTTTCCATTGTACATGTAGATGCATAGCATTAAATATATTTTACGGAATAAGTTATCTAATTTATCACTTTTTAGGCATGCGTTTCAAGAAGAATCTAGCTCAATTTCTCCTTCTTCTTGGGGGCCTGTAACTTCTTGGGAGGGTCCAATTCGGTGGCAATCGCATATACCATACTTACCTGGTCCTGTTGTCTCATCCAATTTCAAATCAATTGCTTTAAATGATAGTTCTTGTATGTCAACGAATGAAAGGTCTCCAAAGCGCCGTCATAGCGCATCATCTCAATTATCATCACTAATTACGACGCATACTCCACTATATGAGGTAAAGACTCGAAGAAACACATTAGACGCCATCTTTGATACAGCTCATTTTAGCATTCCAAACGATACAGTACATAGTCTTGATACAGAAGCTCTTAGACTCTTGAGTAGCAACGAAGTTCTAGGAGGCCAAGTCGATATGCAGAGTGTTTTGGACGAATCTAAGGTAGTAGACAATGTAAAATTGCTCGGGAAAAGGCCTACCCAACTCGGCCTAGTTTCCCCTCCTGACCCTACCATGCTTCGGAGCTTAATAACCAAATTTTTGGCATCATCTGCTCCTTACTTAAGCATTGTCGACTTGTGTATATCAAAGTGCGTATGCAAGAAATGGGAGAGCATATTATCGGCTTCAGTGTCGCTATTTCGGTGTTGTATTCGTGGTCCAAGGGCTTTACCCCCCCATTCTCGGGCAGGATTTTACATCCACATTCTTTATGATCGCCCAGCTTGGCTAGGTAGGGTACCCTATCGGGGTAAAGCGCGGGCCAAAAAATTAGGGCCCGTGAGGGGGTTGTATGAGAGTCTCACTTTTCAAGCTTTAGCTATTGCCGAGACAGCGCTGATTGATGGAGATGGGCTAGGGTGCAGTGATAATGATCGAGCCGGCCAGCATGAACAGCTTCTCGCTACAAGCTTTAAGATTATAGAGGCTGATTTGGAGCGGACAAGGCCAGCATTGTTGTTAGCGCGAAGTGGCGCGTGTATGGAAAACGAATATATTAGCTCTGAAATGAAAGAGGAATTGATGGTGACTACAGGTGAAATGAGAGAACGATTACGACGAGTGTTAAGAGCTTTTGCTGTACGATCACGAAGAGTCACATATTGCCAGGTTCGGCATAAATTATTCATTCTTCAAATTTTTTATTGTTGCTTTGACTTTAGCTGAGATATGACATTTAACGCAATTTTTTTAATGACTGCCAAATAATGAAGCTATGTTAAGTTTTGTCTGTGTAAACTCCCCAACACTTTGTATTGTGTATATATATATATATTTATGTAGGGCACACGCTAACACTTTTTTTAGGATTTTATGCTGAAAGTTTAATTGGTAAGGTTTATTTATAAATTATCAATTGTTGTACAGTAAATGCACTGAATTTTTTTGATATTTTCCAAAAAAAGAATTTGTTCTGCCTGTTTATATCTTCTTTTAATATTCAATATATACATATATATATATATATGTATGTATATAAACTTTGGGTAAACCGAATCCATGTGGACCACAAAATCAACTTTTTACACACAAAAATCTGACGCTAAAACTAATCAGCTATACCTTTTTCATTTATTCGTTATAAGTGAAAGTTCGTTTAGAGTGAATTCGTTATATCCAAATTTTTATGTTTTTATATCCCTTAGTTCACTCTATTGTAGCTGCATTTTTTTTAGTAATATACTCTAGATCTTTACATGTTAAGGGTATGAATTTTGTGGCATTAGCTCTTTTGGAAGCAGCGGGTGGGAATGAAGAAACTGCTTTTTGGGCTTTATCTGGCCTAAGTGAAAAGCTAGCTATGGAGGGGGTCTGGTCCCCCGGACTGCATAGGCTTGAATTTGCCTTATTCGCTCTTGATGTACGTTATCAATAAACTGCGATGATAATTCTTTGTATTAACTATGTGCATATTCAATACAATAATATAGAATGCAGTAAATTTTGGATAAAGTGAATTTGTCGGGGCCACCTAATTAATTCGTTGTGTGTGAAAATCTAAAGCTGAAACTGTATACAATATGACTTTTCCGGTTACGTGCAAGAAGTGGAACTTTGTTGCATTCAAAGTTTACTGTACATGTGACAAAGTTCAATACTTTTTTAATATCCAGATGTTGCTAGCCTTGTCTACTTAAAAGTTTCTTTATATTGATGTGAACTAGTATACATTCCAATACATTAGCCATAATTTGAATATACTGTTAAAAATAAATTTTTAGAACAATATTTAAGTGCCTACTTTAATCTATAATATTATCGCCTTGCATTTGCATCTTGATTATTTGCTTCATGAATCAGATGCTCAAATTTATTCGAGCCTCCCCCTCCTGCTCATCTATGACTTAATTACTACTTTAGAACAAAAATTTATGAGCAGATAGTACTAGATAATCAAAATTTTAAATTTGGTATAATTCGTTCTTGACATATGTAATTATAAATGAAACAGAATGGTTGTTATGTTTGGGGGAGAATTTTGATTTAAATGACTATTTTTCCATCGTTTGTGCAGCATATGCTTTGGCAATATGTACCGGATTTGGCCGAACATTTTGTTAATAGTGGGATAAGTGTGGGCATGTTTGCCAGTAAGTGGTTCATCACTCTCTTCCAATGTCACGACACTTTTGGGTAAGTCATAAATTTGTTTAAATTTGGCAGCATGCTGCAAGTTTTGGTTTGCTGGATTTAATGTATCACTTTAATAATGTTGATTTGTTCGTTGTCGAAGTCTAAAGAATTCTGAAATGAGGTTGAAAGTAATTTATAACTATCGTGAGAAGTGTATGTAACATGTGAATTCATGACTGAGAGACTTTTGAAAAGTTAATTTGCAATAAATAATGTTGTAAAATTCAACAGCTTCTTTTCTTTACATTTGCATATCTGTTGCATTAATTGCAAAGCAAATGGTATGAGACTTTGCAAGAGTAATTATATTATTGAAGGGAGCCGAGTCCTACTTCTGAAGCGATATTGATAGATTACCTAACCAAAAGATCTGAGACAGTCCTAATTATTATTTATCAAAATTCGTTTAAATAATTGCACCTGAACCAAGCATTTAGTATTCATAATTTTGAAGGCATAAATTGAAGAAGAATAAGAAAAATTACCTTAAGTCAGGACCTAATGGTGATATTAATGAACAAATTTTACGAAATAATGGGATTAATTTAGAGGGGATAGGGTTTAGCTAAATTTCAATAATAGTTTAAATCGCAAAAAGTGTGCAATACAAATTGCATTAGTACTTTATTATGATTTTCTACTTATTTAACATTACTGTATATTTCTACAAAGTAAAATGGCTGCAGCAAGAATACTAGATATATTCGTATGCGAAAGTTGGCCTGCTCTACTGCGCATCGCCATAATGGTGCTAATAGAATTAGCTCCCCAACTTCTTCTGTTAGACCTTGAAGGCATCCTGCACGTTATGCGTTTTCCCCGTAGCATACTTTTTGGTACGTATGCACATGATAGGCACCCCGGCAAAGCTGCTGCTGCTGCTGTTGGAGCAGACTCGTTGTGTGAACGAATGCGAGCTGAAATTTTATTAGAACGAGCACATGCATTGCCCTTTGATGTATCGGTTTTGAGAGAGCTCGAGGCGGAGTTTTATTTGGGGGGACAAAAGGACTCCTATGAAAGCTAGTTCTGCCCACTGAAGAGGGTGGGGGTGTTGGGCTGAAGAACATAATATTTGAGGCGGGGAAAGGTGGGGATTAAATTTGGGGCTTAGGTTTAGCCACTTTTTAATGTATTTACCCAGTGTCTTGTACTCGAAAGTTGGGTTGGGTTGGTATGTATGGTTACAAAAATCATATTTACAGTGCGATGTAAAATTAATCTCCATATACTGGCATATTTTACAATATTATTTTATCACCTCTCTTTTATTATATCTTTTCAGAACCATTGTAAATGTTTTTTTCATGTATCCTTTTTGCTTTCGAGACTTTTGTTGTTCACTTCTACCATTGAGAAGGATAATAATCAAGAATTAAAAATGAGTAGATCACTGAGTACAAAAAGAATTCCTTTTGAAAGGATGTTTTGTCTATTTGAATTTCTGCTAAGTTCTTTTTATATTAAATCAACAATTCGTCCAAACTTGCATACATCGACAGTCCAATCCCACGATGTATGCCACATGGCCCCATAGAAATAATTTGAATAATATAAATCTATATCTGCACTACTGCATTGACCCCATAATTATTTCTCAAATGAAAGGTCACAGTTATGGAAATATGCACGAAAAACTATTCTGCTCCAATAAACATTTGTAAAATTTAGCCTGATTATTTGTTTGTGACAAAATTCCGTGGTCAAGGTAGAAAAGCGCAATATAAATTATGTATCTCAGCAAAGTTTAAATTTATGTACGTTAAATGGGTTTCACACGAAAATTATTCAAGAGCCACTTCATTTAAAAAAATGTGCAAGATAGAACAATACAACGTAAAATTAAAAGCAGCTAACGGAGTTTGAATAAAAGCTGTTTGCACAAATAATTAAATTTCTATCCATATAAATACAGGCAAAGATGCACACGTAAAATTATAAAAATAAAAAGCAGAGAAATATTATGTTTCAAGATCACTTCCACTCGAGCATTCAAAGTATACTATACAATCTTATTTTTCCAAACTGACTATTGAATTATTTATAAAGAGCAATTATTGCTGATCAGCTCGAAATACGTTTATATAGAAATTATTTGTTCGGGTATTGCAGTAGCATCGGGAAAAAATCTGCTGATGTCTGCAAGTTAAAGACCACGTTATTCTGTAAAGTTGATTGCGGATGGTACATGAACTGATCTTGGTCGTCCATTGCCGCATTATCTATATCATTATCAACAAATTCACAGAAAACATTCAATCCCTGTGATTCGTTCAAACTTCTATATTCATCTTGAGAATTTAGATTCGGACTAGATTGGTCGATTTGAAGAACAGGGTCGTTTGCACGCTTATTTGACTTCGTGCCTGAAACACGATGGGGCGCACTTTGTCGAGCTAAAGCTAAAATGTGCTGTCTAAGTTTCAATGTATGTGTGTGCACTTGGGAAAGAAAATAATTCCGTTCGTCGTCGGGTACGCCAGCGATAGCAGCTAGATTTTCTAAAGCAGTTAATGTAGCGAGTGCCTAAGGGAGACAAAAGAATTATCAACTAGCAACGCCAAAATAAAGTAAAAATTTAAGGGTTGGATTCATAGTAACTGCATTAGACTTTTGGCTTCGAAATGAAACAGAAAAGATGCCATTATTACATATGATGTCAAAACCAATAAGAGAAAAAACCTCATTTTGAAGCAAGGCAACTGATTTCATAGCAGGTTTAGCGCCAGTTTGCACTTGAGGTAAAACTCTATATGATATAGGCAGTGCAGTATGAGTAAGAGTGCGCCTACTCCCAGGTTTCGAAGGAGGTTTAAAGTCTTCAGCCGCAAAGTGATGAGCTGATACCCTACCAGATTTACGTTTCATTACTCTATCCCGTCGTTCCTGTGAGGTGCTCGCGCATAATATTTCTACCCATGCCTTACGACGAATGGGATCAGAAGGTAATACGAAGCAGGCATCCCTTCTTCTGCACCAATCAAAAGAGCATATACAGAGGCATCCATTGTTTTTGATTTGAGGATCGTGTGTGTTCATAATAATTTCATCACTTGAAACTTTGATATTGATTACAATTTCCCATGATAGCTCTTTTTTCCTACAAGAATTGTCTTCGTAAATAGAGATAAAATGGACGGCTTCATAAGTAAAGCCGAGCCGATATGATGGACTGCTTCAAATTAATAAATGCTGCCGCAGAATATAAAACATAATTGTAAATCAAAGACAATTTTCCCTGCAGCTAAAAAGGTAAGAACAAAATTAATGAGAGGTCATTTCGCAAAATGAAAGTTTCTATTTGTAATGCAGTTCAGTGCACTTTGTCTATATTCGAACATCGATTAAGTTCCAAATTATGCATCAATTCCACAAGCATTAGCAAGATACACGGAACCATACTAGCGTGATAATCTCGTTATTAATAGTCTGGTAAAAAGGAATCTTGATCAAAACTAACTCTAGACTTAAAGCTATTCCTGTCACTATGAAGAACAACACGCAATGTATGGTTTTATCATTTTCATTCAATTTGCAAGGCTGCAATCTTAGTAGCATTGTTTAACGGAAAATTTTAAGTATTCACTTTTGGACAATCAAATACTTTTTCATTCAAATTTCCAAAAAAATGTTGCATTAAGTGCTAAGTGATAATCACTTTTCTGTTTTTAATAGTAATTCTACCATTTTTTAAAAAATGTATTCTAGTCATTCCTTTTTTCTAATGGCACCATTTCAAAATATGATAAAAATTTTGATCAAAACTCAAGTTTCAGAATATTCAGATTAAGTAACACACCAGTTAATGAAATCAGCAAAAATGAATTTTAACATTTGCTGTCACTCCTTCACAGAACTGTGCACAAAACAGTATACAAAACTTAGAACTGGTTCAAGTTAGTATACAAAAGAAGTCTTTTTATGGCATGGCTTTGGAATTAATGCACTTGAGCAAAATTAAAACAATGCATTGTAGCAGTTTTAAGCTGATATCCGCTGAGAAAAATTATTTTTGCTTTCATTTACATGCTGTCCTCATTTTTAAATTTTAACTGCTTTGTTATTATGAAAGCATTGGCAATTTTCTACTGCATGAGCAGGGAGAAATAGCTAAACTAAGTAAAATTTGAGCTTGAAAGATGGCCACATTATTGCAGAGAGAGTAACATTTATAAAATAAAAATTTAAATGTGTCCTACAAAAAGATATTTTGCCCAGGTAATATTTCACATGGGAACATAATTTACTTGTATAGAACAAGCCTTTTGCATTTAAACATTAAGACTTTTTTACTGCAAAAAAACTGCACTGGACTATCAAACCTACCAAGCATAGTCACTATTACAAATCAGATTGCTCTGTTTTGAATCAACAATGCAAGCAATAATAAAGCACTAAAATAGCTAGAGCAGTGACATATATTATCTAATTAGATTTGGTATTCAGGGACAAGCTATGACTAAAAGTAATACATTGAGAAACATGGAGTAGTATTAATAAGAATAATAAGAAAAGGGGAAAAATACTGAAACATACAACACACTATGATTGGGATCACAGTGTAAGGTAATGCAAGAAGAAAAAAAATATAAGACAGGAAAAACAAGAGAATATTACTGAGTATATATGCTACATGTTGCACACTATGAAAGCGTGCCGCTTGGGGAAGCGTACTTCTTCTGGGAAAAGTAGAAAAAGTGTAGTGAAATGGAAACTATCAGAACAGAGTTAAGAATATGCAACTGCATAACCTTGTCAAGTTTTCCATAAGGACCAGAAGAACTGCAGAGATGCCCTCTTAAGTTGGAACCATAGTCATATAGAAAAAATATGTAGATGGGTACAGATCACAGGAACTGATCACAGATCACATCTGGAATGAGAGCAGTAACTAATAGAAATCTTAACAGAGGTATCTATAAATTATAAGTTCATTTTCGTTCCAATGCATTAACATGTGTCAAGATTTCTATTTGTTACTGCTCCAATTCCCATTCCAGATGTGACCCGTGACCCGTGACCCGCGACCCGTTCCTGTGATCCATATTCATCTACATTTTTCTTTACAACTATCCGGTTCCAACTTAACAGTTCATCTTTGTGATTCTTCTGGTCCTTGCGGAAAATTCGAAGAGGTTGTGCAATTGCAATTTTGTAATTGCATATTCCCAAACTCTGTTCCAATGATTTCTAAATTCACTCTACATTTTTTTTCTACTTCTCCCAGAAGAAGTACGCTTCCATAAGCGGCACGCTCCCATAGCGTGTGTTAAATAGTACATAAGTCAATAATATATACTTGTTTTTTCTGCTTCATCTTTTCTTTTTTCTTGCGTCGCCTCACGCTGTGATTGTTATCACAGCGTGTTGTATAATTTAACCTCTACTTTTTTCTCCACAACATAAACCATTGCATCTTTATTCAACATTCTGTAACTAGCTCATCTTTTTAGAAATGGTGTGTAAAACAACATAGGACTTATTTTTGTAACATTTGATTCAATCACAAGAAGTTTCTTTAACATTGCAGTTTAAAATACTATTAACTTGATTCCAGTCACAATCATAATTTAGATTTGTATCCTATGATTTTTCAACTACTTTTTTATAGATTTAGTTTTTCAAAGTATGCCATCATAACTCATGATGATTTTTTACTGCAGTTTTGTGTATGTACCTGCCATGCAACCATCTGATATCTTAAAAAGGATGAACTTTTAGCCAATCATGGAACGTTTTTCTCAACTTCATATAAAAAATTGCATATGAAAACCCATAAAATATATAATTGAAAAGTTCAAGATTTTGATCTAAAATCACATTTTTATAGATATACCCTCCTTAATGTATTTTCCAAGCTTTTACACTGTTGAAAAAATTTATTGAGCAGTAAAAACATGTATACTTTTACAAACAGTTGGCATTTTTCAACTATAAACTATTTTTATTTAACTTTTCCTTGAATTGTTAACTATTGTTAAGCCTGATTTATATTGAACTTTGCATGACTGTTCAAATCAAAGTTTTATACTCTGACATTAATATACATTTGCTCTTTCAATACAAATGATCTATCTGTTAATACTTTGTATTTTCTGTACCCATTTAAATATGTTTGGGCTTCAGAAAACTAGATGTGTACAGTGTAAGTAAAATGGATGCTCAGTCATGAACCTTAAAAAATTTTTCATCTGTTCATTTTAGTTTTTATATTTTCTTAGTATTTTCCGTCATCATTATTAATTGTATTTTGTATCAACTGGTCTCATTATAATGAAGCATTGTTGAAAACTTGCAAACTTATTCCTGCTTTAAGGTGAGTACAAAGTTTTAGCTGAGTCCAGATTACTGTTAGGAATCAATATATTAAAGACTATGCATATAACCAATAATAAACATCACCAGAAACCCAAAGAAGACACAC